>CM059212.1:75000-300000 GCA_030347435.1 Clarias fuscus
AAGTCAGACATTGCTTTTCAACCATGCTTCAACGGAATTATAAAAAAAAATTAACTCATTGAAGTTCATGGAACAGGCCTGGACAAAAATGATGGTACCCCAAACTTAATAGTTTGTTGCACAACCTTTTGAGGCAATCACTGCAATCAAACGATTCCTGTAACTGTCAATGAGACTTCTGCACCTCTCTGCAGGTATTTTGGCCCACTCATCATGAGCAAGCTGCTCCAGTTGTTTCCGGTTTGAAGGGTGCCTTTTCCAGACGGCATGTTTCAGCTCCTTCCAAAGATGCTCAATAGGATTGAGGTCAGGGCTCATAGAAGGACACTTTAGAATAGTCCAATGTTTTCCTCTTAGCCATTCTTGGGTGTTTTTAGCTGTGTGTTTTGGGTCATTGTCCTGTTGCAAGACCCATGACCTGCGACTGAGACCCGGCTTTCTGACACTGGCCTGCACATTTCTCTCTAGAATCCCTTGATAGTCTTGAGATTTCATTGTACCCTGCACAGATTCAAGACACCCTGTGCCAGATGCAGCAAAGCAGCCCCAGAACATAACCGAGCCTCCTCCATGTTTCACAGTAGGGACAGTGTTCTTTTCTTCATATGCTTCATTTGTCCATCTGTGAACATAGAGCTGATGTGCCTTGGCAAAAAGTTCCATTTTTGTCTCATCTGTCCATAGGACATTCTCCCAGAAGCTTTGTGGCTTGTCAACATGTAGTTTGGCATATTCCAGTCTGGCTTTTTTATGATTTGTTTTCAACAATGGTGTCCTCCTTGGTCGTCTCCCATGTAGTCCACTTTGGCTCAAACAACGACGGATGGTGCGATCTGACACTGATGTTCCTTGAGCATGAAGTTCACCTTGGATCTCTTTAGAAGTCTATCTGGCCTCTTTTGTTACCATTCGGATTATCCGTCTCTTTGATTTATCATCAATTTTCCTCCTGCGGCCACGTCCAGGGATGTTGGCTACAGTCCCATGGATCTTAAATTTCTGAATAATATGTGCACCTGTAGTCACAAGAACATCTAGCTGCTTGGAGATGGTCTTATAGCCTTTACCTTTAACATGCTTGTCTATAATTTTCTTTCGAATCTCCTGAGACAACTCTTTCCTTCGCTTCCTCTGGTCCATGTTGAGTGTGGTACATACCATGTCACCAAACAACACAGTGACTACCTGGAGCCCTATATATAGGCCCACTGACTGATTACAAGATTGTAGACACCTGTGATGCTAATTAGTGGACACACCTTGAATTAACATGTCCCTTTGGTCACATTATTTTCAGTATGTTCTTGGGGTACCATCATTTTTGTCCAGGCTTGTTCCATGAGTTTATTTTTTTTAATAATTCTGTTGAAGCATGGTTGAAAAGCAATGTCTGACTTTCATTGGTTAACATTCATAGAATTTTTTTAAATTATTACTTTTGTCAGATTAAAGTTATTTCTGTGACCATTGTGAGTTTTTCTTTCATTGACCGAAGGGTACCAACAATTTTGTCCACGTGTGTATATGTGTATGTGTGTGTGTGTGTGTGTGTGTGTGTGTGTGCAGGTGGTGGGCTTTGACAGTGTTGATGATGAGTCGAAACCAGAGCACCATGTCTTCAGTATGGACAGTCCTCGCCCTGACACCTGGACTGAGGAGGAGAATCCCCCGTACTCTTATTACCTCTACTACACCTATGCTAACATGACCGTACTGAACCACCTGCGCAGGTACGGCATACACACACACACACACACGAGGCTCAGACGCAGGCTTATTGCCTCAGAAGTACATACAGCATTAAATAGTACTTCCTGCAGCCCCAGTGTTTATAAACTCTGCTTGTGTATGTATGTTTTAATGTTCAGGAGGCGGGGCTTAAACACTTTTGTTCTGCGACCTCACTGTGGAGAGGCGGGGCCTATTCACCACTTGGTGTCTGGATTCATGCTGTCAGCCAACATCTCACACGGCCTGATGCTCAGGAAGGTACACACATACGCTTATTAGTAATGCATGCAGAACTACAGTATAATATAATATTTAAATTCTTCAAAGTAGTAGCATTGAAGTTACAATCATGTTCAAAAGTTTGTACCCCCTCTTTTTTTGTAAAAACAATAAAAATCATCTGACTGTAACATGTTTCAGCATTTGGCAAATAAAATCTTAGACAAACAGCATACAGTAGGTAGGAGACCAGAATGTGCTTTACCGCCGCAGCACGACAGCGGGAGATTTAAAGTCATCCTTTAAATGACCACCAGGTGGCGCAAAGGGACATTTTGCAAAAATAATGAAAAAATAATTAATCATCCGCTGCATAGGATGCGCTTACAATATTTTCACGTTTCATGCAAACTACATCATCTGAAATTTGTTTTTTATTAGTTTATGTAAAAGCAGACATTCCACGTTCTATAAGTATATATTTTTCACGTCTGTGAGGCAGGTGTACACAGAGTTTTGGTTAATTTTTTCACACGCTCAAGTTCACAAAATCATAACGTTTTATCGTCACACATGTAAAGTGAGCGCGCACTACTATTCAGCATAAACACATAAACATAAGCATTGTTCTAGGTTAATGTTAGAGCAAGTGGCCATGTAAAGTTGCATGTTTCAGATGATTATTCATATTTAAGGTGAGTCAGAATATTAACATTGATGATCAATTATCCTCCATTAAACTAAAGGTAAATTAAGGATGTCTTGAAACAGAATGCAATAACTAGTTTTATTTATTTATTTTTAAATCACATTAAAATCATGGGTTGTGTTTAGAGTGATTAAAATTTACTTGAAAGTATCTGATAAATTACAAACTGTAATAAAACAATATTAAACACAAACACAGTGAAACCTCAGATTGCGAGTAACGTGGTTTGCAATTGTTCCGTAAGACGAGCAAAGATTTTAATAAATTTTTACTTGGAAAGCGAACATGTCTTGGTTTACGAGTACCGAGTATCATGTATCACGCATGCACTTCTTGTTTTGACGCCTGCAGAATTATGTTCCAAGGTTCCATTGTATATTATATGATAGTATAGACATTGAAAAAGCTATTTACACACGAGTGCACAAGTCTAAAGCAAACGCAATTATTAATTTATTGTGTAAATTTAACTTCATTCAGTTGTTTAAGTTATAAGAAAAACAATGTGCCTACTGGCTCACTATTATTTTCTGTTCAAATTTAAACATGCCTGCGTGTGTGTGCAAAAAGAGAAGTACAACAAAAAATACAAAAGTGTGTGTATCCGCTTTAAATGTACACTAAACAATAAACACGGCCTTTTGCAAAGTGAAAGTGAATGCTTTGATAAAAAAGGCTGATAAACGTGCGCGCAGATATGAGCAGATTTATCGGTAAAACTGCAGACATACTCCCCCAGAAATGCAACAAATATATAGACAACACTGGACAAAAGTGACAACAGGCACAGTCGAGCGTACAGCAGAAGGAAATATAGTCCATCCACACATACAGTAAAAGCATCAGTAAGATTCATTCTCAAGACATCAGGACACTGATATCTACTACAGTTCTAGTTGTTGATTTAAACCTTGCTTTTATTTGGCAATAAACTTTTTGGAAAAAAGACTTCTTAATTTCACCACAAACAATTTGATGGAAATGAACGGCTGATCCTGTCTGTATATTTATTCAAGTTCAAATCAGTGTGCATGCGCTTTGACTAAAACTGCATGCAATGCACTATGCGCTACTGGAATGTAGAAATGTACATTTTTAAAATGTTTTCATCATTTATTAAAGAGAATGATGATGATCATAACAGCATATTGCATTTCATTCTTATCATAAGAATGCAAAAACACCAGCGCTATGTTTTGAATGAATTTGGGAGGAGGCCGCCGGAACAGTAGAAGTCCAATTCTGGCTGATTAATATCTGTATAACCGATTTCAGCATAACATTATTTATTTAACAAAAATGTATCCATAAATCAAAAACATGCAAGCAATAATAAGTAACCCACTGATTCAATAGCTTGTGGATCCACCTCGGGTTAACCCTAACCATAACCCTAGCAGCAATAACCTTAAGTCCTGGTTGACTTCATCAGGGTCTCACATGGTTTTGTCTCTCTCTTCTTTACAACAGTTCAGTTTTTTGAGGTTTTTGGGCGTTCGCTTATGCACAGCTCTCTTAAATTCCCACCACAGCATTTCAGTCGGGTTGAGGTCTGGACTTTCACTCGTCATTCCAAAACCTTCTATTATTTTTCAGCCATTCTGATGTAGATTTACTGGTGATCTTCTAATCATTGTCCTGTTGAATGACCCAATTTTGACCAAGCTTTATCAGTTGGACAGATGGCGTCACTTTTACCTCTGGAATAGTCTGGTATACAGACGAATTCATGGTCGACTTAGTGCCCAGGTCCTATGGCCGCAAAAACAAGCCCAAATCATCACCCCCCCCACCGCCGTTTTTAACAGTGGGTATGAGGTGTTCTGCTGTTTGACCATTGCTTATGTCTTTCCCTCCTGACAACCATATACAGTTAGTACACAGTGAAATGAAACAACGTTCCTCCAGGACCAGGGTGCTATATACATGCAACAACATAAATATACAATACAATTTTTTTTATTTTTAAGTTAACCTAAAAGAACTATCAAATTCTATACAAAAAATACACAATAGACAAAGTGCACGTGCAATTGTGCAAACAAGGAGGTTCATGACAGACACAACAATGTAACGCACATAACAGTACTTTTTTTTGATGAAGTATGAGTTGAGGTAGTGGGAAGAGCAGCAGTAAACAATTTACATTGTGACAAGAATATTGTGTGCAAATAGCAGTGAAATAAATATTGTGCAAAAATTGTGAAGAGCAGCACAGGTAGGTGGGTATGAACAAATTGAGATGGTTGTAGATCAGTGTGATTGTGCATGTGTGTTTATTCGTTCAGTCCAGTTGTTATTTAGTTCGTCTGAGTGATTTGTGTGTGTGTGTGTGTGTGTGTGTGTGTGTGTGTGTGTGTGTGTGTGTGTGTGTGTGTGTGTGTGTGTTTATCAGTCCAGTCTCTTTGTGTTGTGGAGACGAATGGCTTGTGGGTAAAAACTGTTACATAGTCTGGATGTGAGTGCCCGAATGCTTCAGTTCCTTTTTCCAGATGGCAGAAGGGTGAAGAGTGTGTGTGATGGTGTGTCCGGTCAGCCACAATGCTGGTGGCTTTGCGGATGGAGCGTGTGATGTATATGTCCTCGATAGAGGGAAGAGAGACCTCAATGATCTTCTCAGCTGTCCTCACTATACGCTGTAGGGTCTTGCGGTCTGATATGGTGCAATTTCCAAACCAGACAGTGATGCAGCTGCTCAGGATGCTCTCGATAGTTCCTCTATAGAAGGTGGTGAGGATTGGTGGTGGAAGCTGTAGCTTTCTCAGCCTTCTCAAGAAGTCAAGTAAATTTTATTTATATAGCGCTTTTAACAATTGACATTGTCGCAAAGCAGCTTTACACAATCAAAAGAAGTAAGTTTGTATGCAATGTGTATGAATCAAAATGATAAGATTGTCCCTGATGAGCAAGCCGAGGGCGACGGTGGCCAGGAAAAACTCCCTGAGATCGTAATAGGAAGAAACCTTGAGAGGAACCAGACTCAGCAGGGAACCCATCCTCATCTGGGTGATAACGGATAGCAGCGATTGATCAGCATAACAATGTGTAAGACTGGAAGTTCAGTATAACAGGAGATGTGTTAAAATTAAAATTAAAAGGAGTCCAGTTTGTTCCTGGAGGCTCAGGTAGACTGTAGGAAATTCCAGTCCTGAGCTATCGAACAATTGAAGTCACAGGTCCCCAGAGCATCAATCGAGGACAGGACAGTCTTCATGGAAACCATCCCCAGCCACCACACGAATCCAGGCAGACCACACGGGGCATCCATGCGACGAGATTTCCAACCAGAAACTGGACTCCAGGACGGGTTAGACGGGTCCAGAGGGCAGAGGGGTCTGGATCACTGGCAACTCAGTAGGCGTGGCGGATCGTAAGACACTAGCAGTTCACTCTAATACTGCGGCGCGAGACCATTTAGTGCTTTAAATGTCAAAAGTAGTATCTTAAAATCAATGCGAATTTTCACAGGGAGCCAATGCAGTGTAGATAAGATAGGGGTGATGTGCTCGTATCTTCTGGTTTTAGTGAGGACTCTGGCTGCTGCATTCTGTACTAACTGAAGCTTGTTTATACACTTAGTTGAACAACCAGACAGTAAGGCGTTACAATAGTCCAACCTAGAGGTGATAAAAGCATGAACTAGTTTTTCTGCATCATTTAGTGACAATATGTTTCTTATCTTGGCAATATTTCTAAGCTGAAAGAAAGCTATCCTGGTAATATTATCTACATGAGCTTCAAATGAAAGGCTGGAATCTATAATCATGCCAAGGTTTTTTACTGTTGCATTAGATGGAACAGAAAGGCCATCTAAAGTTACAGTGTGATCAGAAAGCTTACTTCTAGCTACTTGTGGTCCTATGACTAGAACTTCTGTCTTATCAGGATTAAGCAGAAGAAAATTAATTAACATCCAATCTCTTACGTCCTGCACACACTGCTCAATTTTAGCAAACTGGTTTTTCTCATCTGGTTTTGCTGAGACGTATAATTGTGTGTCGTCAGGATAACAATGAAAACTAATACCATGTTTACGAATTATGTTGCCCAGAGGAAGCATGTAAAGGGAAAAAAGCAGTGGGCCTTAAACTGAGCCCTGTGAAACACCAAACTCCACTTGAGAACATGAGGAATGGTCACGATCTAAATCTACAAACTGATAACGATCAGTCAAATAGGATCTGAGCCACAAGAGGGCAGTTCCCTTAATTCCTAATACCTTTTCTAATCTGTGAAGGAGAATACTATGATCAATGGTGTCAAAAGCTGCACTGAGGTCCAGTAACACAAGTATAGTGACGCAACCCTGATCAGAGGCCCATAGGAGGTCGTTTACTACTTTAACAAGTGCTGTCTCTGTGCTGTGATGAGGCCTAAATCCTGACTGATACAGTTCATTTATGCTATTTCTGTGTAGATGTGAACATAGCTGCTGTGATACTACCTTTTCCAAAATCTTGGAGATAAAGGGAAGGTTTGATATCAACCTGTAATTAGAAAGCTGACAGGGGTCAAGGTCAGGTTTCTTGATTAGCGGTTTAATAACGGCTAATTTAAAGGATTTGGGGACATACCCACTACTGAGTGAACAGTTAATTACTTTCAACAGGGGTTCTGTTATTGCTGGTACTATCTGTTTGAGAAAATGTGTCGGTATAGGATCTAATATACAGGTTGATAATTTTGAAGAAGAGATTAGTGAAATTAGTTCCCTCGCTTCAAGGGGAGTAAAGTGTTCTAAGTTCTGATGTGATGTGGTTAGTTCATCTCTATTACTTAAATTGTCTGGTTTCAAAGGCTGAATTTTTTGCCTAATATTTATTATTTTGTTATTGAAAAAGTTCATGAAATCCTCACTACTGCATGATGTTGTTGTGGAGATTTCTGCAGTGGTCTTGTTTTTAGTTAATTTACCTACGTTATTAAATAAAAATCTCGGGTTGTTTTTGTTATTTTCTATAAGAGTGGAGCGATACGTTGATCTAGCATCACTGAGAGCTTTTCTATAGTTCAGGATTCTCTCCTTCCAAGCTATTTGAAATACTAACAATTATACCAAGGAGCGAGTTTCTTATCTCTAATCATTTTCCTTTTAACTGGAGCTACATTATCTAAGCTATAACGAAGTGCTGACTCTAGATATTCATTCGCCTGTGCGAGTTCTGTGAAGTCAGATGGCGATCTAATCAAAGTTGATAACTCTGGAAGATTATTGATAAAGCTCTGTGCGGTATTTGATGTAAATGTACGTTTAAGGTGGAAGCGCGGTGCTGTGCATACATTATTACTATGACACGCTTTAATCGAGACAAGGTAGTGATCTGAGATAACTTCAGACTGTGGAATTGTGGTTATATTTCCTATACTTAGTCCGAAGGATAATATTAAATCTAAAGTGTGACCTGCTTTATGAGTGGGTCCTACTACACACTGATTTACTCCTACTGAGTCCAGTATGGACAAGAATGCTGTTCTCAGAGGGTCTTCTGGATTCTCAAAATGAATATTAAAGTCTCCAGCAATTAACACTTTGTCTACAGAAACAATAAGGTTTGAGAGGAAATCTGCAAATTCACAAAGAAACTCCGAGTACGGCCCTGGGGGTCTGTAAATGATGATTAGCGGGATCGACTGAGCTGATTTTGTTACTATAGAGAGCTTCAAATGCATTACATTTAAAACTGTGTTTTTGTACGATAGACAGATTATCGTTATAAATATCTGCGACTCCTCCTCCTCTACCACTTAGCCGAGGCTGGTGTATGTAGCTGTATCCAGGAGGACTAGCTTCATTTAAAGCTACATACTCGTCCTGTTTAATTCAGGTTTCCGTTAAACATAATATATCAAACTCCTGATCTGTGATAATTTCATTAACAATAACTGCTTTAGATGCGAGAGAGCTAATATTTAACAGTCCTAGCTTCAGGGCTTTGCTTCCCTGATGGCCTGGGACAGTTTGGCCCTTGCTCTTCTAAGGGCCACCTTGTCCCCCAATCTGAAGGCAGAGTCTCTGATTCTCAGAAGTGCACGCACCTCCGCAGTAATCCACGGTTTCTGGTTGGGTCGTGAGATGATGTTTTTGGAGACAGTGACGTCATTGGTGCACTTGTTGATGTAGCTGACCACTTATGACGTGTACTCCTCCAAGTCAGTGAAGTCGCCATAAGTTGCAGCCTCCCTAAGCATGTTCCAGTCAATGTTTTCGAAACAGTCCTGAAGAGCAGAGATGGCTCCTGCTGGCCAGGTTTTCACCTGCTTCAGAACCGGTTTTGAATGCCTGACGAGTGGTCTGTATGCTGGAATTAGCATAACAGAGATGTGGTCTGAGTAGCTGAGGTGGGGGCGGGGCTCTGCCCGATATGCGCCAGGGATGTTTGTGTAAACAAGATCCAGCGTGTTTTTCCCTCTCGTTGCAAAGTCAAGTCAATTTTATTTATATAGTGCTTTTAACAATTGACATTGTCGCAAAGCAGCTTTAGACAATAAAATAAGTAAGTTTGTATGCAATGTGTATGAATCAAAATGATAAGATTGTCCCTGATGAGCAAGCCGAGGGCGACGGTGGCAAGGAAAAACTCCCTGAGATGGTAATAGGAAGAAACCTTGAGAGGAACCAGACTCAACAGGGAACCCATCCTCATCTGGGTGAGACATTCTTCCAAGCTATTTTGAATACTATCAATTTAGTAGAGCAGCACCTTCCCGAGTGGGATGGATACCGTACCGCCCTAACAGGCCAGTTTTCCCCTCAAAGGTCTTCCAATTGTCTATGTAGCCCACATTGTTTTCGGAGCACCACCTGGACATCCAGTGGTTCAGCGACCATAACCTGGTGTCATGGTCATACCTGGTATGTCACCACGTCTCATTGGGATGGGACCAGAGCAAACTACTTCTTCGGACATCGCCCTCGCTATTTTAAACACCTCTGTAAAGTTATGCTTGCTAACCTCAGACTGACGAGGGCGTATATCGTTAGCTCCAGCATGTACCACTATCTTAGAGAAACTATGTTGTCCTAGAGCCCTAAGATTACCTGCTATGTCCGGTGCTCTGGCTCCCGGGATACACCTGACCGCTGGCGCTCCTAAAAGCCTAGCTAATTTCATAATGTCTCAGTATAGAGTCTCCTATAACCAGAGCTCTTTCAGGTTTCTCAGCGGGTGCATCACTGAGGAGAGCGAACCTGTTGGACACGTGAAGCGCAGAAGAGGTGTTCTCCGGTGGGCTAGCCTTAGCCTTAGCTTTGGCTGAACGAGTATGCCGCCAAGTCGTCACCCACTCGCCCTGCTGTGAGGCCTCTACTGCCGGAGTCGGGAGCTGATTATCTCCACTTGTGGCACCCAGACTTTCCGCTACAGGATTAACGCTGCTCTCGCGCTCTCTAACCCTCTCTATAGTCTGGATGCGCTCCTCTAATGGTACTATCTTCTCCGTCAGGGTGCTAACTAACACACATCCATCACAAATAAAATTATCACTAATGACGGAGGAAGAATGTCTAAACATCCTGCACTCCACACACTGAGAGAGCTGAATGGTAGACATAATAACATACCTTTGTGCCGGAGTTATGATTATTTGCTGATGGATTCGCTTGTTGTTGGTCAGATGATAGGCGCGTTCTCTCAAAAAGTCCACATACTGATGGAATTTAGGAAGCACTGACTTCTACTAGAGAAACTTTTTTCAGCAGTCCAGTTGGTGATAATCCAGTCAATGGGAAAATCCGCAAGGTACATTCTCCCGAAGTCTTTTTAATAAGCTCTGTAAAAAATGGCAACATAAACAGCGCGCTGAATCTCCATACTCTCTCCTCCGTAAGCTTCATCCTGTGTGCCCTTTTAATAGGATCACATGACTCTACTACTTTATTGGCCCCATTTTGTCTATTATTTCTGCTTGTCCCTCCCACTTGGGTCCTAGCTTAGCAGAGAATTTTGATGCACGGAGGAGTCTTTTGCCAAACCAGTTCACCCGGCAGACTGTGTGCATCATTCCGGCTGGAATTGCAGGATCTGGCTTTTTTTTTTCTTTCTGAGTTTCTGGGTAAAGTTTCACACCCTCTGCGATGGTTCTTTGGCTATCGAGTAATGTATAGGCTGCTTGATCAGGAGTGGGTGTTTGGTTAATTAGCCGTCCTAGTGGTCTCCTGAGTGGTCTGCCAAGCATTAGCTCCGCTGGAGTTTTTCCTGTGGTTTCTCGATGGGCGGAGCTAAGGGCATAGCGGAACTCTGGTAGCCACTGGTCCCATTACTGAAGATGTTGTCAGACGTAGGATGCTATTCTTGTTTTTAAAGTCCGGTTGGTTTGTGGATGGTATCTTGTGCTGAGTTTTTTAGCATTGCCCTGGTTTTACAGAGACCTGGTAGTAACCTCACTGTTAATTGTAGCCCCCGCTCACAGTTTAAATATTTAGGGATCACCCATCTGGTGAAGATCTCTTCTTGCAGGACCTTTACAGTCTTCTGCATTTTCACGTCTTGCAGAGGGAACATCTTTGGTGTGGTCCAGAATCTACTCTCGATCCCTTTTTACCAGGTGTTTGACAGTGCTCACCATGCCTCGGAGAAAGCCAGGCAGTCTGGGGTTAATGTTGTTAAGTATTCGGCTAACCAGCTCCTCCTCTAAGACATAGGTCATCCATTTCAGGCAGAGGGCCCTATAGTCATAGGCGAAGTCTCTTAAGTGTTGTCCAGGCTGTTGCACCAGTGCCCTTAATTTCTTCTCCACTTCAGTGAGGTAGTCATCTCGAAGAAAAGATGACATAAATGCCTTTTTGAGTTCAAAGACTCCCAATCTTTGACCTTGGACTTTTCCACCTTCCATCAGCTTAGCACAAGTTCTTGCAGGACTGTGCTGAGCATTCTGCTGGGTAGTGGCCTGATCTACAGGTAGTTTTTACATCCACTGTCCACTGTCTCTGAGAAGTCTCCAAACGATGGAGTTCCAAGCGGATGGGTGGTCGAGCACAAAAGGAGGAAGTAGCCGGCATTTCCTAGAGGTAGGTAGATTAGATGAGTGTCCTGTAACTAAGCGAGGAACATCATAGGTTACACTGCTTACTCTGGGTTGTACATTTCCCCTTGGGGCTATGACTGGAGCCCTGGGTAAAGCCAGTGCAGAGCTGTTAGGTGTGCAGGGTTAGGTGCAGGGGTGCAGGCCTGTAGTCTGTAAAGAGTCTTCATCAAGTAACAACTCTCTCCAGTTTTTCTAGGGCCTCTTGGAAGTAGCCTCCAACCCTGCTAAGCTAGCGACCAGGGTCTGACGAAAACTGATTTCCCTGTTTAAAGTACTATTAGTAGTATTAGTATAAATTCACTTGACATTGTTTCACCTCTGTCTGCAATGTTTATGCCACAGCCCAAATATACACACAATCATCACTATCATCATCATCAGAATGTTTATCAGATATGTACAGTGAAATTATTAAAGAAGTTATTTCTGCTGCAGGATTGTGTTGGGTTACAGAAGAGCCTACAGCAAAGTCTACCGCGTCTATAACACGTTTACACCTACGATTATCTGGGTCAGCCATATTGACATCCTGTGTATCTTGCTCATTCCGTTTTACAACACCAAAAAAAACACACACAACAAGATTCTCACACGGGGCACCAGTAAGTAATGATCAGATTAATATTATAAACTGAGTTACACTAAACGAGGGATCTTTGTCTTTAGTGTTTGTCTTTTTTGCTCATTGAGTTTTAATGCAACACCAAAGATATCTCAGTTTATAATAATCTGATTGTAATCTGAGTCTCAGTAATTGTTGCAGATTACTGAGACTCGCGGTGTTCAGATGATTTTTATTATGCTTTTACACAAAAACACAAGAATGAAAACAGAGGGTACTAACATTTTAACATAACTGTGTGACTGTATCATATCATCATTCTGTATCTACACTGTGTGTGTGTGTGTGTGTGTGTGTGTGTGTGTGTGTGCACTCAGGCCCCTGTGCTGCAGTACCTGTATTACCTGGCTCAGGTGGGCATTGCTATGTCACCCCTCAGCAACAACAGCTTGTTTCTCAGTTACCATAGAAACCCGTTGTATGAGTACTTGTCACGTGGCCTCATGATCTCCCTCTCTACTGATGATCCGCTGCAGTTCCACTTCACCAAGGTAACATCCCCTGTAAAGATCCCCTGTAAAGGTCCCCTTGTTAAAAGTCACATCCCCTGTATAGATAATGTCAACTGTAAAGATACCATAACCTGTAAAGCTCACAACACCTGTAAAGGTCACATGACCTATTAAGATCACATAATATGTAAAGATAACATCACCTGTAAGGGTCACATCTCCTGTAAATGAATATCACCTGTAAAGATCATATCACCAGTAAAGGTCACATCACCTAGGAAACTAAGAGAGTAATATCGGCCTTGCTCTTTGGGAGTGAAGTGTCGTCGCACTGCAGTGCAGCAGTAGAAAGCATGTTTACCATCATGGTTGAATTATCTCAATTTGCTAACCATAGCACTTGGTTAAAATCGGAATTAAAAGCAGTGTTGGGGAGATTAAAGATTTTCGGACAACGGGCTGGAGAAGGAAGGCACACCGGCTCAGAAGAGTTTTACCTCTCTTCTGTTTATGAGCACACCGCTTTCTAGTGTGCTCGTAAACAGAAGAGAGGTAAACGGGATGTCTTTGCTAAATAGGCTAAAACCAGACCTGCTCCTCCGACATTTTTCCTCGCCAATGTCCGATTATTAGACCAATAAAATGGACCTAATATCAGGTAAAACCCGTGGAGAACAGTGCACAAATTGTAGTCCAGTAAGCAGCCATTGCGCGGAGCCTGTGGAAGTCAATTTATTTATATAGTGCTTTTAACAATTGACATTGTTGCAAAGCAGCTTTACACAATCAAAAGAAGTAGGTTTGTATGCAGTGTGAATGTGTATGAATCAAAATGATAAGATTGTCCCTGATGAGCAAGCCGAGGGCGACGGTGGCAAGGAAAAACTCCCTGAGATCGTAATAGGAAGAAACCTTGAGAAGAACCAGACTCAACAGGGAACCCATCCTCACTTGGGTGATAACGGATAGCAGGGATTGATCAGCATAATACTGTGTAAGACTGGACGTTCAGTATAACAGGAGATATACTGGGGTTAAAATTAAAAGGAGTCCAGTTTGTTCCTGGGGACTCAGGTAGACTGTAGGAAATACCGGTCCTAAGCTATCGAACAATTGAAGTCACAGGTCCCCAGAGAACAGCTGTCAGCATCAATCGAGGACAGGACAGTCTTCGTGGAAACCATACCCAGACACCACACGAATCCAGGCAGACCACACAGGGCATCCATGTGACGAGATCTCCAACCAGAAGCAGGACGGGTTAGACTGGTCCAGAGGGCAGAAGGGTCTGGATCACTAGCAACTCAGGAGCGACATGTATAGCTCGACAGGGAGAGGGAAAAGGAGAGAGGAGGAGAGAGCAGAAAATAAGGAGAGATGGCAGTTAGGTATGGTCACAGTCAACATGTATAAGGTCAATGTATATTTAGTGCAAAGTGCAAGCAGGGACTCTGGCAGGACTAACTATAACAGCATAACTAAAAGGGAGGAGCCAGAAGGAAACACAGACATGAGGGCTCCCTGAGATGTAAAGCAACCAATCACCTCACTGTCAACAAACCTGAGTGATCAATGAGAGTGGGGAAGACAGCATATAAACATACCAGTTCACCAGAATACTCTACGTCCATGAGTCCTCCAGATCTGCTCCTTTACCTAAGGTTAATTTATTTACAAAAATGCTTGGCTAAATAAATAGGTTTTTAGCCTAGACTTAAACACTGAGACTGTGTCTGAGTCCCGAACATTAATAGGAAGACTATTCCATAACTTTGGGGCTTTGTAAGAAAAAGCTCTGCCCCCTGCTGTAGTTTTAACAATAAGTGGTACTGACAGGCAGCCTGCATTCTTTGATCGAAGTAGGCGTGGCGGATCGTCAGACACTAGCCGTTCACACAAATACTGTGGCGCAAGACCATTTAGTGCTTTAAATGTCAAAAGTAGTATCTTAAAATCGATACGAAATTTCACAGGGAGCCAATGCAGTGTAGATAAGATAGGGGTGATGTGCTCGTATCTTCTGGTTTTAGTGAGGACTCTCGCTGCTGCATTCTGTACTAACTAAAGCTTGTTTATACACCTAGTCGAACAACCAGACAGTAAGGCATTACAATAGTCCAACCTAGAGGTGATAAAAGCATGAACTAGTTTTTCTGCATCATTTAGTGACAATATGTTTCTTATCTTGGCAATATTTCTAAGGTGAAAGAAAGCTATCCTGGTGATATTATCTACATGAGCTTCAAACGAAAGGCTGGAATCTATAATCACACCGAGGTCTTTTACTGTTGCACTTGATGGAACAGAAAGGCCATCTAAAGTTACAGTGTGATCAGAAAGCTTACTTCTAGCTACTTGTGGTCCTATGACCAGAACTTCTGTCTTATCAGGATTAAGCAGAAGTAAATTAATTAACATCCAATCTCTTATGTCCTGCACACACTGCTTAATTTTAGCAAACTGGTTTTTCTCATCTGGTTTTGCTGAGACATATAATTGTGTGTCATCAGCATAACAATGAAAACTAATACCATGTTTACGAATTATGTTACCCAGAGGAAGCATGTAAAGGGAAAAAAGCAGTGGGCCTAAAACTGAACCCTGTGGAACACCAAACGCCACTTGAGAACATGAGGAATGGTCACCATCTAAATCTACAAACTGATAACGATCAGTCAAATAGGATCTGAGCCACAAGAGGGCAGTTCCCTTAATTCCTACTACCTTTTCTAATCTGTGAAGGAGAATACTATGATCAATGGTGTCAAAAGCTGCACTGAGGTCCAGTAACACAAGTATAGTGACGCAACCCTGATCAGAGGCCCATAGGAGGTCGTTTACTACTTTAACAAGTGCTGTCTCTGTGCTGTGATGAGGCCTAAATCCTGACTGATACAGTTCATTTATGCTATTTCTGTGTAGATGTGAACATAGCTGCTGTGATACTACCTTTTCCAGAATCTTGGAGATAAAGGGAAGGTTTGATATCGGCCTGTAATTAGAAAGCAGACAGGGGTCAAGGTCAGGTTTCTTGATTAGCGGTTTAATACCGGCTAATTTAAAGGATTTGGGGACATACCCACTACTGAGTGAAAGTTATTTACTTTCAACAGGGGTTCTATTATTGCTGGTACTATCTGTTTGAGAAAATGTGACTGTATAGGATCTAAAATACAGGGTCACAATTTTGAAGAAGCGATGAGTGAAATTAGTTCCCTCGCTTCAAGGGGAGTAAAGTATTCTAAGTTCTGATGTGATGTGGTTAGTTCATCTGAATTATTTAAATTGTCTGGTTTCAAAGCCTGAATTTTTTGCCTAATATTTATGATTTTGTTATTGAAAAAGTTCATGAAATCCTCACTACTGCATGATGTTGTTGTGGAGATTTCTGCAGTGGTCTTGTTTTTAGTTAATTTAGCTACGGTATTCAATAAAAATCTCGTGTTCTTTTTGTTTTTTTCTATAAGAGTGGAGAGCTACATTGATCTAGCATCACTAAGAGCTTTTTTATAGTGCAGGACAGTGGCGGCTGGTGCAAAAAATATTTGGGGGGGCGCAAACAAAATTAAAATTAAACTTTTAATACTCGCCTGTAAATAGCCATTTATCAGGTGATTAAGCATAATTACTACTAGTATAAAATAAAGTCCTGACTCACATCGAATCCAGTCAACCGGCTCCACTTGCTATAAGAAGTGCTGGAAAAGACTCGTTGAGAATGGTCCAATCACATGAGCCCAAATATTTAAAAACAATATTGATTCGCTAAGAACAAAAGTGGGAGGGTTCGTGGTGCACAGAGCTGCGCCCCAAGGATGATTTGAAAAGATCCAATCAGAGCTCAGCCTCAAGTCACATGTTTTTCAAGAACGTACGTGCCTACATAGACACTCGTTTGTCCGGCGCCCCACGTACACCAACACAAATAAACGTAAGACAGTAGATTTTTTTAATTGCAAATAAATTATATTAAGAAATATAGCGGAATATTGTGACTAAATTACTTTATTTCATTATTAAAATTAATAATTACTATGTTAAATAATTACATGTTAAAGTAGCATTCTTCTTTGCCTAACTTGAAGGGGGGCGGCGCCCCGTCACTGGTTCAGGATGCTCTCCTTCCAAGCTATTTGAAATACTAACAATTTAGTTTGGCGCCATTTATGTTCAAATTTTCGAGCGGTTTGTTTTAAAGCATGTGTGTGGTCATTATACCAAGGAGCGAGTTTCTTATCTCTAATCATTTTCCTCTTGACTGGAGCTACATTATCTAAGCTATAACGAAGTGTTGACTCTAGATATTCATTTGCCTGTTCGAGTTCTGTGAAGTCAGATGGCGATCCAATCAAAGTTGATAACTCTGGAAGATTATTTATAAAGCTCTGTGTGGTATTTGATGTAAACGTACGTTTAAGGTGGTAGCGCAGTGCTGTGCATACATTATTACTATGACACGCTTTAATTGAGACAAGATAGTGATCTGAGATAACTTCAGACTGTGGAATTGTGGTTATATTTCCTATACTTAATCCGAAGGAGTGTGAACGCTACCATAGCATTCAGAGTTATATGACCACTTCTGCGGACTCGAGACTAATCAGTTCTAGGCCCACTGCTTTTTTCCCTTTACATGCTTCCTCTGGGCAACATAATTCGTAAACATGGTATTAGTTTTCATTGTTATGCTGATGACACACAATTATATGTCTCAGCAAAACCAGATGAGAAAAACCAGTTTGCTAAAATTGAGCAGTGTGTGCAGGACATAAGAGATTGGATGTTAATTAATTTTCTTCTGCTTAATCCTGATAAGACAGAAGTTCTGGTCATAGGACCACAAGTAGCTAGAAGTAAGCTTTCTGATCACACTGTAACTTTGGATGGCCTTTCTGTTCTATCAAATGCAACAGTAAAAGACCTCGGTGTGATTATAGATTCCAGCCTTTCGTTTGAAGTACATGTAGATAATATCACCAGGCTTTCTTTCACCTTAGAAATATTGCCAAGATAAGAATCATATTGTCACTAAATGATGCAGAAAAACTAGTTCATGCTTTTATCACCTCTAGGTTGGACTATTGTAACGCCTTACTGTCTGGTTGTTCAACTAGGTGTATAAACAAGCTTCAGTTAGTACAGAATGCAGCAGCGAGAGTCCTCACTAAAACCAGAAGATACGAGCACATCACCCCTATCTTATCTACACTGCATTGGCTACCTGTGAAATTTCGCATTGATTTTGAGATACTACTTTTGACATTTAAAGCACTAAATGGTCTCGCGCCACAGTATCTGAGTGAACTGCTAGTGTCTTACGATCCGCCACGCCTACTTCCATCAAAGAATGCAGGCTGCCTGTCAGTACCACATATTATTAAAACTACAGCAGGGGGCAGAGCTTTTTCTTACAAAGCCCCAAAGTTATGGAATAGTCTTCCTATTAATGTTCGGAACTCGGACACAGTCTCAGTGTTTAAGTCTAGGCTAAAAACCTATTTATTTAGCGCAGCATTTTTGTAAATAGATTAACCTTAGGTAAAGGAGCAGATGTGGGGGACTCATAGACGTAGAGTATTCTGGTGAACTGGTATGTTTAGATGCTGTCCTCCCCACTCTCATTGTTCACTCAGGTTTGTTGACGGTGAGGTGATTGGTTGCTTTACATCTCAGTTCCCCCTCATGTCTGCGTTTCCTTCTGGCTCTCCCTTTTAGTTATGCTGTTATACTTAGTCCTGCCGGAGTCCCTGCTTGCACTTTGCACTAATATACATTCACCTTATACATGTTGACTGTGACCAGACCTAACTGCCATCTCTCCTTATTTTCTGTTTTCTCCTTTTCTGTTCTCTCCTCTCTCTTCTTTCCCTCTCTCTGTCTCTCTGTAGAGCTATACATGTCGCTCCTGAGTTGCCAGTGATCCAGACCCCTCTGCCCTCTGGAGCCGTCTAACCCGTCCTGGAGTCCTGCTTCTGGTTGGAGATCTCGTCGCATGGATGCCCCGTGTGGTCTGCCTGGATTCGTATGGTGGCTGGGGATGGTTTCCATTAAGACTGTCCTATCATCGATTGATGCTCTGGGGACCTGTGACTTCAGTTGTTCGATAGCTCAGGACTGGAATCTCCTACAGTCTACCTGAGCCTCCAGGAACAAACTGGACTCCTTTTAATTTTAACATATCTCCTGTACACTGAACTTCCAGTACACATTATTATGCTGATCAATCCATGCTATCCGTTATCACCCAGATGAGGATGGGTTCCCTGTTGAGTCTGGTTCCTCTCAAGGTTTCTTCTTATTACCATCTCAGGGAGTTTTTCCTTGCCACCGTCGCCCTCGGCTTGCTCATCAGGGACAATCTTATCATTTTGATTCATACACATTGCATACAAACTTACTTCTTTTATTGTGTAAAGCTGCTTTGCGACAATGTCAATTGTTAAAAGCGCTATATAAATAAAATTGACTTGACTTGACTAATCACCGAAAGCTTTTATAAAGGTAGCACAGGACTTTACCCAGGCAAAGCTGGCAGATATTTTACCATGCTTTCACCAGCATGTCTCTAAAGCAACCAGAGGTAACAACACGTTAGCCATGTTCACACCACCAAACTTGAAGCATACACAGCGGTGTCACGCCTCTCTGACCATGCCTCCATTTTGTTGATTCCTACTCATCATCCTGTGCTGAAAAATAGCAAAGGCACAAGGAAGACCATCATTACGTGGCCTAGTGGAGCTGTTTCTGTGCTCCAAGACAGTTTTGAGCGCACCAACTGGCAGGTATTCAGAGTGCCAGCAACTCATGATGGAAGGGTGGACCTGGACGATTACGCATCAACAGTGTGGGGATACATTAGTAAATGTATTAATTATGTCACTACCACAAGAATAATAATCATACGTGGTGCGTTCTCTTTTAAGGGTGCGGGACAAAGCTTTCAAGTGAAGATGCAGCAGCATTGAGAGCAGCAAGGAGAAACCTAGAGACAGCCATCAAAAAGGCAAAAGTCATATATGCCCAGAGGATACAGGAACATTTCACCACCAATGATGCTAGGGAGATGTGGAAAGGCATACAGAGAATAACAGAGTACAAAAGGAAGGAGGTTGAATGTCCTTCAGAGCCATCTGAATGCCTTCTATGCCAGCTAGTCAAGTCAAGTCAATTTTATTTATATAGCGCTTTTAACAATTGACATTGTCGCAAAGCAGCTTTACACAATAAAAAGAAGTAAGTTTTTATGCAATGTATATGAATCAAAATGACAAGATTGTCCCAGATGAGCAAGCCGAGGGCGACGGTGGCAAGGAAAAACTCCCTGAGATGGTAATAGGAAGAAACCTTGAGAGGAACCAGACTCAACAGGGAACCCATCCTCATCTGGGTGATAACGGATACCAGGAATTGCTCAGCATAATAATGTGTAAGACTGGAAGTTCAGTATAACAAGAGATGTTTTAAAATTAAAAGGAGTCCAGTTTGTTCCCGGAGGCTCAGGTAGACTGTAGGGGATTCCGGTCCTGAGTTATCGAACAACTGAAGTTACAGGTCCCCAGAGCATCACTCGATGACAGGAGAGTCTTCATGGAAACCATCCCCAGCCACCATACGAATCCAGGCAGACCACACGGGGCATCCATGCGACGAGATCTCCAACCAGAAGCAGGACTCCAGGATGGGTTAGACGGCTCCAGAGGGCAGAGGGGTCTGGATCACTGGCAACTCAGGAGCGAAACATGTATAGCTCGACAGAGAGACAGAGAGAGGGAAAGAAGAGGGGGAGAGAGAGAGAGAAGAGAGCAGAAAAGGAGAGAACAGAAAATAAGGAGAGATGGCAGTTAGGTATGGTCACAGTCAGCATGTATAGGTGAATGTATATTTAGTGCAAAGTGCAAGCAGAGACTCCGGCAGGACTAACTATAACAGCATAACTAAAAGGGAGAGCCAGAAGGAAACACAAACATGAGGGCTCCCTGAGATGTAAAGCAACCAATCACCTCACCGTCAACAAACCTGAGTGAACAATGAGAGTGGGGAGGACAGCATCTAAACATACCAGTTCACCAGAATACTCTACGTCTATGAGTCCCCCAGATCTGCTCCTTTACCTAAGGTTAATCTATTTACAAAAATGCTTAGTTAAATAAATAGGTTTTTAGCCTAGACTTAAACACTGAGACTGTGTCTGAGTCCCGAACATTAATAGGAAGACTATTCCATAACTTTGGGGCTTTGTAAGAAAAAGCTCTGCCCCCTGCTGTAGTTTTAATAATACGTGGTACTGACAGGCAGCCTGCATTCTTTGATGGAAGTAGGCGTGGCGGATCGTAAGACACTAACAGTTCACTCAAATACTGTGGCGCGAGACCATTTAGTGCTTTAAATGTCAAAAGTAGTATCTTAAAATCGATGCGAAATTTCACAGGGAGCCAATGCAGTGTAGATAAGATAGGGGTGATGTGCTCGTATTTTCTGGTTCTAGTGAGGACTCTCGCTGCTGCATTCTGTACTAACTGAAGCTTGTTTATACACCTAATTGAACAACCAGACAGTAAGGCGTTACAATAGTCCAACCTAGACGTGATAAAAGCATGAACTAGTTTTTCTGCATCATTTAGTGACAATATGTTTCTTATCTTGGCAATATTTCTAAGGTGAAAGAAAGCTATTCTGGTGATATTATCTACATGAGCTTCAAACGAAAGGCTGGAATCTATAATCACACCGAGGTCTTTTACTGTTGCACTTGATGGAACAGAAAGGCCATCTAAAGTTACAGTGTGATCAGAAAGCTTAGTTCTAGCTACTTGTGGTCCTATGACCAGAACTTCTGTCTTATCAGGATTAAGCAGAAGAAAATTAATTAACATCCAATCTCGTATATCCTGCACACACTGCTCGATTTTAGCAAACTGGTTTTTCTCATCTGGTTTTGCTGAGACATATAATTGTGTGTCATCAGCATAACAATGAAAACTAATACCATGTTTACGAATTATGTTGCCCAGAGGAAGCATGTAAAGGGAAAAAAGCAGTGGGCCTAAAACTGAGCCCTGTGGAACACCAAACTCCACTTGAGAACATGAGGAATGGTCACCATCTAAATCTACAAACTGATAACGATCAGTCAAATAGGATCTGAGCCACAAGAGGGCAGTTCCCTTAATTCCTACTACCTTTTCTAATCTGTGAAGGAGAATACTATGATCAATGGTGTCAAAAGCTGCACTGAGGTCCAGTAACACAAGTATAGTGACGCAACCCTGATCAGAGGCCCATAGGAGGTCGTTTACTACTTTAACAAGTGCTGTCTCTGTGCTGTGATGAGGCCTAAATCCTGACTGATACAGTTCATTTATGCTATTTCTGTGTAGATGTGAACATAGCTGCTGTGATACTACCTTTTCCAAAATCTTGGAGATAAAGGGAAGGTTTGATATCGGCCTGTAATTAGAAAGCAGACAGGGGTCAAGGTCAGGTTTCTTGATTAGCGGTTTAATAACGGCTAATTTAAAGGATTTGGGGACATACCCACTACTGAGTGAACAGTTAATTACTTTCAACAGGGGTTCTATTATTGCTGGTACTATCTGTTTGAGAAAATGTTTCGGTATAGGATCTAATATACAGGTTGACGATTTTGAAGAAGAGATGAGTGAAATTAGTTCCCTCGCTTCAAGGGGAGTAAAGTGTTCTAAGTTCTGATGTGATGTGGTTAGATCATCTGAATTATTTAAATTGTCTGTTTTCAAAGCCTGAATTTTTTGCCTAATATTTATGATTTTATTATTGAAAAAGTTCATGAAATCCTCACTACTGCATGATGTTGTTGTGGAGATTTCTGCAGTGGTCTTGTTTTTAGTTAAGTTAGCTACGGTATTAAATAAAAATCTCGGGTTGTTTTTGTTATTTTCTATAAGAGTGGAGAGATACGTTGATTTAGCATCACTGAGAGCTTTTTTATAGTTCAGGATGCTCTCCTTCCAAGCTATTTTGAATACTATCAATTTAGTTTGGCGCCATTTACGTTCGAATTTTCGAGTGGTTTGTTTTAAAGCACGTGTGTGGTCATTATACCAAGGAGCGAGTTTCTTATCTCTAATCATTTTCCTTTTAACTGGAGCTACATTATCTAAGCTATAACGAAGTGCTGACTCTAGATATTCATTCGCCTGTTCGAGTTCTGTGAAGTCAGATGGCGATCCAATCAAAGTTGATAATTCTGGAAGATTATTGATAAAGCTCTGTGCGGTATTTGATGTAAATGTACGTTTAAGGTGGAAGCGCGGTGCTGTGCTGCATACATTATTACTATAACACGCTTTAATCGAGACAAGGTAGTGATCTGAGATAACTTCAGACTGTGGAATTGTGGTTATATTTCCTATACTTAATCCGAAGGATAATATTAAATCTAAAGTGTGACCTGCTTTATGAGTGGGTCCTACTACACACTGATTTACTCCTACTGAGTCCAGTAAGGACATAAATGCTGTTCTCAGAGGGTCTTCTGGATTCTCAAAATGAATATTAAAGTCTCCAGCAATTAACACTTTGTCTACAGAAACAACAAGGTTTGAGAGGAAATCTGCAAATTCGCAGAGAAACTCCGAGTACGGCCCTGGGGGTCTGTAAATGATGATTAGCGGGATCGACTGAGCTGACTTTATGTTACTATAGAGAACTTCAAATGCATTAGATTTAAAACTGTGTTTTTGTACGAGAGACAGATTATGGTTATAAATAACTGCGACTCCTCCTCCTCTACCAGTTAGCCGAGGCTGGTGTATGTAGCTGTATCCAGGAGGACTAGCTTCATTTAGAGCTACATACTCGTCCTGTTTAATCCAGGTTTCTGTTAAACATAAGATATCAAACTCCTGATCTGTGATAATTTCATTAACAATAACTGCTTTAGATGCGAGAGATCTAATATTTAACAGTCCTAGCTTCAGATCAGAGTTGCCGGCTGCGCATTCAGTGTGATCTGAGTTTGTGGTATCTATGTTAATTAAATTACTAAAACAGACTTTGTGAGTCTTTCTAAATTTATGTTTAGCTCGGGGAACAGACACAGTCTCAATATGATGTACCCTGAGTGACGACTCTCTGCAGCTAGCAGACGGTTGGTTTAGCCTGTCTGTCTGCTCCCTGGCCTGGGCTCTGGATTGTCACCGATTAACTAGGCCTCTTCTGAGACTATGTGCTATACTGCAAGAAATGAGAGCAGCACCTTCCCGAGTGGGATGGACACCGTCCCGCCCTAACAGGCCAGTTTTGCCCTCAAAGGTCCTCCAATTGTCTATGAAGCCCACGTTGTTTTCGGAGCACCACCTGGACATCCAGCGGTTTAGCGACCATAACCTGCTGTAAGCTATGTCGCCACGTCTCATTGGGATGGGACCAGAGCAAACTACTTCATCGGACATCGCCTTCGCTATTTTAAACACCTCTGTAAAGTTACTCTTGCTAACCTCTGACTGACGAAGGCGTATATCATTAGCTCCAGCATGTACCACTATCTTAGAGAACCTATGCTGACCTAGAGCCCTAAGATTACCTGCTATGTCCGGTGCTCTGGCTCCCGGGATACACCTGACCACTGCCGCTGGCGCCCCTAAAGGCCTGGCTAATTTCACATGTC
The DNA here is from genome assembly GCA_030347435.1 of Clarias fuscus. NCBI lineage: Eukaryota > Metazoa > Chordata > Actinopteri > Siluriformes > Clariidae > Clarias > Clarias fuscus. The sequence goes on from CM059212.1 coordinate 99,408, forward strand.
TCAGTATAGAGACTCCTATAACCAGAGCTCTTTCAGGTTTCTCAGCGGGTGCATCACTGAGGAGAGCGAACCTGTTGGACACGTGAAGCGCGGAAGAGGTGTGCTCCGGTGGGCTAGCCTTAGCGTTAGCTTTGGCTGAACGAGTATGCCGCCGAGTCGTCACCCACTCGCCCCGCTGTGAGGGCTCTACTGCCGGAGTCGGGGGCTGATTATCTCCGCCTGCGGCACCCAGACTTTCCACTACAAGATTAACGCTGCTCTCGCGCTCTCTAACCCTCTCTAAAGTCTGGATGCGCTCCTCTAATGCTACTATCTTCTCCGTCAGGGTGCTAACTAACACACACCTATCACAAATAAAATTATCACTAATGACGGAGGAAGAATGTCTAAACATCCTGCACTCCACACACTGAGCGAGCTGAATGGTAGACATGATAACGTACCTTTGTGCCGGAGTTGTGATTATTTGGTGATGGATTCGCTTGTTGTTGGTCAGATGATACGCGTGTTCTCCCAAAAAGCGCAAAAATCGGATAAAGTCCAGTAGTATTAAAGCGTAAAAACGGGAAAAATATATAATTATAAAAAACTAAACAAAATATAATCTAAAACGCTGTTCCAAACACAGCCAGCTATGAGCCATTCAATCCTCATCTTCATCAGATGAGCTGCCCCTTAGGGTGTCTATGGTGGATGTGAGGAGAACGCTGCAGATGAACAATCCTCAGAAAGCAACAGGCGCAGACAACATCCCAGGATGGGTTCTAAGAGAATGTGCCCAATAACTTACTGAGGTGCTGACAGATATTTTTAACATCTCTCTGTCCCCGCATTACTGAGCGCAGGGGCAGGAAACCTATGGCTCTCGCGTGTGAATGAAAAAGTGCTGGCTTTGCTTTGAATATAGCATTTACGGCAGAGGGGTATTTTAAACGTTAGTTAAGAGTGCTGCGTTCTGATCGGTCAGTAGTTTGTGAGAAGTAGACTGCACAGGGAGCAGAAAGCACACTTTAAAGTACACTGCGGCATGGACACAGCAATCGAATTTTGGACACAGAATTTTGTCGACCTGAATTTTATTACCTGAATTTTGTCGACCTGAATTTGTAAGACTGGAAAATAATGAAGATTGTATTTTTAACACTTGAAAATATTTTTAAACTGCAATTTAGTAACTTGAATATTTTTGCTTTGAATTTTAAATGCTTGAATTACATTTTCATTTGAAATATACAACCACAATAAATTGTAGTGGCAAAAATTTAAAACATTGTAAATGCCCTAAAGATTTTTTTTTTCAATTCAAATTGCAATGCAGAAAAATTCAAGTTTTTTTCAGTTAATGTAATTCAACCTGTTATTTTGCTTTGAGGAATTTTGCCACTATTATACCTCCATACACTCACACTCTTTTTGCTACTGTTGAGAGACTGACAAACCCACCAAGTCAGATTCTCATTGAAATGCTCTCTGACAGCAATTGCAATGAGTTTGCTTCCTTCTTCTCTGAGAAAATAAGTAATATTAGAAGGGCTATTAACACATCAATGCAGTGGTCAGAAAAACTGCATAGTAACTTCAAAAAACAGTTACTATGTCTGTCTTTCAAGCAATTGATAGCAAAATCTTGGAAAAAATAGTACAGCACCTCAAATCGTCAACCTGCGACCTTGAAACACTTCCCACATCTTTTTTCAAAAGTGTGTTTAACTGTTTAGAAACAGATCTTTTAGAAGTGGTGAACACAACTCACTTCTTTCTGGGACTTTTCCAAACTCTCTGAAAACTGCATTTGTTAAGCCATTTCTGAAAAAGAATAATCTTGTTAATTCCATATTAAATAACTATGGTCCAATATCAAACCTTCCTTTTATCTATTCCTCTTACCTATCCCTATCTCCAAATGATTAATTTAATTCAATTCTATTTTATTGGTAAAGCGCTTTTAACAATATACCATTGTTAATGATTATAGTCCGTAGACTCTGCCAATGCATTGATGAAATTAACAGCTGAATGTGCCAAAATTTTCTTCAGTTAAACAAGGAGAAAACTGAAGTCATTGCATTTGGAAACAAAGATGAAGCTTTGAAGGTGAATGCAGACCTTCACTCTAGGGGTCAAACAACTAAAAATCAAGTTAAGAATCTTGGAGTGATTCTGGAGACAGACCTTAGTTTCAGTAGTCAGGTCAAAGCAGTAACTAAATCAGCATACTATCATCTCAAAAACATTGCAAGAATTAGACGTTTTGTTTCCAACCACGACTTGGAGAAACTTGTCCAACTTTATCACCAGCAGGGAGGATTATTGTAATGGTCTCGTCACCGACCTTCTGACATTCTCAATTACTGTATGTTATGGTAACTGATCTGTGGCTGACAAGAAGGCACTGACAAGACTAGTAAAATCTGCTCATTAGACAGCTACAGCTCATCCAGAATGCTGCTGCCAGAACTAGAACCAGAAAATCTGAGCACATCATACCAGTCCTCAGGTCCTTACACTGGCTTCCTGTAAAATTCAGGATAGATTTTAAAGTACTTTTACTCGTTTATAAATCATTCAATGGACTAGGATCTAAATACATTGCAGATATGCTCATTGAATATAAACCTAACAGACCACTCAGATCATTAGGATCGAGCAAGTTAGAAATACCAAGGGTTCACACAAAACAAGGGGGGTCCGCCTTTAGCCATTATGCTGCCCGCAGTTGGAACCAGCTTCCAGAAGAGATCAGATGTGCTACAGTTACTCATCTTTGCCCCGGTACAGAGCCCGCCTTTGCATTCCCGCTGCCGAAGAGGAAAAGGCTGCCAAGAGGAATGCGTTAGGGCCCCTGATCCCAGCCGGGAAAGCCACCCTGCCAACGGACGTCCAGGAGAGACTCCTGCCTGTGAACACGCCAAGAGAGAGCTGGGAGCGGCTGGTCTTGGCTCGTGTTAGCGGGAGAGGTCGTCATGGTAGCATGCAGGAGCCATTCCTCCGTGTGCTATAGTTTACCACTCTGACGGCCGCCTTTCGCCAGCCTTGTGCCCGCATGCAATCTGTCAACTGCCACTGGACATACATGTGCACACCTTCACTTCTTTCCTCCCCTTTTTCCCTGCTTCCCTCCTTTAACCCGTTTCCTTCCCTTATATTTCTTAAACAAAATTACCCTTTTTCCTGTAAGACCTCGCCTCGTGTCCGTATGTCTGTGGTGCCACCCATGCACAAGGGTCAAACCCGTTATAATATGTATGTATCTTGTAAAATCAAAGCCAAGACTGCAGTCTTTTATTTTTCTTTTCTTTCAGAATGAATCTAATCTTTAGGTATAAGGCATACCTTTGAATTTATTTTAGTGTATTTAGTGTATTTATTCTAAACACCTCAGGCTATATTTACAAGCTGATAGTTACTCACTTTAATAATCAAGATTGGTTGGTTACCTAAACAGTTGCTGCTCGCAGTGCTATTGTGTAGAGAGACAGCTGCAGCTCGGGGTGCGCATCAGGACTGAATCATCTAAAATAGTGAAGTGGAGTTAAAGTGTTTAACAGGAATCAGCATGAGCGGCTCTCGTATCATACAAATATTTTTTTAAAAATCAAACCTTGACCTCGAGCTTAAATGCGTTGTGCTTTCCTTTGTTGTTGGAACTGCTGTTTTTGTTGAGAGAAAGAGAAGTGTGTGTATACTGCGTGATTTAGTATAGTTTAATTAAGCTCGAAACTGATTATACAGGCTTTGAGTTTAAATAACATAATAGCATTATTATGGCAGAACTTATGGGCAAAACTTATGGGCAAACTGCACCCATCCTGTACTTATGTAAACATAGAGATTCCATAGGGCAAAAATTACAATAAAAAGGTTTAGTAAAAAGAATAAAAAGTGGTAAGTAAAAAGAGAAGTTCTTCATGTACTTGTATACCTGAGTAAAAGTAAGAGAAGTACTCAAAGAAGTACTCACCTTCAAGTATCAAAAATACAGAGCTTGTATTCACTTACAGTGGACTTTTTCACTGCAGTCAATGAGTGGCTTTAAGTAATACACACTAGTGTGTTTAGGTAACGCAATGTCGTTCAGTATCACGGTGAAGTAGGAGTACAGGTATTTGCTGTACTTTTGAGTGGAGTTAAAATAAAAATGATCCCTTAATAATCCCCTAATCAGATAAAGTACAGATATCTGAACCTTCTGTACCTTTTAGTAAAGTACAAATATCTGAAGTATGTACTTTAACTACAGTAATGAAGTACATGTAGTCAATTACCTCCCACTTCTGAAAACTGATGTAGTGATGGAGAACACATATGTGTAGTTAAAGTGTGTGTGTGTGTGTGTGTGTGTGTGTGTGTTCAGGAGCCCCTGATGGAGGAGTACAGTATTGCCGCTCAAGTGTGGAAGCTCAGCTCATGTGACATGTGTGAGTTAGCACGAAACAGTGTGCTCATGAGTGGCTTCTCACACCAGGTAACACTCTTTCTCTCTCTCCCTCACACACACACACACACACTAACACTGCATTCAGTATGTTATACATGACTGTTCCGTTTTGGTGACTCCGCCCACCAGGTGAAGGTGTCATGGTTGGGGGCGGGGTACAGCTGCGAGGGTCCGGATGGTAACGATATCCGTCGCTCCAACGTCCCTGACATCCGCCTGGCCTTCAGACACGAGACTCTGTGTGACGAGCTGCAGCTCATTACCCACGCTGCACACATACAGGGGGCGGGAGAATGAAGTGGAGATGCCCCCTTTCATGGGGCCAATCAGAAATGAAAATGAGACTGTTCTCCCTTTTTCCTTTCCTCTCTTTTATATCCATCAGTCAGTGTGTTTTATAGTAGAATTATTCACTAATATAGAATACTTCTGTTTTTGTTTAAACTGAGTGTGTAAAAATGTGTAGCAGTGTGTGTCACATTAACACTGGTTCTGTTGCTACGTTAGCTAACACACACACACAGTTCTTGTTTTTTTTTTTAGATTTTTATCTTTTTAATTAGTTGCATTTACACAATTTAACTCCTTTTGTCTTATCCTTCATTTACATATTTCCATTTTTATACATTTTATATTTACAACTACTTCTCTCTCTCTCACACACAAACACACACACACACACACACACACACAATATTCAAGCATGAGTCCATGTGCTGATCAGACCCAAGGGTACACAGCTCATACATTTTATTAGAGTTCATACAAAGTTTCTCACATTTTATATTATAAAATTATAAACTGACTATAATTGTTTGATTCTGTAAAGCTGCTCTGTGACAGTGAGCACTGTTAAATCACCGTAGAAATAAAACTGAATTAGCTGAATTGAATGTATCTTTATTTTTATTTAAATAACACTGATAATCATTTAGAATAAGTAGAATGTTAATGAGCATAATAATGATAAATACTGACTTAAACCTGCATAAAGTCTCCAGGTGTGTACAGGTACAGTGTCGACGAGTAGAACACTCATGTTTGTTACCATCAGTGTTTCTTACAGAATGTTATGATCATTCATTTGTGCCGCTTCAAATGTGACTAAAACACGAAAAGAAAATTAAAAGGGTTTATTTTTTCTTCCCGGTGAAGCAGGGGGGCGGGGGGGATAGGTTAGGGGCACATTGATGGGGAGTTCGCCCAGAGAAAAATAAAGGGAGCACGTAATGTATATGAACATAATATAACTTCAAGTCAATCACACTTCTGTGAAATCAAACTGCCCACGTAGGAAGCAACACTGATTGACAACCAATTTCACATGCTGTTGTGTAAATGGAATAGACAACAGGTGGAAATTATAGGCAATGAGCAAGACCTAGGATTTTAGTGTTCTCTTTATTTTTTTGAGCAGTGTATATACGTGTGTGTGTGTGTGTGTGTGTGTGTGTGTGTGTGTGTGTGTGTGTGTGTGTGTGTGCATGCGCGCTCATGGTAGTGTCTTCTTTCTCTTCTTTTAAATTCTCAGTTTGGCAGAATCGCTTCTTTGGCAAGCTAAAGACAAACACACAACAGTGAGCACAGTGGAGAAATAAATATAGATGTGTGTGTGTGTGTCTGTGTGTGTGTGTGTGTGTGTGTGTGCGCTCACAGCTAGTGCAGATTTGACGTTCTGTAGTTGGTAAAACACTCTTCTTCCTTCCTCCGGACAAATAATCTTCAACTCTTCTAATGTCATCCCCAACAACATCCCACCACTCAGACTACCGAGACAGCGCACGGTGCTAACTCACACACACACACACACACACACACACACACACACATGAGAGACAAGACATGGTAAAAGACAGAGAAACATTTTCAGTTGTAATGCTTAAGGGCCCTCACCTGCCAGTGTGTGTGTGTGTCACTGTGTGTGTTAGTGTGTGTCTGTGTGTGTCTTAGTCTCACATGTTGCTGAACTCCTTGTGCTCCAGCCAAGCCTTCACGTCCTCCGGCCGAGACTTCCTGGTCAGGATCGGGTTTGGCTCGACCCCCTGCAGGATCAAACACAAAGTATGTACACCATTGACCATCACACCTGTGTATATACAGTAGCAAGAAAAATTGTGTGAACCCCCTTTTGGATTTTCATGGTTTTCTGCATTAATTTGTCATTAAATGTGATCTGATCTTCATCTTAGTCAAGAGCATTGAGAAATATAATGTGCCTAAAATTATAACTCAAAATAATTATATAAAAATATTTCTAATTTTTTCTTTATTGAGAACAACCATAAAAACCCTCATAGCGCTAGTAGAAAAAGTGAATCTTTGAGTTAATTACCTTAAAAAGCTAATTAGAGTCAGGTGTTAGCTTACCTACAGTAGAGTCTTGTTAAGAAAATAAGTTTGGGGTGTGGACTAGAGCTACTTTGAAAAATCATTACAAACAGAACAAACAGAGGGGGGGACTATTATGGCTCACCACTTACCACTTTATTAAATAAATGTAAGAAGGAAATTAAAGACACACAATCAGAATGCTTTAGATATTTGTACTTCAATGTACTGCACAGGTTTCCTTCTCCCGCTTTTCTGTCTTTTAAACAAACCCTCTGATAAGAATAGAGGATACAGGGTGGGCCATTCATATGGATACACCTTAATAAAATGGGAATGGTTGGTGATATTAACGTCCTGTTTGTGGCACATTAGTATATGTGAGAGGGCAAACTTTTCAAGATGGGTGGTGACCATGGTGGCCATTTGGAAGTCGGCCATCTTGGATCCAACTTTTGTTTTTTCAATAGGAAGAGAGTCATGTGACACATCAAACTTATTGGGACTTTCACAAGAAAAACAATGGTGTGCTTGGTTTTAATGGAACTTTATTCTTTCATGAGTTATTTACAAGTTTCTGACCACTTATAAAATGTGTTCAATGTGCTGCCCATTGTGATGGATTGTCAATGCAACCCTCTTCTCCCACTCTTCACACACTGATAGCAACACCGCAGGAGAAATGCCAGCACAGGCTTCCAGTATCCGTAGTTTCAGGTGCTGCACATCTCGTATCTTCACACCATAGACAATTGCCTTCAGATGACCCCAAAGATAAAAGTCTAAGGGGGTCAGATGGGGAGACCTTGGGGGCCATTCAACTGGCCCACGATGACCAATCCACTTTTCAGGAAACTGTTCATCTAGGAATGCTCGGACCTGACACCCATAATGTGGTGGTGCACCATCTTGCTGGAAAAACTCAGGGAACGTGCCAGCTTCAGCGCATAAAGAGGGAAACACATCATCATGTAGCAATTTCAAATATCCAGTGGCGATGAGGTTTCCATTTATGAAGAATGGCCCGACTATCTTTGTACCCCATATACCACACCATCTATCCAATGTGGGTTAGTGTCAGACCAATAGCGGTGGTTTTGTTTGTTAACTTCACCATTCACATAAAAGTTTGCCTCATCACTGAACAAAATCTTCTGCGTGAACTGAGGGTCCTGTTCCAATTTTTGTTTTGCCCATTCTGCAAATTGTGTGCGCCGATCTGGGTCATCCTCGTTGAGATGCTGTAGTAGCTGGAGTTTGTAAGCGTGCCATTTGTGAGTAGCTAATATCCGCCGAAGGGATGTTCGACTAATGCCACTCTCCAGTGACATGCGGCGAGTGCTACGCTGTGGGCTCTTGCTGAATGAAGCTAGGACAGCCACTGATGTTTGTTCATTAGTGACAGTTTTCATGCGTCCACATTTTGGCAAATCCAACACTGAACCAGTTTCACGAAACTTAGCAAGCAGTTTGCTAACTGTAGCATGGGAGACGGGTGGTCTCGTAGGGTGTCTTGCATTGAAATCTGCTGCAATGACCCGGTTACTGCGTTCACCAGATATCAACACAATTTTGATCCGCTCATCACGTGTTAACCTTTTTCGACATGTCAATGGCTGTGAACAAAGAGAAACTTGTAAATAACTCATGAAAGAATAAAGTTACGTTAAAACCAAGCACACCATTGTTTTTCTTGTGAAATTCCCAATAAGTTTGATGTGTCACATGACCCTCTTCCTATTGAAAAAACAAAAGTTGGATCCAAGATGGCCGACCACCCATCTTGAAAAGTTTGCCCCCTCACATGTGCCACAAACAGGACGTTAATATCACCAACCATTCCCATTTTATTAAGCTGTATCCATATAAATGGCCCACCCTGTACATCTAAACCCATATGTATCATGAAAGTGCCCAATCTTCTATAAAATATGGCATCTTTGCTATTAACAGCACAGGTTAAGAAATCCAGTGAGATATTCCAGAATAACACTGTGCCATAGAGCCCTAGAAGGAGCTTTATCACTTAACCAGTTCAGAAGAATACATTTTCTTGTATAAAATGTTAGAAACTGGCAAAGTGTCTTTTTATGTTTGTCCAAGACCATATCGTCACATATTCCAAGCAACAAGTGTTTTGAATCACAGCCAATATTAATAAACAGGATGACAGTTCTTGCTCCACCATAGTCCAGAATTTTTGAATCTCCCTACAAAACCAGAGACAGTGAGCAAGATCTCCTTCCTCTGTTTTACATTTCGGGCACACTGGAGAATAGTCATTTTTAAACTCGTGCTTCCGTGATGGAGAGATGTGTCCAATTACAGGCCGATATCAAACCTGCCTTTTATGTCTAAGATTCTGGAAAAGATAGTAGCACAGCAAGATATGTTCATATCTACATAGAAATAACATACATGAACTGTATCAGTTTGGATTTAGGCCTCATCACAGCACAGAGACAGCACTTGTTAAAGTAGTAAACAACCTCCTATGGGCCTCTGATCAGGGTTGCATCACTATACTTGTGTTACTGGACCTCAGTGCAGCTTTTGACACCATTGATCATAGTATTCTCCTTCACAGATTAGAAAAGGTAGTAGGAATTAAGGGAACTGCCCTCTTGTGGCTCAGATCCTATTTGACTGATCGTTATCAGTTTGTAGATTTAGATGGTGACCATTCCTCATGTTCTCAAGTGGAGTTTGGTGTTCCACAGGGTTCAGTTTTAGGCCCACTGCTTTTTTCCCTTTACATGCTTCCTCTGGGCAACATAATTCGTAAACATGGTATTAGTTTTCATTGTTATGCTGATGACACTCAGTTATACGTCTCAGCAAAACCAGATGAGAAAAACCAGCCTACTAAAGTTGAGCAGTGTGTGCAGGAAATAATAGACTGGATGTTAATTAACTTCCTTCTGCTTAATCCTGATAAGACAGAAGTTCTCATCATAGAACCACATGTAATCATCTGATCATAATGCAACAGTAAAAGACCTCGGTGTGATTATAGATTCCAGCCTTTCGTTTGAAGCTCATGTAGATAATATTACCAGGATAGCATTCTTTCACCTTAGAAATATTGCCAAGATTAGAAACATATTGTCACTAAATAATGCAGAAAAACTAGTTCATGCTTTTATCACCTCTAGGTTGGACTATTGTAACGCCTTACTGTCTGGTTGTTCAACTAGGTGTATAAACAAGCTTCAGTTAGTACAGAATGCAGCAGCGAGAGTCCTCACTAAAACCAGAAGATACGAGCACATCACCCCTATCTTATCTACACTGCATTGGCTCCCTGTGAAACTTTGCATTGATTTTAAGATTCTACTTTTGACATTTAAAGCACTAAATGGTCTCGCGCCACAGTATTTGAGTGAACTGCTAGTGTCTTACGATCCGCCACGCCTACTTCAGATCAAAGAATGCAGGCTGTCTGTCAGTACCACGTATTATTAAAACTACAGCAGGGGGCGGAGCTTTTTCTTACAAAGCCCCAAAGTTATGGAATAGTCTTCCTATAAATGTTCGGGACTCAGACACAGTCTCAGTGTTTAAGTCTAGGCTAAAAACCTATTTATTTAGCGCAGCATGTTTGTAAATAGATTAACCTTAGGTAAAGGAGCAGATCTGGGGGACTCATGGACGTAGAGTATTCTGGTGAACTGGTATGTTTAGATGCTGTCCTCCCCACTCTCATTGTTCACTCAGGTTTGTTGACGGTGAGGTGATTGGTTGCTTTACATCTCAGTTCCCCCTCATGTTTGTGTTTCCTTCTGGCTCTCCCTTTTAGTTATGCTGTTATAGTTAGTCCTGCCGGAGTCCCTGCTTGCACTTTGCACTAAATATACATTCACATTATACATTGTGTAACTGTGAACAGAACTAACTGTTATCTCCCCTCTTCTGCTCTCTCTCTCTCTCACTACACATATCGCTCCTGAGCTGTGATCCAGAACCCCTCTGACCTGTCTGACTCATCCTAGTGTTACTCTTCTGGTTGGAGATCTCGTCATATGGATGCCTGCAGCATCGTCACTTGCGACTGCAGTCGCAGATAGTTCAGGACTGGAGTTTCCTACAGTCTACCTGAGTCTCCAATAACCAACTGGACTCCATATGAACTCAAACACGTCTCCTGTTATACTGAACTTCCAGCCTCCTAACACACAGTATGAGTGCAGATCAAATCCCTGCTCTCCGTTATCACCCAGATGAGGATGGGTTCCAAGTTGTGTTCGGTTCCTCTCAAGGTTTCTTCCTACTGCCATCTCAGAGAGTTTTTCCTTGCCACTGTCGCCCTCGGCTCGTTCATCAGGGACGATCTGATAATTTTTATTCATTCACATTCCATACAAACTTAAATATTTCTTTTGATTGTATAAAGCTGCTTTGCGACAATGACAATTGTTAAAAGCGCTATATAAATAAAATAAAATTGAATTGTATATGTGTGTGACGAACAGGCATGCACATACTTTTGGCTGTGTATCAGTGTAAAGAACCACCTGTGTGTCCTCGCTCTCTGTGGACTTCAGAACATTATTCGGAACGAAACCTTCTTCACCATGATTGTTCCTCACTTTCCACCATTGCTTAGACATGTCTAACACCTGCAAGGACACACACACACTTTTAATGCGGTGTTTTTTCTGCACTACTGCTTATGCACTACTTATTGTGTTTTAAATGTAGGCGTGTGTCATTGTCGTGTGTGTCATCGTCACTGTGTGTGTGTGTGTGTGTGTGTGTGTGTGTGTGTGTGTGTGTGTGTGTGTGTGTGTGTGTGTGTCACTGTACAGGATTGATGTTAGTACCTCCACCATCTCGCCCTTCCACACACTGAGCTCTCGGTCGTTTCTCGCTCTGAAGTCATATAGCACACGCAAAGAGCTTACCGGCACATCCTCAGAGCTACACACACACACACACACACACACACAGAGTCAGAAAGCGTCTGATTGGTTGATAGTTGAGAAGTGGAGAGGTTTTACCTTGTGTGTGCCGCCTGAAAAGACTTAATGCTCTGAAACACAAACACACAAACATAGTATTTAATACAGTTAACTGTGTGTGTGTGTGTGTGTGTGTGTGTGTGTGTGTGTGTGTGTGTGTGTGTGTTTACTTGTCCAGTGGTACTGGACTGCTGGCTCTCCTGGCTGAATGTTTTCCTTTGAGTGTGTGTGACCTTCGGTGGCTTCCAACCGTCATCAAATACTGGAGTGAAGACTGGAATGTCATCATCATCCTCCGGCCACTGAGTCCTGACACACACACACACACACACACACACACAGAAAGGGTGTGGTGATGATGTTGATGATGGTGAAGATGATGTTGATGATGGTGATGATGATGTTGATGGTGGAGATGATGGTGATAGTGGTGATGATGAAGAGCGTGTAGTACCTGGGGATGTTCCAGGCATCTCCTAGAGACTGCCACAGCTGATCCTCCTCCTGTGTTGCCTCCTCACTCAGGAACCGAACACACTCCGGCTCCAACAGCGGAGCAACTACACACGGAGGGAGATCATCTGCACACCGACTCACAACCTACACACACACACACACACACACACACACACAGTGTATGTGGTGAATCTGCATGTCAAAGTATCTTCCTGTTTAGCTACTGATTGGCTCACATCCTACTCTGACTCCGCCCCCTAATTATTTAATGAAGTCACATGTTTTTAGTGTTTAGTTGGAGTGAAAATGCACACTCACAAATTTGTACCTAGCGCACTTCTTCCCCAGTTCTGCAGGTCCTCACATTCACGTGCCAGGTCTTGTTTTGATCTTCACCTGCTCCTCATAACTGTGTATGTTTTTTTGTGTTTAATTATTTACTTATGTTTTTGATCTACAACTTTCAAAGTTTAAAATTTCCTTCCCATAGTTTACAATATGCACATGTACACAGTGTGTGTGTGTGTGTGTGTGTGTGTGTGTGTGTGTGTGTGTGTGTGTGTGTGCCTTTACCAATTCCAGGATGGAGAAGAGACAGTGTGTGAGTTCTGGAGCACTGGGGGACTCAATCTGACCGTTCAGTGTCGCCTGGGAGAGAGAGAGAGAGCGAGAGAGAGAGATTCATTTCCTGATACCTAGGCACGTTTTGTTTAAACACACCCATTGAAGTGAACAAAAATACTGGGACATGTGATTGGGTGTAGAGGACTCGGATGACGTTTTTGTTGTAACAGTAATCTAACGCGTTCGCTCCGCTATTCAGGTACTCAGTTACTTAGTTGTTTTTTCAAAAATGTAATCCATGATTCAGACAGCAGTCATTCCCAATCCATTAGTGTGTGTGTGTGTGTGTGTGTGTGTGTGTGTGTGTGTGTGTGTGTGTGTGTGAGAGAGGAAGTCGTCCTACCAGCCCCTCCCCCGATACCCCCCCCTGTTATTCCTGCTGTTATACCCCTATCTCACCTATGTGGTTTGACTATGTGAGGGCCGACGCGCGGAACGATGGAAACCTGATCACAGCGCCGAAACTGGCGGTGAATCCTGATGAACCGTACTTACGGCCACTGCGCGACATCGCGTAGGTGAGATCGGGGTGTTAGTAGTGAACAGATTATGGGCCAAACTTCACTGAGTGATGACGGTAGAATAATTATAAAGGTCTTGACAAAAACAATATGCATGAGGAAGCACAAAGGAGTTTTCATTTTCTGCAATGGAAAAGTGCTCGAACTAGTTACTTTATCAGAAAGTAACGCAGTAATGTAATGGATTACTTTTTAATAACAGTAATTTTGTAATGTAATTAGTTACTTTAAATAGTAACATCCCCCAACACTGCTGACAGGTGTGTGTCATTGCACAGGTGTGTGCTGACTGATAGTTTAAATAGTTAATAGTCTGAATGTCTGCTCTCGGTTTGAGCTCTGAGGTTCACCCCTGAAGGTTTAGCCAACCTTGAGCAGAAAGCTGTGTGTGGGAGAAAACCAGGAAAAGAGCGAAACTCCATCAGAGCCAGAGCACGATGGAACGTCCTGAGAAAGAAACAACAACCAGACACGGAGCCGGTCATCCAAGAACTCTAGCAGCTGATGACTGGAGCTACAACCCAAAAACACCTGTCAGTGACATCAATAACAGCCTCCACAGCTCAGGAGTGAAGATCTCACGTTCCACCATTAGAACACCACATGGAGAGCAGAGCTACAGAGACTGCAGGACATAATGTGAACTTCTCATCAGCAGTGAAGATCAGAAGGTCAGACCAAACACAAACGTTCTGGAATGGAGAAGATCTGGAGTGATGGAGCAGCCAGAGTGTGGTGTGGGAAATGATCTGCTGATGATCCAGAACGTACGAGCTGATGGGTGAAGCATGGTGGTGGTAGAGTCATGACTTAGCTCGCATGGGTGCTTCTGGAATGTTCTCACTGATCTTTACTGATGATTGAGCAGAAGAGTGGACCTACAGAGAATCTACATAAATGTTCTGTGTGTGTGTGTGTGTGTGTTCACTATTTAGGTGTGCTTTTCACTCACCAGCAAGTTAAATGCCATTTTGATTTTCTGCAGGCAAATTTTAAACTGATCCTCTGAGGGTAGTCCTACTCAACACACACACACACACACACACACACACACACGCAGAAAGAGGGAGAAGAAACATTACTGGCAAAACATAAACATGGTGGTGCACAGTGATAAACTCTTCTTCACCTTTCTGATTCTTCTTTTGTTTTTTTTTCTTCTTGTCGACTTTGGGAGCCGCAGTGAGAGCGAGAGCCAGGAACTGCTCGATGTCATTAATCAGGTGATTCAGGATGTCCTGCAACAACATCACAACATTGAAAAAACATCACATCACCACATCACATAACATCAGAACATCACAACAACACTATATCACCACACCATAACACAACACCATAACACCAAATCATAACAACACAACATCAGAACATCACTATATCACAACATAACATCAGAACATCACTATATCACCACATCACATCATCACTACATCACAACTGTGAAAAAACATCACATCACCACATCACAACACAACATCAGAACATCACTATATCACCACACCATAACACAACTCCACACCAGCAGAGACAGTGAAGTTCGAGTCTCCGCACTCACCACGTTCCTCTCTCTCTCAGTGTAGAGGGCGGGGCTAGGATCAGAATGAGGGGGCGGGGTCACTGACTCTGTCCTACTGTAGACTGGCTCTTGTCTCCTTGTGGGTGGAGTTAGAGGTGGAGTCTGATCTGAGTGATCTAAACAGAGACTTAGATTTTTAATTAAATCATAAATTATTTCAGTTTGTTTCTGTGGTAAATACTGGCACCATCCCAAATCACACATCATATGTGGCTCCACTCTGTCTTTAATGCAGTGCATTATGGGTCATCTCTGTGTACTGGCCTACATGGTTTGGATAAATTCTGTAGCATTGCACTGTAACATGACAGTAACGTGCTTTCACACAGTGGACACTCCAGTGAATATGGCATGCGGTTTGGGACGCGTCCCAGTTGTGTTTTTACCATAATCTGGAACGGTCCACTCGTCAGGAGAAGAGTGAGGCTGAGTCCATTCTCTCTGTTCTGGAGGAGAGTGCGTGCTTCTATTATTCTTTACCACATGAGTCTCGAGTCGCCCCCTAGCAGTGAGGAAGAGACATACACCAGGAGTCATCTTTTAGCAGAGGTCCGCTAGGAGACACACAGCAGGCGCTGTAGTCTAAGGCCATGCACTACAGGTACACTGTTTATGTACACTAGGAGAAATACAATAGAAGAAGTGGTGTTTTTTCGGGTTATTAAACATTACCTGTTGTTGTTTCGGTTGTTGTTGGTGGTGTTCTGTAACGCTCGCTCAAGGTCTCGCTTTATATAATCAGCCTGAAACACACAGAGACACACAGAAGGGTGTGTGTAGGATGGTCGATACTCATTACAGAAAATAAAGTTTATTCATTTATAAACAGTGTTTTAATCAGCCCATCTGAATGCAGTCTAGTGTGTGTGTGTGTGTGTGTGTGTTGCTCACTCTCAGTGATTCGCACTGGAACATGAAGACACTGACGACCTGTCGCTCACACACCGAGATTAACAGCAGAGAGTTAAACACACATGCATCTAACATCGCTGTCACCTCCGACACACTGAGTAGAGGAACGCGGTCCAACTCCTCCTGCGCACACACACACACACACACACACACACACACACACACACACACACACACACACACAGAACCTTTTAGTAAATAATGCAGTAACACAAAAACTACTTGTGAATGATGAGACACACACACACACACGTCTCAGTGATGTGTCCCTCTCACTGAGTCTCACTTTAGTCTCGATGTCTCTCAGCAACAGATTG
This sequence comes from Clarias fuscus, assembly GCA_030347435.1. Lineage (NCBI taxonomy): Eukaryota > Metazoa > Chordata > Actinopteri > Siluriformes > Clariidae > Clarias > Clarias fuscus. The sequence goes on from CM059212.1 coordinate 115,544, forward strand.
CCGTTGTCCACCTCCAGGCTCATGTCCTGTGCCCATACTCGCCCCATCATCTCCAACATCTTCAGACGCTCCACACAGTCCTGCAGGCCTGAGACCTCCACACCGTCCAGCTCACAGGTGAACAGGTGCTGCACACAACACACACAAATGTTACAACAACTAAAAGATTAAAGTCTCACTCATCAAGAGTACAGTAACTGAACTTCAATTCAGTTCTATGTTTTCTCTCACTGGTGAGGAAAATCTTCTTCACAACATGAAGGCGAAACCTTGTGAGAAACCGCAACCTTATCCTATCCTCTTCTGAACAACTGACTTTTCACACCTTAACACCACTCATGAAGAACTCAAGCAGCCTTCCCTATCTCTGAGCATCACAAGATCCTGCCATGAAGTTCTCGTGAAGTCTACTGAAGCTCTACTGAAAGTGATAGAGAACTCATCATCCTCATCATCCTCATGCTCTCTTCTGGCTTTGACTCCTGCAGAGAGTATTCCATCACAGTTTACAAGTCGAAAAATGAAAGTATCAGGAAGAAAATAATGGAAATTCAACCTCTAACAGCATCTCATAATCCAGTCCAGTCTAAAGCTTCACATTTAGATTTTCAGTGCTTTACAGGTGTAGGACAGGAAGAGCTGTATAAACTAATCACCTCGGCTAAATCAACAACATGCTTGTTAGATCCAATCCCAACCAGATTTTTAAAAGAAGTGATGCATACGGTTGGAGAGCCACTTCTAAACATTATTAATTCCTCATTATATCTAGGTCACGTCCCTAAATCTTTCAAGTTGGCAGTTATTAAGCCTCTTCTTAAAAAGTCTAACTTAGACCCGAATGAAATAAATTACAGACCGATTTCAAACCTTCCGTTTATATCAAAGATATTAGAAAAGATAGTATCAGTCCAAATATGCACATCCTTGCAGGAAAACAACATCCTCAAAGAATTTCAGTCAGGTTTCAGGCCCCATCATAGTACAGAAACTGCACTAGTTAAAATTGCAAATGACTTGTTTTTAGCTGCGGACCAAGGCTGCATCTCAATACTCGTCTTACTTGATCTTAGTGCTGCATTCGACACAATAGATCATAACATTCTCATAGATCGCTTACAAAATCACATTGGTATTCAGGGACAGGCGTTAAAATGGTTTAGATCCTACCTGTCTGATCGATTCCATTTTGTAGATCTGAATGGAGAACAGTCTGGTGTAATGCCAGTGAAATATGGGGTGCCACAAGGGTCAGTTTTAGGACCTCTGCTGTTCTCAATATACATGCTTCCCTTGGGTAACATCATTAGAAGACATTTCAAGTCAATTTATTTATATAGCGCTTTTAACAATTGACATTGTCGCAAGACATGGGATTAGTTTCCATTGTTACGCTGATGATACCCAATTATATATCTCAACTAAACCAGACGAAATACCCAAGTTGGCTAGACTAACTGAGTGTGTTAAGATATAAAAGATTGGATGACCGATAATTTTCTCTTACTAAATTCAGATAAGACAGTGATATTACTTATTGGCCCAAAAACCAGTTCACACCAGCTCTCACAATTCAGCTTGCATTTAGAAGGATGTACTGTTACCACCAGCTCGACAGTGATATCTGGGCGTAATATTAGACAGTAACTTATCCTTTGAAAATCATATCTCCAATATCACAAAAACATCCTTTTTCCACCTTAGAAATATTGCCAAGCTTAGAAACATTTTATCTGTATCTGATGCAGAAAAGCTGGTTCATGCATTCATGACCTCCAGACTGGACTACTGTAATGCATTACTGGGAGGCTGTCCTGCATCCTCAATTAACAAGCTACAGTTAGTCCAAAATGCAGCCGCCAGGGTTCTCACTAGATCCAGAAAATATGATCATATAACCCCAATATTATCATCCCTGCACTGGCTACCTGTTCAGTTTAGAATTAATTACAAAATAGCATTACTTACTTACAAGACTCTAAACGGTCTAGCTCCCACATACCTAACCAGTCTTCTGATACGTTACAATCCACCACGCTCCTTAAGATCAGAAAACTCCGGACTACTGGTAGTTCCCAGAATATCAAAATCTACAAAAGGAGGTAGGGCATTTTCATATTTAGCTCCAAAGCTTTGGAATAGCCTTCCTGACAGTGTTCGGGGCTCAGACACAGTTTCCCAATTTAAAAGTAGACTCAAGACGCATCTCTTTAATCTGGCATACACATCATTAATTTCTTTACCTCATACTCCAGTACATCTATCCTGAATGGCAACTACGCTAATTCTTTCCACCTGCTCTTTATTTTTCCACCCATCCCGAGGCATCTGGAGATTGTGCCAGCTTCAGTAGACAGAGGCCGACCCTGCGAGGTTCCTGAGGCATCCAGAGAAGGACCTGCTCCAGCTGGATTCTTCTTCATGATGGTTTGGATCTACACTTTGCTGCTCCTGAGCTCCCACCTGCCCTCTGCACCTGCTGCCTCATCCCTGTGCTAAACTGGACTTCATGTTAACTTAAATAACTTCTGTTATACTGAACTTGCAGCTGCATAACACACACGATGTTATACAATTTCTGTTATCTGTCATCACCCAGATGAGGATGGGTTCCCTGTTGAGTCTGGTTCTTCTCAAGGTTTCTTCCTATTGCCATCTCAGGGAGTTTTTCCTTGCCACTGTCGCCGTCACCCTTGGCTTGCTCATCAGGGACAATCTCATTATCTAGACACATTTTTCTTACACATATACACTTCTATAAATGTTCTTGTTATTTTTGTGAAGCTGCTTTGAGGCAATGACCATTGTTAAAACTGCTATAGAAATAAAATTGAATTGAATTGACTCTGTAAATCACCACATCTTCTTGCTAACTCATACCGCCGAGCTTGGACAGGTTCCATCACGTCACACACTCACTGATGGAGTGCCTCAGGACATTCTTCTACTCACTTAGAGCTCGCCAACAGCTTTATGACATCACTTTGAAGACACATGGACTGAAACTTGATCTGCCATATCTTCTGTTCAGAGCCTTCACAAAGCTGCTGAGCAGCATCACCTCCTGAAGTTCTCTCATGTGGTGGACACATGTTAGTACCAGGAGCAACGGGTCCGTCTCAATAAATTAGAATATCATCAAAAAGTTGATTTAAAAGTTATTTCAGTAATTAAAAACCAAAAAATTATTCATTACAGAGACAAAAAATATTTCAACTGTTTATTTCTTTTCATTTTGATGATTATGGCTTACAGCTAATAAAAAACCCAACATTCAGCATAGAGTAAACCCTTTTCAATTATATTCTAATTTATTGAGATGGACCTGTATTCGCGCTGTGATTAGCACTAGCACTCACCTCAACCCTGTACTGGAAATTGGCCAGCTGTTTGTTGATGGATTCGGCATATTCCTTTCTGCGAACTACACGCACACACACACACACACACACACACACACACACACACACACACATAAAAATGTACACATATCACTTGTGTGTTAGTGTGTGTGTGTGTGTACTCACTGTAGATGGCTTTAGCGCTGGGCCGTGATAAACTAGAGCACTGTGAGGAGGTTTCATCTAAAGAGTAACTACACACACACACACACACACACACACACACACACATTACTATAGTGTGCTTTTGTTTGTTATTTGTGTTACTATTGGGTATTTCCTTACTTCGACTGCAGTGAGTCTGCATAGCTGTATGAACTGCTGCTGTTATACATCTTCACCCTACACACACACACACACACACACACACACACACACACACACCGAGCTGTAAAGGTGAGGGTAATTCTGACTTTCATCATATTCACTGAGACATTAAGTTAAGATTCGGTCAGCTGTGTCGCTGTTTCTCGCTGTGATGTTCTGCTGGACTTTAAACGTGTCATAAACGCGACTCAGCATTCTCCTCCAGCTTACACTCGCCACTGCGTCGATACGCTCACCTTTCAGTCTCACTCAGAAACTAATCTTTAATGAGACCAGAATAGAACTGATTTGTGTCTGATGTCTGATCAAGCTCTCGGGACGCGAGAAGCTCCGCCCCCCCCTGAAACACCCGTACCTGTGGGGCGCCGGCCTTCTCCAGGAGACAGAACGCCAGATTATCAACTTCTCTACTTGAAAAGGAGAATAATGCACAGAATTATGATTCATTTCACCACACACACACACACACACACACACACACACACACACACACACACACACACACACAGTAACTGAAAAACACCTCTATCAATAACATTTACATCGAGACACACCGGGCAGAAAATCTCCTGATCACCAACATGCATTTACTATCAACACTGTGTGTGTGTGTGTGTGTGTGTGTTCGATTCTCCTTCTAGACTTAAACAGCATGAATTCAATAATGAAAAAAATATATTTTACTGATGTGATTCTTACCTGCTTTCCCCCAGCTGTAGTGGAGCTGCTCTACTCGTTTGTCCTCACGTTGTGTGTGTGTGTGTGTGTGTGTGTGTGTGTGTTTGTGTGTGAAAAAAGACAATATGACACAGATCACTCAGGAACTACCCCAGAGAATAAAGTCCACAGAGAGGTGTGTCTGTAGCTCTGCTGTATCTCCTGAGGTCAAAGGTCATTAGTGAACACACTTGAATACATTTTATCTTACACGATGTATACTCACACTCACACACACACTCACACACACTCACACACACACACACAGAGTATTGCACTTTTAATTAGAAAATGAAATAATTTTTATTCTAATGTAATTGTAGTATTGTGTGTGTGAGAGAGAGAAAAGGCTTAAGGGTTTAATGTTACTACTGGAGGCCGCTGTTACTGCAGGTGATAAAGTGCCACAGAGGCAGGTGGTTTATACTGTCTTGTAAGTTTACAGAGTATGTAGCTCTAAATGCAGCTAGTCCTCCTGGATACAGCTACATACACCAGCCTCGGCTAACTGGTAGAGGAGGAGGAGTCACAGTTATTTATAACGATAATCTGTCTCTCGTACAAAAACACAGTTTTAAATCTAATGCATTTGAAGTTCTCTATAGTAACATAAAGTCAGCTCAGTCGATCCCGCTAATCATCATTTACAGACCCCCAGGGCCGTACTCGGAGTTTCTCTGCGAATTTGCAGATTTCCTCTCAAACCTTGTTGTTTCTGTAGACAAAGCGTTAATTGCTGGAGACTTTAATATTCATTTTGAGAATCCAGAAGACCCTCTGAGAACAGCAGACTCAACTGCTATGTTTTTTGATTATTGTTTTTATATTTATATGTTAGTGTTTTTAGGGCTGCTTGTCAGTTTATTATTAAAACTACAGCAGGGGGCGGAGCTTTTTCTTACAAAGCCCCAAAGTTATGGAATAGTCTTCCTATTAATGTTCGGGACTCAGACACAGTCTCAGTGTTTAAGACTAAAAACCTATTTAGTCAAGCCGTTAGAACCAGAACATTACAGAACACTGTAGAGAAGCTCAATATCAATATCAATAGGTCGTATAGTATTATATATAAATATATTATCATGAATTAATTATTGTTATGAGAATAAATAAACCAAAGCACTGGGCAGCTTAGGGCCATGTTGGTGTTTTACTCTGAATAAAAATGTTCTATCATATATTCAGTATAAATATAATCCACAAACACATTCCTCAGCCTTTTGTCTTCCACTTTTTTTGTATAATATTCACACAGAAAGCTGCATACACACAACTTTATCATGGCGGTTTATCCCACGTACACGTCACTCTAAATGTAAACGGATCTGTTGAAATATTTAAATGGCAGATGATTAGCTGTTATTGTTTATTTATTTGAATTTTCTCATTTTATTTTATCATAAATTTCAGTTTATAGTTTTGGATTAAGGACAAATCTTCTGTTTGCTAACGTAATATACAATAATGTGGAAGCATTAGCATTAGCCCAGTCGTAGGTTTGTCAGTACAGTAAAGTACGAGTGTTTAATGTGTATGAATGAATATAGTCATCAGAACAGCTCACATTCTTACACACATCCTGAACTCTACTGCGTTTCCTTTGTGTTGGTTAGACACATTGATTTTTATTTCATTTTAATTCATATGAAGTTATGCCTGTTAGTAACCACAAGGTGGCAGTAACTCTCTTTAGGATAAGTTCCTCCATTACTGGTGCTGTGTGTTAGTGTGGGAATCTGTGCTCTGGGACGGGAGACAGTCATGCTGCATTCTGTTCCACATTTCAGTGTGTGTGTGATTGTGAGAGAGAGAAGCATTTTTGTATAATTAAACTGGTGTTTGCTCAGTTTGTGTACAGTTTACATGCTACAGATTTACAGATAATTAAGATAACTAATAAGCACTGCATGATTACTGATAAACAGTTTGTCAATCAGTTTTACACCTTTAGTCTCTCATTAGTGCTTTAACCAAGAAAGAAAGTGTAAGAACATCATTATCACTTTACAACGACCCCGACACTCCGGCTCATTACTGCAGCATGCATACACACACACACACATCATCGACATATATGATATATACTGTATAGTAACGTGTGTAAAGGGCCAGAGCTTGAGTATGCGCACGCGCGCGCACACACACAGTACCTGCACTCACTCTGATGGACACAGCATTCGTCCAATCTACACCGGAGTCTAATCTACTCTGAACAGATGACTCTGTGAATCATTCTGGTGTCTTCAATGGGAACACACACACACACACACACACACACACACAGCAAAGCTACAGTTTAATTTTATAACAGGATCATTAAATTAATTCCACCATTTTTATTTCAAATATATTACAAACAGAAAAAGAGTCAAATAATATCATCAACCAAGCTACTTGCACACACTACTTGTGTGTGTGTGTGTGTGTGTGTGTGTGTGTGTGTGTGTCAGTGACTCAGGTGTCTGTACAGTTGGATAATGAGCAGTTGTATCTCAGTGTCTCCAGTGTTGATGTCAATGGCTTTCAGAAAAAAGTCCAGTGCTTCCTGTTTCCTCCCTTCAGCCAAACAGCGTTTCCCAGAATGCACCAGTGAGTTGAAGGTCTCCTTTGGTGGTGTGACATCATTAGGGGTCAGACTTTGACCTCCAGTGGGTGCACACTGATCCAAAACTTCACTGGAGGCCAGTTCAACGTCAGACGATTCATCAGTGAAATCCTTTGCTCCATCACTTTCTTCCTCCTCACACGCCTCCTCTTCCTCCTCACACGCCTCCTCTTCCTCCTCACACGCCTCCTCTTCCTCCTCACACGCCTCCTCTTCCTCCTCCTCTTCCTCCTCACACTCACTCAAGTGTTCAGAATTAAGTGTCTCTCCACTTGGCTCCGCCTCCTCCAACACTGATTCTTCAGCACATGTTCTGCTGGCTTCAGATGCTCGGCTAAACCCTGCCCCTTCAGAGCTATGTTGCTCCACTGACTCCCCCCCCGCCAATGACTCCTCCCTATATACAGACTCCTCCCCATAGACAGGCTCCTCTCCATTAAATGACCCCTCACCCTTCACTGACTCTTCCACCTGCCCTTCCTCTTCCTCCTCTGGCTCCTCCTCTCCAGACTCCTCCACCTGCTCTAGCTCCTCCTCCTCCTCCTCCATTTCCTGCAGCAGTGACTCCACCAGCGAGCGCCGCGATGCGATCGATACGTTCATGCTGCGTCTGTGCTTGGTGCCGTTACTCGGCACAGATCTGGGAGTGGAACACCCGAGGCCGGTGAAGCTGCAGGCTAACGGACTGCTGGCCAAAACTGGTTTCTCCACTTCCACTTCCTCATGTCCCTCTTCTTCACTATCGTAGATGACGCGCAGCTTCTTCTTCTTGGTGGGCCAGAGGAGCGACTCGTCTCCCGTTGACACTCCCGTCTTCTGCCTCACGCTGTCGCAGTTAGTCTCGTCCCAATTCTCCCTGCTGTCATCCATCTGTAGCTGGAAGTCCTCTCCCCCTGTGCTTAGCTCCTCCTCGTTCTGTTCCGCCTCCTCCTGCTTGTCGTCCGAGAGCAGCTCTGCACTGTCCTCCAGCTGCAGGTTGAAGTTCCCTTGGAAAGACTCCGCCCCCACCAGAACTCTGGAGTCGGACTCCACTCCCACCCTAGAATTAGACGAGTCCGACTCGTCCCCTGGCGCCGACTCCAACCCCACCTCCTCCGGAGCTTCGGACGTGTCCGAGTCCTTTTGGACACAGACTGCGGGCGACCCCAGCTCCATGTCTGAGAAGGCATTATGTATCTCTGACTCGGTCTCCTGGAGAGGTGAGTCTGAGCGCCTTAAGGGGGAGACGTGTACATAGTTCTGATCTGAGTAAGAGTGTGTGTGAACAGATCTCTCCTCTATGATTACACTCTGCTCCTCGTCCATGCCTTCACACACTCGTCCGACAGAACTGTCCTCGATCTTGTGAGTGGACAAATCAATCACACTCTCGTCCTTCACCTGCATTCCTCCGTCTCCGCTCATCATCTCCAGCTCATCCGATCCAGACTGGGTGAGATCCACCACCGCGGACGGGCCGGGGTTTAGGCGGGGGGCTGGGTTTTTGCTGTCACCATCGACGGCTGTGTGTTGCCGTGACAACCGGAGCCAGGCGGGTTCCGTGTTCTGGACGACGCTGTCCATCATGAGGCTGTGCAGCTGCGACTCGGCCTGGACGAGCTCCTGCGCTTTCTGCACGCGCTGGTCGATGTAGTGAGTCTCCTCGTCGTGCAGCGTGTCCTCGTCCTCCTCATTAGAGAAGAGCAGGTCGTGGCGAGACACGCCAAATACGTTCATGGCCTTCAGAGCAGAGACATGGCACTGCACCTCGGGGTCGGAGCGGCATGTGGACGAGTGGAGCGACTGCAGCTGCAGCTGAGTGGAGGAGGAGTGCGTATCCTCCAGAGTGAAAAGCTCCTTCAGCTCCTGCTTGGAGAAGTAACGGAACGGGTTCTTCTTATCACCCGTCGTCTGGCGGATCAGAGAGTCCTTAAACACCTGTGGGAGCAGAACACACCAGTCAGGAGTCAACACACACCCAGAGAAACACCAATATAAAGGGTTTTATTTACACTTTCATTTTAATTAATCAAAGTCATGTTTCTGGTGTGTGTGTGTGTGTGTTATCCAGTTCCTTTCGAGGTTTCTACCTATTACCATCTCAGGGAGTTTTTCCCTCAGCTCGTTCATCAGAGACAATCTTATCATTTTGATTCGCACACACTCGCATCTCATACACACTTAATTCTTTTGATTGTGTAAAGCTGCTTTGTGACAATATCAATTGTTAAAAGCGCTATACAAATAAAATTGGATTGTGTGTTCAGGTTTCCAGGTCGTCTGTTTGTCTGTCTTAAAGCCCCAAACACAAAGTAAACCGACTCAAGCAGACGAATGCGGACACTGCTGCGTACACAAATACACTTGGGGATTTGACACCGCTCTGCTCGCGCGCACACTCGCGCGCACACACTCTCACTAGGGGTGCTCCGATTGATCGGTCGCCGATAATTGCTTTGGGAAGTTTGATCTTCAGTCTCTATAACGGCCGATATAGAAAAGCCGATCAGATGACGCAAAACTCGCGAGACAATTTTTTTGTGCGCTGCAAAATGTCTTCACCGGTCTGGCGATTGTACGTGTTGTGTGAAAGACAATACATTAGCAATCTGCAACCTGTGTAACAAGACAATTCCATGAAGCGGGAAGCACCCAAAGCATTTTAACACCACGAATCTCATCAGACATTTGAAGGTTAGTAACGTGAAGGAACACGAGCAGTTTTCAAAGTTGGCTCGCACTAAGAGAGCGGAAGAGTTCAGCAACTCGCGCTCACTCAGCTGTCGTTAATTCCCCAATCTCACCTACGCGGTTTCACTCAGTGGCTGTAAGTTCGGTTCATCATGATTCACCGCGAGGTTTGGCGCTGTGATTACATTTCCATCTTTCTGCGCAAAGAATTAAACGTGTTTTTTTACGTCACCCACAAAGTGGAAGGAGATGCAAACAGTTAGCTGTGTATTGATTTGACCATTCTGTTGCGGCTGCAAAATGGAAGGGAGCGATAAAAATATCAGCGAGGCCAAGAGAAGAAGAAAGCAGCAAGAGAAAACGACAGAAATTGTCAGTAAAGGCTTATGTTATGCCTGAGTCACACTGATAAACATCCATCTCAATCTGCTCATGCCTACCTACCTGTGCTGCTCTTCGCAATTTTTTGCACAATATTTATTTGACTGCTATTTGCACACAATACTCTTGTCAAAATGTAAACTGTTTACTGCTGCTCTTCCCACTACCTCAATTCATACTTCATCAAAAAAAAAAAAAAAAAGTACTGTTGTGCGTTACATTGTTGTGTCTGTCATGTACCTCTTTGTTTGCACATTTGCACGTGCACTTTGTCTATTGTGTATTTTTGTATAGAAATTTGATAGTTCTTTTAGATTAACTTAAAAATGTAAAAATTTGTGTTGTAAATTTATGTTGTTGCATGTATGTAGCACCCTGGTCCTGGAGGAACGTTGTTTCGCTTCACTGTGTACTAACTGTATATGGTTGGAATGACAATAAAAGCCGACTTGACTTGACTTGACTGAGATGCAGATTTTGAAACGTGTAGTTGCACAACTTAGTGTTTTTGTGCGCTCACACTCTAGCTCGCTCACTCACAGGCCCTGACACACACATACACACACACGTGCGCAGGCCCTGACACACACATTCTGTCTGTTAGAGCTCTGAGTGTCTGGTAGTTTCCAGTCTCCCCTCAGGTACACTGGGCGATTTCACACCACTCTGTACCACATACACACACACATACATACACACATACACACACACACATGCGCACACACACATGCGCACACACACATGCGCACACACACATGCACACACACATAGACACACACACATAGACACACACACATAGACACACACACATAGACACACACACACATAGACACACACACATAGACACACCTGTCGTCTGTAGATCTTCTCCTCCACAGTCCCACAGGTGATGAGTCTGTAGATGATGACATCGTGCGTCTGGCCGATGCGGTACGCTCGGTCCACTGCCTGCGCGTCGGTAGCGGGGTTCCAGCTGGGGTCAAAGATCACCACCCTGTTGGCGGCGGTGAGGGTGAGGCCGACTCCGCCCACCTGCGTGGTCAGCAGGAAGACGGAGTAGCAGTCTTCTGTCTGGAACAGCGTGATGCGTCTCTCCCTCTCGGCGAGCTGGGTGATGGTGCCGTCCACGCGCAGCAGGCAGAACTTCCTGTTGGTCAGCACGCGCTCGATTATGTCCAACATCTTCCTGGACTGGGAGAAGACCAGTGTGCGCTTGCCCTCGTCCCGCAGTCTCTCCAACAGCCTCACCAAAAAGCACAGCTTTCCCGACTCGCCGATGAGCGTCTCGTCGGACACGCTCACGATGCTGCTGGCGGCCGATTGGCTCTCGTCGTCCTGGAAGTCCTCGGGCCCAGACCAGAGTCCGAGCTGTGTGACGGCGCGGAGGGACAGCAGCCTGGGGTGGTCGCAAAGCTTTTTGATGACGGTGAGCTCGGCTAGTGGGGAGCGCGTGGTGGTCAGGAGCTGTTTGATGTGGTCCAGGGAGATGAACTGCCTGTAGATGTCCTCCTGAACCTCACTCAGGTAGGTCCACACGATGAGATCTGTCTTACGGGTTAGAGACGGGATCTGTTTAACCATGGCGCTCTGCTGATTCCACACTTCCTGATCCTGTGCCTCCTCTTTGTCCCTGTGCGCGAGCTGCTTCCTGTTCTGTACCTCGGCTTTGGTTCTGCGCAGGAAGTACGGTCTGATGAGCTCGGTCAGGTTCTGCGAGATCTTCAGCCCGAGCGCTTTCTCCCCGGGTGTTGCGTCTTTCTCCCTCGCCCGGGTGATCGGGTTCTCGTACTCCGTTTTAAACGTTTTGGAGCTGCCCAGCAGTGCCCCCTTGCAGGCGAAGTCAAACAGAGCCCACATCTCCCGCAGGTTGTTCTGGACGGGTGTGCCGGTGAGCAGGATGCGGTGCCGCGCAGGGATCGCGCTCACGCTCTGCGCCGACTTGGTCGACGAGCTTTTGATCTTGTGTGCCTCGTCTAGGATTATGTAATCCCAAAAGAACTCTAGCCCTCCGAATGATGACAGCTGCTGCCAGTTGTTGATCAGCATCTGATAGGTGGTGATGATGGCTCCTCCCCCTCGCTGGACCCGCTCCAGGTTCCGGGTGCGCTCCGATTTGCTGGTGCCGTGAAACTCTTTGACGCGCAGGCCGGGGATCCAGCGCTTAAACTCGCTCAGCCAGTTCCTGATGAGCGAGGTGGGCATGACCAGCAGCGTGTGGTTAGCCAGTTCGGCGTCGTACATGGCCGACAGGAAGGCGATGATTTGCACCGTCTTGCCCAGGCCCATGTCGTCGGCCAGGATGCCGCCGACCCGACCGTCCCTGTGCAGGCTGTACAGGAAGGCCACGCCCTCCTTCTGGTGCTCGTACAGCTGATCGTAAATTCCTTTGTACATCATTAACCCGCTGGCGAGGACGTCGACAAACTCGTCCTCGTCCTCTTCCTGCTTCTTTATGGCCTCCTCCAGGCGCTCGATTCGACTCTGTATCCTGTCGCTCGGCCGCATAGCGAACACCTCCCGGAAACACCGCAAAGACATCTCAAAGTCACCGCGCTGAGCGGCCTCCTTCCCCTGCTGTCTGAGCCTGACACACACACACACACACACACACACACACACAGACAGACACATTATTAGCTAAGCCTTTATTTGTCACATACACATTACAGCACAGTGAAATTTCTTCTTCACATATCACAGTGTAACTGGGGTCAGAGTGCAGGTCAGCCGTGATACAGCGCCCCCTGGAGCAGGCAGCGTTAAGTGCCTCGCTCAAAGGCCCAACAGTGGCAACCTGGCTGCGCTTTATCGAACCGTGTGTGTGTGTGTGTGTGTGTGTGTGTGTGTGTGAGATGTTAAAATGTTCTGTGTTTTTCTCTGCAGTAATCGTTTGATCAGAATTCAGGTGTTTTCCGTGTAAGAGAGGGTGAAAGTGGGAGTACACACCTCTCACACCGTGTGAATGCAGTGTGAGTCTTAAAGTTTAATAAACACACACACACATTCTACACTGTGTTTTCACTTCAATTTGTTTTCAAAATTTTATTGCATGACAGAAATCATGCTGTGTTTGTGTATGTGTGTGTTACTGTCTGTGTACGTGTGTGTGTGTGTTACTGCCTGTGTACGTGTGTGTGTGTGTTACTGCCTGTGTGTGTTACTGCCTGTGTGTGTTACTGCCTGTGTGTGTGTGTGTTACTGCCTGTGTGTGTGTGTGTGTACGTGTGTGTTACTGCCTGTGTGTGTGTGTGTGTGTGTGTGTACGTGTGTACGTGTGTGTTACTGCCTGTGTGTGTGTGTGTGTGTACGTGTGTGTGTGTTACTGTGTGTGTATGTGTTACTTTCTGTGTACGTGTGTGTGTGTGTGTTACTTTCTGTGTACGTGTGTGTGTGTGTGTGTGTTACTTTCTGTGGACGTGTGTGTGTGTGTGTGTTACTGCCTGTGTGTGTGTTACTGTCTGTGTGTGTGTTACTGCCTGTGTGTGTGTGTGTGTGTGTTACTGCCTGTGTGTGTGTGTGTGTACGTGTGTGTGTGTTACTTTCTGTGTACGTGTGTGTGTGTGTTACTGCCTGTGTGTGTGTGTGTTACTGCCTGTGTGTGTGTGTGTTACTGCCTGTGTGTGTGTGTGTGTACGTGTGTGTGTGTTACTTTCTGTGTACGTGTGTGTGTGTGTGTTACTGCCTGTGTGTGTGTTACTGCCTGTGTGTGTGTGTGTGTGTGTGTGTGTGTGTGTTACTTTCTGTGTACGTGTGTGTGTGTGTGTTACTGCCTGTGTGTGTGTGTGTGTGTGTGTGTGTGTGTGTGTGTGTGTGTACGTGTGTGTGTGTGTTACTGCCTGTGTGTGTGTGTGTGTGTACGTGTGTGTGTGTTACTTTCTGTGTACGTGTGTGTGTGTGTGTTACTGCCTGTGTGTGTGTGTGTGTGTGTGTGTGTGTGTTACTGCCTGTGTGTGTGTGTGTTACTGCCTGTGTGTGTGTGTGTGTGTGTTACTGCCTGTGTGTGTGTTACTGCCTGTGTGTGTGTGTGTGTGTGTGTGACACACACACACACATACAAGGTTGCCCTTCTTACCCACCAGTGCATCTATGGTGATGCCCCTCCCTATCTCAAAGAACTTATCACTTCACATACATCTTCACGAAACCTCCGCTCTGTCTCAGGTCATCGTCTGAAACCTCTGAAGACCAAACTTCATACCATGGGAGATCGGGCTTTTTGCTCGGCGGCACCTAGACTGTGGAATGCTCTCCCTGAGTATCTGATGATTTTAAATCTGGTCTTAAAACTTACCTTTTTATTAGAGCTTTTGAGCAGAAATAATTTGTAGCACTTTGAGATTTGCCTCAAATATAAAGTGCATTATAAATAAAATGTATTATTATTATTATTATTATTATTATTGTTTGTGTATGTGCGTGTTATTGTCTGTGTGTGTGTGTGTTCGTGCGTGTTTACTTACCTTTCATATTTCTCATTGTCTGCATTATTTAAATTTAGAGACCTGCAAACACACACACAGACACACACAGTGATATATTCAAACAGTAAGAATGAAGCAGGTCACTTTGAAGCTGTAACACACACACACTCACAGACAGTAACAGACACAGACAGACAGACAGACACACACACAGACACACACACACAGAGACACAGACACACACACACAGAGACACAGACAAACACACACAGAGACACAGACACACACACACACAGAGACACAGACAGACACACACACACAGAGACACAGACACACACGACTGAGCGGTGACTCACCGGTTAAAGCGCTCCTCTAACAGCTCGTCCCGCTCCATCTCCTCCGGTTTAATCCGCTCTTATTCCGTTTAATTTAAACGCTGAATTAACGCACACACTCACGCGCATCACCCGAAATCCCCGGAAATCCCCCGGACTCCGAGATAAACACGGAAAAGGCTGAAACTCCCGCTAACGCGCTTCACCAATCAGATAACAGCTCGCCCTGAGACTCCACCAATCAGGGATTAGCTCTGCTTCCTCGCGATTCCTTTCTGCAGATGAAAAGCTGCCTCTAAGCTCCCTACTGCCCCCACGCGCCTCGGCGGTGACTAAACGCTCAGGAGTCGAGAATGAAAGCTTGCTTTGTTGGTGTGAGAAATATAGACATGTGTACTGCCAAAGATCAGAAATAAGTCTGAAGAAAATAACAGGAGTGGATAGATCATCATGTACTCGTCATCTGTACTACTGTATACTGTATACACGGTCACAGGGAGCCAGGAGCCTATCCCCATGGAAAGACACACACACACACACACACACACACACACACACACTCATTCACACTCTACGGGCAAGTTGGAAATGGCAGTTAGCCTAATCTGCATGTCTTTGGACTGTGGGAGGAAACCAGAGAACCCAGAGGAAACCCACCAAGTACAGGGAGAACATGCAAACACACACAGACCCAAAGCGAGAATCGAATTGCTTAGATACAAGGCAACAGTGCTAACAACTACGCCAGAATGCCGCATAGAACGATAGATACATACATACATACATACTTTATTGATCCCGATGGAAATTCCACACATCCAGCAGCCATAGAGACAGTAAGACAGAGACATTTTTGTCTGCCCTCAAAATGTCAAGACTGCGCTCAGCAATGTGGCGGGAATATAATGACAGAAAAAAATATGTAAAGATTCTTTTTCCACACACACACACACACACACACACACACACACACACAAGACAAAATGGTTCTCTCAAAGCTTTTATTTTTTATTGATCATATGATTTGTTTACTTTTGTGACTTTAGACTGTAGGTTTTAGACATTTCAATGTGTCCATGCTGTAAGGTGTAAATGTGTAAATTTAACTAAGGTAAATTAAAGATGTCTTATATAATATAATACACCTGTCCATAAATAAAAATGAATATTTAGTCCTTTACGCAAAATATATTTCACTTAAATATCACAGATTAAAACAAGGAAAGAAGACGTGCTGAGCTTCAGTTGATGCAGACAAAAGGTCTAGAAAGGAAAGTTTTCATTATTTTACAAAATCTGAATATATTCAGTAAACTTATGAATTATACTCGAAAAGTATGAAGTCTGATGTAATTGCTACCATTCCTTTTTTTATTTTTTATGTTTTGCTGGCAAAATACATTTTAGGCAGAGACGTCTGCTCGGTCTTCTTAACTTATTTTAAACCCCTCAATTCTGCCAATTCCCCCATCAGTGGAACCAGTTTTATAACTTCACAGCTATCATGAATGAAAGGTGAGAGGAGGGTTTACAGTTACTGGGGGTCTGCGGGTGTTCACCTCGGAGCGCGCTGTTGTATTCAGCGAGTAGACTATATATTTGTTTGTTGCATTTCTGGGGGGGTATGTCTGCAGTTTTATCAATAAATCTGCTCATATCTGCGCGTGCATTTATCAGCCTTTTGAGCAAAGCATTCACTTTCACTTTGCAAAAGGCCGTGTTTTACTGACATTTGTCATTGTTTACTGTATATTTAAGGGGCATTTTAGGATTACAAATTTATAAAATGTTAAATCTAGGTTACAACGTAATAGTATATAAACTGAAAGAGTTATGTACATTGGGTTTTATATTTTGAGGTAAAGATTATGACATTCTAAGGACATCAAGTCTGGTAACCCAGGTGTCTGAGACATTAACCTTTTGTCTTCATGTACCACTGGGTCGGGTCCCAAGGTAAATGTGAATGTTAACCTCAAGGCCAGGCTGTGCCTTTGTCTCTATGATAATGTGAAGGTCTGGGTGATACTGTCAGGCTGATTAGATTAACACAAATGCATTTGAAAGGCAGTGTTACGCTGATGAGATCAGGGCTGGGGAACTTCCGGTACCAGGCTGATTCCTGTACTACACTATGCTTTGTTTAGATTGTCTCCACCTCTTTGTATCCCTCCCCCTTGTAAAGTATAAACTCTCCAGAGCTGAGTTTTAGTATAGACTTGGATGATGCAGCGACGCGCGGCGAGTTCTCAATAAAGAGTAACTTCTGCTTAAAGATATCCCAACGTCTCCTGGTCTCTGATTCGACAAAGGAAGAAAAGTTCACAACAATTGGAAGCAATATTGTTTTAGGCAAACTAATTATACACTTTTGTATTTTTTGTTGTACTTCTCTTTTTGCACAAACGCGTGTGCATCTTTAAATTTGAACAAAAACTAATAGTGGGCTGGTAGGCACGTTGTTTTTCATATAACTTAAACAGCTGAATGAAGTTAAATTTACACAATAAACTAATAATTGCATTTGCTTTAGACTTGTGCACTCGTGTGTAAATAGCTTTTTCAATGTCTATGCTACCATATCATATATTTGTGTTTAATACTGTTTTATTACAGTTTGTAATTTATCAGATATTTTCAAGTAAATTTTAAACACACTCTAAACACAACCCCTGATTTGTTTTATGCGATTTTTAAAAATAAATAAATAAAACTAGTTATTGCATTATGTTTCAAGACACCCTTAATTTACCTTAGTTTACTGGGGGTTAACTAATAATCAATGTAAATATTTTCACTCACTCAAAACAAATTTCAGATGATGTAATTTGCATGAAACGTGAATATACTGTAGTTGTTAGGAACCCCCACCAGAGGGCACTGTTCATGTCTGGTGTAGTTCTTGTTGGTTGACTCAGTTTCCCAGAAGGCACCTCAGTCAGGTGATGAGTGCTCACCTGGACTGAGGTGCCTCATTAAAGTTTCTATAAATAGCAGTTTGTTCTGGGAAACTGGGTCGAGCATTGTTTGTCTGTTTGGTTTTGTATATACTGTCATGTGGGCATTGCTTTTGTTTGGTTCTTGTTTCTTTAAGTTTATATTGTAACCTACATCTACATTACATCTAGGCATTTGGCAGACGCCCTTATCCAGAGCGACTTACATTTTTTTAATCTTATCTTTTCTTTATCTTTTTTATCTTATTATACATCTGAGCAGTTGGGGTTAAGGGCCTTGCTCAAGGGCCCAACAGGGACAACTTGGTGGAAGTGGGACTTGAACCTGGGACCTTCCGAACCGTAGTCCAATGCCTTAACCACTGAGCTATATTTATACTCAGCTTCTGGATTCATTGTTACTGGATTCATGGAGCTGTCCTGTTTCATGTTTAGCTAGGCTGTCTCCTCCTGTGTACAGTGTAAGTACTGTTCTGTCTTCTGGTTTAATTCTTTGTCTGTTTAGTTTTGTGTAGCCACATGAGGGCCTAGCCACTAGCAGGGTTAGCCGCTAGTAGGCCTTGATTGCTAGCTGGGTTAGCCCCTAGTTTGGAATAGCCTCATGTGTGCTTTGCCTTTTGTGTTCAGTTCCCCACTATTAGGTCAGTACTAACCCGGTTAGCCACTAACTCCTTTAGATACTAACCTGGTTAGGTCAGCATCCAGTGTCCCCAGCATTCCATGTAGCTACTAATCTCACTAACCACTAACCCAGCCAGTCTAGTCCCGTCTCTAGTCTCTGTGGTCCCGTCTCTAGTCTCTCCTGTCTAGCCCTGTCTCATCTCTAGTTCCCCTATGTGTCTTAGTTAGCTTCAGCTCCATGTTTCCTCATCCCCAGTTCTCTCTGTCGGTTCCCTGTGTCAGCTCCTGGTTCTGTGTTAGCGCGCCGTTCTCTGTGTTTTTCCTGAGCCCTAGTTTTAGTTTACGTTTGTTGTTTTGGTTCCTTTGTTTGTCTGTTTTTGAGTTCTGTTTAAATAAAGACTTTGTTTGCACCACCCCTCTGCCTTCATGCCTACCTTCATGCCCACGGCAACATCAGCCGGGTCTAGCCAGCACCACCGGCTAGACCCATGACAGTAGTCACATCCTCTTCAGAGGAGATTTTTGCAAAATGAACCTTTGTGCCACCTGGAGGTCATTTCAGGGATGACTTTAAAAGGCAACTGATTTCCTGCTGTTGTGCTGCTGTGGCGGTAAAGCACATTCTGGTTTCCTACCAACTGTATACTTAAATTCCTATTATTACAACCAGAATATAATTTAATTTCGACTAAACAAGCACAATATCTATTTTTTAAATCATGCTCCTCATTTTATGAGCACAGGGGAAAAAACAACCTGTTGCGGCAGCGATCGGCTAAACAAGCTATACCCGAAATTAAAAATGATCAAGGTATAAAGTGTACTGATAATTTAACAATCATTAGCTGTTTCCTACACTATTATAAATCACTTTATACCGCTCCTTCATCTGTTGACACCTCGACATTAGAGAGCTTTTTTCAAAATTTATGTATTCCTACAATAAGTGTACCATTGGCTATCGCATTAAGGGAAAATGCCAATATCAAAGGTATCTCTCGTGGGGGGGTGGAACACAAAGTTTCCCTTTATGCTGATGACATGCTGCTTTTCATATCCAATCCTCCTCATAGCCTCAAGCTTACTGATCTATCTTTGATTTCACCACTGACCGGTCACTGTACGTTTGCTCCATCCTATACAGATTTTGCTTTCACAGTACTTTATATTGATAACATCTTTGACTCATTTGAACAACTTGTTTAACATTCCCACGACACATTTCTATAGATATATACAGCAAAAGAATTAAAAAAAAATGTAATACTTTTTCATATACAGGTGAAACTCAAACTTAGAATATCGTGCAAAAGTTGATTTATTTCAGTAATGCAACTTAAAAGGTGAAACTAATATATGAGAGACACTCATGACATGCAAAGCAAGATTGTTCAAGCCGTGATTTGTCATAATTGAGATGATTATGGCGTACAGCTCATGAAAACCCCAAATCCACAATCTCAGAAAATTAGAATATTACATGTAATCAATAAAACAAGGATTGTACATAGAACACTATCGGACCTCTGAACAGTATAAGTATGCATATGTACTCCGTACTTGGTTTGGGCCCTTTTTGCAGCAGTTACTGCCTCAATGTGGCGTGGCATGGAAGCTATCAGCATGTGGCACTGCTGAGGTGTTATGGAAGACCAGGATGACCAAGATCATCTTTCTCTTGGCAATGCTCCACAGATTCTCTATGGGGTTCAGGTCAGGCAAGTTTTCTGGCCAATCAAGCTCAGTAATCCCACGGTCACTGAACCATGTTTTGGTGCTTTTGGCAGTGTGGGCAGGTGCCAAATCCTGCTGGAAAATGAAGTCAGCATCCCCATAAAGCTCTTCTGCAGAAGGAAGCATGAAGTGCTCCAGAATCTCCTGGTTGACGGCTGCGTTGAGCCTGCACTTAATGAAGCACAGTGGACCAACCCCAGCAGATGACATGCCTCCCCAAATCAACACAGACTGTGGAAACTTCACACTGGACTTCAAGCATCTTGCAGTGTGTGTGCGCCTCTCCATTCTTCCTCCAGACTCTGAGTCCTTGGTTTCCAAATGAGATGCAAAAGTTGCTCTCATTAGAAAAGAGGACTTTGGACCACTGAGCAACAGACCAGTACTTTTTTCTTTAGCTCAGGTAAGATGCTTCTGACGTTGTTTGTTGTTCAGGAGCGGCTTGACAAGAGGAATACGACATTTGAAGCCCGTGTCCAGGATCCGTTTGTGTGTGGTGGCTCTTGATGCACTGACTCCAGCCTCAGTCCACTCCTTGTGAAAGTCCCCAACACTATTGAATGGCCTTTTCCTGACAATCCTCTCCAGGCTGCGATCATCCCTCCTGCTTGTGCACATTAATAGAACATTTCCATATAACGTTCTATTAATGTGCTTTGATACAGCACTTTGGGAACATCCAACTTCTTTTGCAGGTACCTTTTGAGGCTTTCTCTCCTTATGAAGGATGTCAATGATTGTTTTCTGCACAATTGTCAGGTCAGCAGTCTTTCCCATGATTGTGCTTCCTACTGAACCAGACTGAGAGACCATTTAAAATCTCAGGAGCCCTTTGCAGGTATTATGGCTTAATTAGCTGATTAGAGTGAGACACTTTGAGCTTAGAATATTGAACTTTTTCACAATATTCTAATTTTCTGAGATTGTGGATTTGGGGTTTTCACGAGCCGTAAACCACAATCATCTCAATTATGACAAATCACGACTTGAACTATCTTGCTTTGCATGTAATGAGTCTCTCTCATATATTAGTTTCACCTATTAAGTTGCATTACTGAAATAAATGAACTTTTGCATGATATTCAAATTTTTAGAGTTTCACCTGTAAGTCCATGTCAAGGCAGCATTGTCTGACACTGATGAGTCAGGTCAGGTCAAGTCAAGTAGGCTTTATTGTCACTAGCCACCTTAGAGACCTAATTAGCTGGCTAGCTGGAAACTGTTCTATAAAAAGTTTTTATACAGAACAGACAACATAAAGTGCACATGCAAAAGTGCAAACAAGAGCGACAAAGTAACAGTGCTATAAACATGCCTTTACAATACTCTGTGGTAATGAGGTTATGAGTTGAGGTAGTGGGAGGAGAAATAGTAAATTGGAAACAGTAAACTTTCCGTAAGTAGCAGCAAGGATTAAAATAGTTAGTGCAAATTAAGGAAAGTAATGAATATTGTGCAAAAGAGCATTTACAGGTTGGTGTGTACAATAGTTTGGTAGTATAGATCAGTGTGTTGATTAATCAGTCCAGTCTCAATGTTTTGAGGTAGTTGAGTTAATCTGAGTGATAGTGTGTGTGTGTGTGTGTGTGTGTGTGTGTGTGTGTGTGTGTGTGTGTGTGTGTGTGTGTGTGTTACAAAGTCTGGATGTGAGGCCCGAATGCTTCGGTACCTTTTTCCAGATGGCAGGAGGGTGAAGAGTGTGTGAGAGGGGTGTGTCCGATCAGCTACAATGCTGGTGGCTTTGCGGATGCAGCGTGTGGTGTAGATGTCTTCAACAGCGGGGAGAGAGACCCCGATGATCTTCTCAGCTGTCCTCACTATCCGCTGTAGGGTCTTGCGGTCTGATATGGCACAATTCCCAAACCAGACAGTGATGCAGCTACTCAGGATGCTCTCGATAGTTCCTCTATAGAAGGTGGTGAGGATCGGTGGTGGGAGCTGGGCCTTCCTCAGCCTTCTCAGCTGTTGGGCTTTCTTGTGTAGAGAGCTGGTGTTGTGGGACCAGGTGAGATTCTCCTCCAGGTGGACACCCAGGAATTTGGTGCTGTCGTCAATCTTCACAGAGGAGCCATTGCTCATGGTAGCTTTGTGTCCTCCTATAGTCAACAACCATCTCCTTTGTTTGTCAACATTCAGTGACAGATTGTTGTCTGTACACCAGTCCTTAGCCTCTGCACTTCCTCTCTGTAAGCTGACTAGTCATTCTTCCTAATGAGATCACAGTCGTATCATCAGGAAACTTGATGTTGTGAATCGAACTGTGTGTTGCTACACAGTTGTGAGTCAGCAGTGTGAACAGCAGGGTACACAGTACTGTGTGGTGGTGCTGGAGGTGCAGTTCCCGATCCGTAATGACGGAGGCCTTCCAGTCAGAAAGTCCAGGATCCAGTTACAGAGGGAGGTGTTCAGGCCCAACAGACTCAGCTTCCCGATCAGGTGTTGGGGGATGATAGTGTTGAATGCTGAACTGAAATATATGTACAGCATTCAAACGTAGGTGACCTTATTGTCCAAGTGTGTGAGGGTAAGATGGATTGTGGTGGAGATGACGTCGTCCTGATGTCTTGATGTGTCTCATGACGAGCCGCTCAAAGCTTATTATTGAGGAGTAAAAAGGCAGTGTCCCATCTCTGGGTCAAGTTACTTACATGACACATCAGGTTATTCCTCTGATTATTTGCATAATTTGCTTGAAGGGATTGTTCCTTTTGAAATGGCACTTTGTGTGGATGTGTTTATAAAAAATAAATACTTTTCTCTTCAAGAGCTCAACTGGTCCATCTGTCACTTTCCTTACAAGAGGAATGATAAAACCGTCCACAACTGTCCACAAAGTATTGTCCGTGACTTCCACACACTAGAAGAATCACGACTGTCCTGTTCAGTGGGCAGTGAAATTGATACCACTGCGGATGACAATGATGCATCCCCTGCTGCTACAGATGACCATCCAGCTCCCAAATCATTATCCTCCCCCATCATGCCACACTTATCCAATGCCAGTGCCATTTAAAAAACGTGACATTGAGCTCATCCTTGAAAGGCAACTAGGCATATCATGTCTCTAGAACATGCTTTTTTAACAGTGTTAAACTGGCAATAATGCAATACCTTTCTAAACCATATTCTCCATATTTAAGTACAAGGTGCACAATTTTAGCGCAAAGCTGAAGATATGAAAATATGTCTGGGCTGAAATAGATGTAAAGAGGAAGTCACATATTTATATTTGTTATTTTTTTCCACCAAGTACTCTGGTGGAAATCATATTATTTTGTCCCTTTACATATTTAAGTTCCGTCGGTTAACAACAATCTTTCTGTAAGAAAATGTAAAAGGTACACACCCTGCCTGCTGCAGCTGATTAGTGCCAAAGGGTTGCTGTTAGTACCAGGATACATTCTATCTTTAACTCTTTAAATGAGAGGTTTTTGGTGCTGTCGTCAATCTTCACAGAGGAGCCATTGCTCATGGTAGCTTCGTGTCCTCCTATAGTCAACAACCATCTCCTTTGTTTGTTTGTTTGTTTGTTTAACTTTTGTCTCAAAATTGCAAACACTAATTTGGAGAAACAAGGCTGGTCTCCTACCAGTCTCAGAGTATTAAGGAAGGATGCCATGGTCTCCTGCCCCAAAGAACCCCAAAGAAGAGTTCTTTCAAGGTAAGTTACAAAATGATTAATCTACTCAAGGTGTTTACAGACATGCTCGTGAACAAACAATTGTCTCATTTACTAGCCTATGGTTAGATTGATAAATCTTATTGAGGTCAAAGCATAAAATTTTTAATTTAGGCATTTGGCAGACGCTCTTATCCAGAACGACTTACAAAACGTGCTTTGAAGTTTCCGTCATTGGATAGATATTTACACTGGATTACTACAACAGGAATGCCTATTACAATCAGTCACATTTTGTGTCATTCGTGAAATGACCGCCATGTGGATCAACGTTACATTTTTATTCGGCACAGTTTTAAAATATAATTGGACCTTAACTCATAAAAAACTAATAATAATATGTTGTATCGAAGAAATACTATAGTGATGGTAAATTCCACATTGTACTTTATGCAACAAACATGAAAAATCAGAATCAGGGCTATTGATATTTACTGTACAATAATGAGTTTTAAAAAAAAACATTGTTTAAATATTGTTTAGACAGATGATCAAGTTCACTAGTTGACAACTTTATTTGTACAAATAATGAACTGTTATATAGCCTATCTCTGTTTGTATCTGTTTATAGTTTTTTTATTTTAAATACGTTCAAAAGCATTAAACTTTAAATATAGAAATAACTAGGAAAATAGACTTTCAAAATAGAACATTAAAATAACTTTAAAAAAATACACTCTAAAAAATGCTGTGTTGACACATTGTTGGTTGTTTATGCTGGGTCAAAATTCTGGGTTATTCCGGGACATTAAACATGTTCTTGGGTTGCTCATGTTGGGACAAATGAGATGTAGTTTACATTTACAGATTGTCATTTACAAATGAACACTCGGTTAGGTTATTTTGACCCAACAACTGATTTATCGAAGCTGCAGCCTGCAAAATGTTTGAAATATTACTGTTATTGTGTCACAAAGTGTAGTTTTAAGAGTTGTTTAGGCGAGAATGCATGTGTGTACAGCTCAAAACCTTCCTCAGTTATTAAAGATAGCGTCTATTTAAAAAACATCTGCGATTTTAATTGGGTGGTTTATTTTTGGAAATTTGAACTTCAGGAAATCCCCCAGTGCCCTGCGCATAACACCGGCAAAATGCAGCCTCATCTCGGAGAGAATTTCTGAAAACTACAGCTGGCTGTGATGTCTCTGTAGTGGTTAAAACAGTGCAGGTATTTTATTTTGGGTATTTCTAACTGGCATTCTGTGGTATAATATGGTTATAGTATAATATATCGAGACTGTGTGATTCTGTACTCTGCATTCCAGATTCTTTGGTGGAGACTGTTGATGTTTGTTTTAAAGGTTTTCTTGTCTTTGAGCTACATAAAGCCGTGTCTTCCCACATGGGAGTCTCCAGCATACTGTATATCAGATTGAGGGACATGAGTGCGCATCTTTTAAATTTTTTAGGACAACAGTTTTTTCAAGCCACATTTAATCAGTAATATTTATTGTTTCATTGTTCTTGTGCTTAATGTTATTTTGAAGTCGTGAAACAATAATAGTTAAAATAGTAAAATAAATAGTTTAATGGTTTAAATGGTTAAAATAAATAATTAAAATATTAAAATGGGGAATGTTTGATGTCATGTGGGCATTATAAGAGTTGTATTGAAAAATTCTTACCAAAAAGCTTCACAGACAGACACCAGTGTGTTACCAATGGTACTTCTGATGGTTCCCCATTCGAGGGAAACAGTGGGGGTTGGTAACCAAGTACAGTTGTGGCCAAAAGTTTTGTGAATTACACGAATATTAGTTTTCACAAATTTTGCTGCTAAACTGCTTTTAGATCTTTGTTTCAGTTGTTTCTGTGATGTACTGAAATATAATTACAAGCACTTCATATGTTTCAAAGGCTTTTATCGACAATTACTTGACATTTATGCAAAGAGTCAGTATTTGCAGTGTTGGCGCTTCTTTTTCAGGACCTCTGCAATTCAACTGGGCTGCTCTCAATCAACTTCTGGGCCAAATCCTGACTGATAGCAACACATTCTTTCATAATGATTTCTTGGAGTTTGTCAGAATTAGTGGGTTTTTGTTTGTCCACCCGCCTCTTGAGGATTAACCACAAGTTCTCAATGGGATTAAGATCTGGGGAGTTTCCAGGCCATGGACCCAAAATTTCAACGTTTTGGTCCCCGAGCCACTTAGTTATGACTTTTGCCTTATGGCACGGTGCTCCATCGTGCTGGAAAATGCATTGTTCTTCACCAAACTGTTGTTGGATTGTTGGAAGAAGTTGCTGTTGGAGGGTGTTTTGGTACCATTCTTTATTCATGGCTGTGTTTTTGGGCAAAATTGTGAGTGAGCCCACTTCCTTGGATGAGAAGCAACCCCACACATGAATGGTCTCAGGATGCTTTACTGTTGGCATGACACAGGACTGATGGTAGCACTCACCTTTTCTTCTCCGGACAAGCCTTTTTCCAGATGCCCCAAACAATCGGAAAGAGGCTTCATCCGAGAATATGACTTTGCCCCAGTCCTCAGCAGTCCATTCACCATACTTTTTTGCAGAAGATCAATCTGTTCCTGATGTTTTTTTTGGAGAGAAGTGGCTTCTTTGCTGCCCTTTTTGACACCAGGCCATCTTCCAAAAGTCTTCACCTCCCTGTGCGTGCAGATGAGCTCAAACCTGCCTGCTGCCATTCCTGAGCAAGCTCTGCACTGGTGGCACTCCGATCCCGCAGCTGAATCCTCTTTAGGAGACGATCCTGGCACTTGCTGGACTTTCTTGGATGCCCTGAAGCCTTCTTAACAAGAATTGAACCACTTTCCTTGAAGTTCTTGATGATCCTATAAATTGTTGATTTAGGTGCAATCTTAGTAGCCACAATATCCTTGCCTGTGAAGCCATTTTTATGCAACGATGATGGCTGCACGTGTTTCTTTGCAGGTCACCATGGTTAACAATGAAAGAACAATGATTTCAAGCATCACCCTCCTTTTAACATGTCAATTCTGCCATTCTAACCCACTCAGCATAATGATCTCCAGCCTTGTGCTCGTCAACATTCTCACCTGAGTTAACAAGACGATTACTGAAATGATCTCAGCAGGTCCTTAAACGACAGCAATGAAATGCAGTGGAAAGTCTTTTTTGGGATTAAGTTAATTTTCATGGCAAAGAAGGACTATGCAATTCATCTGATCACTCTTCATAACATTCTGGAGTATATGCAAATTGCTATTATAAAAACTTAAGCAGCAACTTTTCCAATTTCCAATATTTATGTAATTCTCAAAACGTTTGGCCACGACTGCACACACTGAAACGGGGTGAGGCCAGTGGAAGGTTAATTGATGTTAATATGGAGTTCAGGTAGTTATTGGAGGCTCAGGTAGACTTGTAGGAAATTCCAATACTGAAATATTGAGCAATTGTAGCCAAGTCCGCAGAGAAACAGCTGTCAATCGAGGCCAGAACCGTCTTCATAGTAGAGTGAAACCCCAGACACCGGACGCATCCCAAAGAGACACACGGGACATCCATGTGACGAGATCTCCAATCAGAAGCAGGGCACCAGGATGAGTCAGGCAGGTCCAGAGGGCAGAGGGAGTCTGGATCAATTGCAGCTCAGGAACGGCATGTGTAGCTTGACAGAGAGAAGGGGGAAGGCCGAAGAGGAGAGAAAACAGTTAGGTATGGTTACAGTCACATAATGTATAATGTGAATGTATATTTAGTGTAGAGTGCAAGGAGGGACTCCGGCAGGACTAACTATAACAGCATAACTAAAAGGGAGGAGCCAGAAGGAAACACAGACATGAGGGCTCCCTGAGATGTAAAGCAACCAATCACCTCACTGTTAACAAACCTGAGTGATCAATGAGAGTGGGGAGGACAGCATCTAAACATACCAGTTCACCAGAATACTCTACGTCCATGACTCCCCCATATCTGCTCCTTTACCTAAGGCTAATCTATTTACAAAATGCTCTGTTAAATAAATAGGTTTTTAGCCTAGACTTAAACACTGAGACTGTGTCTGAGTCCCGAACATTAATAGGAAGACTATTCCATAACTTTGGGGCTTTGTAAGAAAAATCTCTTCCCCCTGCTGTACAGGACTGCTGTATAATGCGTGGTACTGACAATCAGCCTGCATCCTTTGATCGAAGTAGGCGTGGTGGATCGTCAGACACTAGCAGTTCACTTAGATACTGCGGCGCGAGACCTTTTAATGCATTATTTGTCAAAAGTAGAATTTTAAAATCAATGTGAAATTTCACAGGGAGCCAATGCAGTGTAGATAAGAAAAGGGTGATGTGCTCGTATCTTCTGTTTCTAGTGAGGACTCTGGCTGCTGCATTCTGTAGTAACTGAAGCTTGTTTATGCACCTAGTTGAACAACCAGACCGTAAGGCGTTACAATAATCCAACCTAGAGGTGATAAAAGCATGAACTAGTTTTTCTCCATCATTTAATGACAATATATTCATTTTCTTGGCAATATTTCTGAGGTGAAAGTATGCTATCCTGGTAATATTATCTACATGAGTTTCAAAGACTGGAACCTATAATCACACCAAGGTATTTTACTGTTGCACTTGATGGAACAGAAAGGCCATTTAAAGTTATAGTGTGATCAAAAAGCTTGCTTCCAGCTGCTTGTGGTACTATGACTAGAACTTCTGTCTTGTCAGTATTAAACAGAAGGATGTTATGTCCTGCACACATTGCTAAACTTTATTAAGCTGTTTTTTCTCATCTGGTTTTGCTGAGACTTGTAAATGTGTGTCATCAGCATAACAATGAAAACTAATACAATGCTTACGAATTATGTTGCCCAAAGGAAGCATGTAAAGAGAAAAAAGCAGTGGGCCTAAAACCGAACCCTGTGGAACACCAAACTCCAAACTTGAGAACATGCAGAATACACACTACACAAGCTAGCCATCCTACACACTACACATTCTACACACACACAAACTATACATCCTACACAGATACACACACTCACACTACCCATCCTAAACACACCACCCATTCTACACACACACACACACACACACACACACACACACACACACACACATATACACACATACACAGACACTACTCATCCTACACACACTACACATCCTACACACACATTCTACACATACTATACATCCAACAAGGCCCATATGATCTCAAAAAACATTGAGGATGATTTTTGATCTCTCAAACAGTTTAGCCATAGCGATGACTTAAACTTCCAGCTAATAACCCCCTCAGAGACTTCAGAGACATCAGATTAAGTGACATCAGCAAAAGGCACACAGATTATATGTTGCGCACAGCTGAACGTGTCTTGGGCCCAAGCACCTGTGCCATCGCCGCCCGGACGCACCAGAAAGACATGTCCAGTTGTGAAAATGCCTTAAACTTATGCCATATTCAGTGACATCGGCGTCCACGGCTGCTCAAAAGGCAGACAGGTTGTGTTGAGCACCCGGATGACGTTGTCTTTTTGGAGGTCTTGACATGCTCAAGAGGTACACAGGCTGTTTGGAGGACCCGGGTGACGTTGTCTTTTTAGAGAACTTGATATGCTCAAGAGGCACACAGGTTGTGTGGAGCACCCGGGTGGCGATGGCACAGGTGCTTGGGCCCACTCATTGTTGCTTGCAACTATATTTATTATTATTATTATTATTATTATTATTATGTTAATGTTAACTGTTTTGAAATGTATTTCACTGGATATATAAAATTACACATAGTATAATATATATAATATACAAATCCTATAGTATTGGATCATTAGTGTCTCAGGTGACAGTAATTGCTAAATTTCAAATAGGCACACACAGCTGAACAAATAGGAATGCTAAGTTTAATTAATGAACAAGGAGACACACACTACTGGTTTAATTTGATGTTAGTCTAATCTCTATTTTTCTTTATTTGCACTGAATCCTAGATTCTTGTGTTCAAGAACCTCAGCTTCATTTGAATATGCAGAGAAGGTAGTTTTGTACCTGCTTTCTTTGTTATTAAATGTTGAATTTAGTTTAGTGCCCCAGTGTCAGAGTAATCCTTTTCAGAGTGCATGTAAAGTGAAAATAATAAAAGACTACACTACATTTTCCTGACTTTTTGTTTCTGACAAGCTGCTTCTCTGAGAACTGCTTCCTGGTAGTGTGATCTGATATAAAGTTAAAGAGCTGGTGACAGAGTACACAGTCTGTGTGTGTGAGTGACTCCGACAGGATTGTCTTTAAATTAAGAAATGTATTTACTGAACATTACGGTCAGGACGTTCTGTTATTACATGTACAGTGTGATGCTTTTATAAGCCTGTATAATGTCTGTACAATATTAGACTTTACTCTTTCATTGCTGTAACATACTCCCAGTAAACACATTGTGTTCGAGTTAGAAATCACAGCAATGTGATGACAATAAAGGCTAAGACAGTGAGAGACAGAGCTGTGGACATACATACAAAACAATAAATGAGGTTTCACACTTCTGAAACTTTCAGTACAATTTCTCCGATTTATAATTTATTAATAATGAATTTCTTGTTCACAGCAATTTATGTATATTTTATGTCCCTGTTTTCTTCTGCTTCTTATCCTTACAGTGAAACAAATATATGTCTCATAACACTGATTTTGTTGTTGTGTGTAATTCAACAAATTCGGAAGTAGGTCATCTCACATCGCCTCCTAGAAGCCACTCAGCTTATTTCTAAGAGTAAATACTTCGCCTTGTGTGAAAGTCACATGACTTGCTTGCAAATGGATAAATCTCTCATAACCCAGGACTCACTAACACAAGCATTCACAGACGGATGGTGATGTTGGAGACATTGTAAAGTTCAGCAGTGACGCTTTTTGTCTTCTAAGTGTTTGTTAAAAACAGGAAGAAACTTGTACATGTGAGTTGGAGATAACTGCCAATTTTATAAAGCATAATCAAAGTCTTTTTTTAAAGCAAATATTAATAAAATAAAAATAAAACTGTAATTTATTAAAATCACTAAGGAGACACAAAATTACACCTGACCTGAAATAAAAACTTTTTTATTTTATTAAAAATTTTAAATAAAACTTAATTATTTTATAATTAAGTTTGAAATGAATATAAAATATATTTAATTAAAATTTTACAGTACAGTGAAAAAGTATTTCTTAGGACAAACATTTTACACTTTTTAAAATTATTATAATTTTTAAAATTATTTTAGAACTTTATTATTGCATTAGTACAAAAGCATTTCAAATTCTGATTCTGATACATCTGTAATTATTTTAAAATTAAAACTTAAAAGAAAAATATTTGTATGCAAGAAAAGAAAGCAGCACATTATATAAGCGACCACTTTTCAGCCAAATAAAAAAATGGAAGCTGCCAGGTTTTTTCATGCAAACATAAAGCAGGTGTATTTAAACAATGACTTAAGACATATCTATTCCTTCAGTACCCCTCAAAAAAAAAAACATTTCCCAACCAATGTTGGACTGGTACTTCGTTAGTAACCTAGTAAGCCAGTGTAAGGATCTATTTAATGATGGAACCTTAAGCACTTTTGTAGGTCACTCTGGACAAGAGTGTCTGCCTAATGCCGAAATGTAAGTGTAAATGTAGGTGTGACAGTCAATGTCATCAGAAGATCTGTGTGTGTTTCTGCAGGATGCTCTGTACCTTAGTACCTAATTTCTTTATAATTTCTCTATACACAAACTGTACGTGACACTAACTTGTGTGAGTAATGAATGTTTCCTGGGCTTTGTAGTTTTGTTGTTGTTGTTCTTCTTCTCCTTAAGGCATGCATGCTTTGTAGCAATGATTTGCATGTGCCTAAGCCTTTTCACAGTGCTGTATATACTAAGGTAGTCATGAACTAATCAAACAAAGCAATGTTATTTAAATGTCATCTTCTTCATTTATTATAGGCTCGAGTGTTGATTAATGATTTGGTTGGGATGCAGCAGATCAAGGCTGTTTCAAGGCACCAAGGAGTGTTGAGTTGTGTGTTCATCTGTATGTTTCTATTGTGACTTTACAGCTTATTTACATACATCTTATTTACAGAATTGTACATACAAATATTTATGCAAATGATTACCTCTGGCTTTTTTCACCTGCACTGCTCACACATGAGCCTCCATGATATATAATATTGTTTTCCAAAAAAAAAAAAAAAGGCAGAAAAAAACACAAAAACAGAACATTTGTGTGTGTCTATTATCTTTTCATCTCAAATGTGCAAACCAGCACGTTAGATTTAAATTTATTAATTTTAAAACCAAAACACATCACTATATCCTTAGCAAACTAGCAGTGAGAAAGCAGTTTTATGTGGGTTTTAACTACAACAAAATGAAAACTCCAGCAAACAGGGCTAAGGGTTCTTTAAAAAGTTGTTGGTAATTTTGCTGCATACAGTTTAACATTCGGCAACAAAAATACAAGGAACACAGTAAACAATGATTCTTTCAGTTGTATTTCTTGGACGTTGGACATTCACATTTACAGTCTACCAACTGGACAGTGTGTTCCACAGAGTATTTTATTTACACAGCCACCCACGTTGTACTCGTCCACACTTCACGCTCCCACGCTGCATGTACACTTGCTAGCACTTCATTTGCCCATACAGAAATATTTATGTGAGGATATTTTTTAGTGGATTATAAATGCTACACTGCTAACGTAGCACCCGGATTTACAATAAAGTGCAACAGCTATCTTCCTGTCAAACTCGTTAGCTATCAGCTGAAGCCCATTTTATGCTTCTGGATCATTCTACAATTATACTTCATTGTGAGCGTTCATCCACCTTCACTATTGTTTTTACCTTTTTTTTTCCTTTCTCCCTCCTTAAACCCTCTCCTTTCCTGTTTACAACCTTATAGCCCCAAACACCTGCTCCTTGCTGAAGCTGAACAGTGTCTTCATGAAATCACAGAAGGAAACAATCTTTGTTTACATTAATTCTGTATTGCATCACCTAGAATAATGCAGGTGTTGTTGTATTTCAGTGGAACATGCTATCAATGGAATGTTTCAGCTTAACTGTTGTGAAATATCACTGATCTAATGTCAACTCCCCGGTGTAATTGAGAAGCCTGAGAAGCCTGTGCTCCGACCACTGAGGCTGTGATCCTGGGCTTACACATCCCCTTGATGACTAAATAGATCTGTAACATATCTGGATAAGCTTTGGATAATTTTGCCTCATGTCCTGAATACCTAAGTAAAAAAAGAATGTATGCTAAGTATATTATTAGCATGCCAAGTGTACCTGCTCCAGACAAATCACTAGTATACTTGAAGTTTGCTATTTTGGAACAACAATTTTTGTACTGAGTGTATTTAAGTTGTAATTAAATTGTACAAAAGCACAATTTTAAGTGTATTAAGTATTACTTTTGTGTGCTTAAGTGGAACAACTTTAAGTATACTTGGTACACTTAATGTACAGTATATAGCTGTGTGTGTACTAACGTACATACCTGTCAGTAATTAATGAACTTTAAGTATACACTCACCTAAAGGATTATTAGGAACACCATACTAATACGGTGTTTGACCCCCTTTCGCCTTCAGAACTGCCTTAATTCTACGTGGCGTTGATTCAACAAGGTGCTGGAAGCATTCTTTAGAAACGTTGGCCCATATTGATAGGAGAGCATCTTGCAGTTGATGGAGATTTGTGGGATGTACATCCAGGGCACGAAGCTCCCGTTCCACCACATCCCAAAGATGCTCTATTGGGTTGAGATCTGGTGACTGTGGCGGCCATTTTAGTACAGTGAACTCATTGTCATGTTCAAGAAACCAATCTGAAATGATTCGAGCTTTGTGACATGGTGCATTATCCTGCTGGAAGTAGCAATCAGAGGATGGGTACAACATGGTGGTCATAAAGGGATGGACATGGTCAGAAACAATGCTCAGGTAGGCCGTGGCATTTAAACAATGTCCAATTGGCACTAAGGGGCCTAAAGTGTGCCAAGAAAAGATCCCCCACAATGTCAAAATTTACAATGTAAATTTTGATTACAGCACCACCACCAGCAGCCTGCACAGTGGTAACAAGGCATGATGGGTCCATGTTCTCATTCTGTTTACGCCAAATTCTGACTCTACCATTTGAATGTCTCAACAGAAATCCAGACTCATCAGACCAGGCAACATTTTTCCAGTCTTCAACTGTCCAATTTTGATGAGCTTGTGCAAATTGCAGCCTCTTTTTCCCATTTGTAGTGGAGATGAGTGGTACCCGGTGGGGTCTTCTGCTGTTGTAGCCCATCCGCCTCAAGGTTGTGCGTGTTGTGGCTTCACAAATGCTTTGCTGCAGACCTCGGTTGTAACGAGTGGTTATTTCAGTTAGCTCAGTTGCTCTTCTATCAGCTTGAATCAGTCGGCCCATTCTCCTCTGACCTCTAGCATCAACAAGGCATTTTCGCCCACAGGACCGCCGCATACTGGATGTTTTTCCCTTTTCACACCATTCTTTGTAAACCCTAGAAATGGTTGTGCGTGAAAATCCCAGTAACTGAGCAGATTGTGAAATACTCAGACCGGCCCGTCTGGCACCAACAACCGCGCCACGCTCAAAATTACTTAAATCATCTTTCTTTCCCATTCTGACATTCAGTTTGGAGTTCAGGAGATTGTTTTGACCAGGACCACACCCCTAAATGTACTGAAGCAACTGGCATGTGATTGGTTGATTAGATAATTGCATTAATGAGAAATTGAACAGGTGTTCCTAATAATCCTTTAGGTGAGTGTATAATATTTAATGTATTATAAGTACATTACAGCAATTCTTACTGTGTTACAAATACACGATTAATGTACTATTCTTTTTGCAGCAGGAGCTGCTTCTGTACTTCTGGCCAATTCCAAATACTAAAAAAGTACACTTCTTCTATAATACTGTATTGCAAATGTGTTACCAGTACACTAAAGCTGCTTTGCGACGATGACAATTGTTAAAAGCACTATACAAATAAAATTTAATTGAACTAATGATGTTTAGGATAATTTACACATGCTGAATGCATTTTCTACACTATAACATGTTTTTGAAAAACATTACATCAGAAATATAGAAGCAGATTTTATTCATGATTTCAACAGATTTCATTTGGACAAGGTTTATTTGTGTTTAACAAAAACGTCAGGTTGTCTTACAAACACAAACTAAAATGTAAACAGTTTTCTAAACAAAGACAGACATTAGTATTAGAATATACAGATACAATATTATTATATAGAGGTACAGTATTAGTTTAAACCTGGTGTGTTGATTCTGTTACACAGAGACTGAAAACAGGGCGGAGCTATGGAGAATTATACCAGAAGCAAAGTGCATAAGATTTAGCAATAACACATTAGACAATACATTCTATAGTTTAAACTATGTACTATGTACTACACACATGGACAAAATTGTTGGTACCCTTCGGTCAATGAAAGAAAAACTCACAATGGTCACAGAAATAACTTTAATCTGACAAAAGTAATAATAAATAAGAATTCTATGAATGTTAACCAATGAAAGTCAGACATTGCTTTTCAACCATGCTTCAACGGAATTATAAAAAAAAAAAAAAGGAATGGAACAGGCCTGGACTAAAATGATGGTACCCCTAACTTAATAGTTTGTTCCACAACCTTTTGAGGCAATCACTGCAATCAAACGATTCCTGTAACTGTCAATGAGACTTCTGCACCTCTCTGCAGGTATTTTGGCCCACTCCTCATGAGCAAGCTGCTCCAGTTGTTTCCGGTTTGAAGGGGGCCTTTTCCAGACGGCATGTTTCAGCTCCTTCCAAAGATGCTCAATAGGATTGAGGTCAGGGCTCATAGAAGGCCACTTTAGAATAGTCCAATGTTTTCCTCTTAGCCATTCTTGGGGTTTTTTAGCTGTGTGTTTTGGGTCATTGTCCTGTTGCAAGACCCATGACCTGCGACTGAGACCCAGCTTTCTGACACTGGCCAGCACATTTCTCTCTAGAATCCCTTGATAGTCTTGAGATTTCATTGTACCCTGCACAAATTCAAGACACCCTGTGCCAGATGCAGCAAAGCAGCCCAAGAACATAACAGAGCCTCCTCCATGTTTCACAGTAGGGACAGTGTTCTTTTCTTGATATGCTTCATTTTTACGTCTGTGAACATAGAGCTGATGTGCCTTGGCAAAAAGTTCCATTTTTGTCTCATCTGTCCATAGGACATTCTCCCAGAAGCTTTGTGGCTTGTCAACATGTAGTTTGGCATATTCCAGTCTGGCTTTTTTATGATTTGTTTTCAACAATGGTGTCCTCCTTGGTCGTCTCCCATGTAGTCCACTTTGGCTCAAACAACGACGGATGGTGCGATCCGACACTGATGTTCCTTGAGCATGAAGTTCACCTTGGATCTCTTTAGAAGTCTTTCTGGGCTCTTTTGTTATCATTCGGATTATCCGTCTCTTTGATTTGTCATCAATTTTCCTCCTGCGGCCACGTCCAGGGAGGTCGGCTACAGTCCCATGGATCTTAAATTTCTGAATAATATGTGCAACTGTAATCACAGGAACATCTAGCTGCTTGGAAATGGTCTTATAGCCTTTACCTTTAACATGCTTGTCTATAATTTTCTTTCGAATCTCCTGAGACAACTCTTTCCTTCGCTTCCTCTGGTCCATGTTGAGTGTGGTACATACCATGTCACCAAACAACACAGTGACTACCTGGAGCCCTATATATAGGCCCACTGACTGATTACAAGATTGTAGACACCTGTGATGCTAATTAGTGGACACACCTTGAATTAACATGTCCCTTTGGTCACATTATTTTCAGTATTGTCTAGGGGTACCATCATTTTTGTCCAGGCCTGTTCTATGAGTTCATTTTTTTTTTATAATTCTGTTGAAGCATGGTTGAAAAGCAATGTCTGACTTTCATTGGTTAACATTCATAGATTTTTTTTAAATTATTACTTTTGTCAGATTAAAGTTATTTCTGTGACCATTGTGAGTTTTTCTTTCATTGACCGAAGGGTACCAACAATTTTGTCCACGTGTAGTACATAACTATGTAAACAAACTACCTAATAAAAAACATTAAATGTACCTTATGCCGATGAAAATAAAATAGTAAAGATATGAACTAACGCACGCGATGATGCATACTTATTGTAAATGCGAAATGTATACTTTCTGTACATTTGTACAATTTTTACTAAATATACCAAAAATAAATTGAAAAACTAAGTTTAAATAAGTGTGCTTTGGAAATTAGACCAACCTTTCACCTAAAGTATATTTTCCTATAATATATTTTTGGAACGTCTACTATAATACAGTTATTTTGAAGTAATTTGGTAAAAGCATGATGTTAGTATACTTTTTATATATTAACTGATGGTACAAATTTTTGTTAGTATATTTGCAATGTACTTATCGAATATTTTAATATACAGTATTTGTAATACAGTAAAGTGTATCTTTTTCCACTGGGGTAGCCATGATGAATTACTGCTGGGTTATGGTACACCTCATGACTCTCTGTCTGTCCAAGACATTGGGCATCGTGCAAGAAACAATAAAAAAAAATCTCTTATTCATATCTACGATTTTATTTTATTTTGTTCATACACTTCATTTCGAGCGTTTATTCCTAGGCGCTGTGGTGTGTGTTGCTCTGCAGTTACACCACCTAACCCATTGTTGGAGGTGGAGGTATCTGTGCCAGTCTACTGAGTATCTTTGCCACTCTCTGCTGGGTGTGTGTGTTTTTTTGTATTTTTTGTAATGCAAATAACGGAAAATAAAAGGGAGCAGATTTTGTAAAAGTTGAAGCTAATAATAAAGGTGACAGTCAATATGATGTTTGACTCAACTCAAATATGGAAGTGTAGAAGCCACAAATGCATGGGTGGAAAAATCATAGTTGATATGGTCCGCGCCAACATGATGAGTAGTTACATTTCTGGCAAGGCGCACACCAGGCTACGGCATAGTGTACATACTGTAGAGCTATACAAGGCCTACATGAGCCCTATGAGAAACCTACGGCTAGACTTGATGCAGAGGCATGAACACCGTTCAGTTTAACACCATAATCCAAATTCACATTCAATTCAGTTAAATTTTATTTATATAGCACTTTTAACATTGGTCATTGTCACAAAGCAGCTGTACAGAATCAAAAGATTTCATACACACTTCCGTAATTTTCTTTAGATTCTGTACAGCTGCTTTGTGACAATTCAATTCAATTCAATTTTATTTCTATACCGCTTTTAACAATGGTCATTGTTTCAAAGCAGCTTCACAGAAATGAAAAGAAAATGAAAAGAAGACTTATGGAAATGTATATATGTGTAAGAAAAATGTGTCTAGATAATGAGATTGTCCCTGATGACGGCAAGGGTGACGGCGACAGTGGCAAGGAAAAACTCCCTGAGATGGCAATAGGAAGAACCTTAAGAGGAACCAGACTCAACAGGGAACCATCTGGGTGATGACAGATAACAGAAATTGTAGAACATCATGTGTGTTATGCAGATGAAAGTTCGATATAACAGAAGTTATTTAAATTAACACAAAGTCCAGTTCAGCTCAGGGATGAGTCAGCAGGTGCAGAGGGCAGATGGGGGTCTGGATCACTGGGAGCTCAGGAGCAGCATGTGTAGTTCCAAACCAACATGAAGCAGAATTCAGCTGGAGCAGGTCCTTCTCTGGATGCCTCAGGAATCTCGCAGGGTCGGCCTCTGTCTACTGAAGCTGGCACAATCTCCAGATGCCTCGGGATGGGTGGAAAAATAAAGAGCAGGTGAAAAGAATTAGCGTGGTTGCCATTCACGATAGATGTACTGGAGTATGAGGTAAAGAAATTAATTATGTGTATGCCAGATTAAAGAGATGCGTCTTGAGTCTACTTTTAAATTGGGAAACTGTGTCTGAGCCCCGAACACTGTCAGGAAGGCTATTCCAAAGCTTTGGAGCTAAATATGAAAATGCCCTACCTCCTTTTGTAGATTTTGATATTCTGGGAACTACCAGTAGTCCGGAGTTTTCTGATCTTAAGGAGCGTGGTGGATTGTAACGTATCAGAAGACTGGTTAGGTATGTGGGAGCTAGATCGTTTAGAGCCTTGTACGTAAGTAATGCTATTTTGTAATTAATTCTAAACTGAACAGGTAGCCAGTGCAGGGATGATAATATTGGGGTTATATGATCATATTTTCTGGATCTAGTGAGAACCCTTGCGGCTGCATTTTGGACTAACTGTAGCTTGTTAATTGAGGATGCAGGACAGCCACCCAGTAATGCATTACAGTAGTCCAGTCTGGAGGTCATGAATGCATGAACCAGCTTTTCTGCATCAGATACAGATAAAATGTTCCTAAGCTTGGCAATATTTCTAAGGTGGAAAAAGGATGTTTTTGTGATGTTGGAGATATGATTTTCAAAGGATAAGTTACTGTCTAATATTACACCCAGGTCTTTCACTGTCGAGCTGGTGGTAACAGTACATCCTTCTAAACGTAGGCTGAATTGTGAGAGCTGGTGTGAACTGGTTTTTGGGCCAATAAGTAATACCTCTGTCTTATCTGAATTTAGTAAAAGAAAATTATCGGTCATCCAATCTTTTATATCTTGAATACACTCAGTTAGTCTAGACAATTTGGGTATTTCGTCTGGTTTTGTGGAGATGTATAACTGAGTATCATAACAGCATAACAATGGAAACTAATCCCATGTCTTCTAATGATGTTACCCAAGGGAAGCATGTATATTGAGAACAGCAGAGGTCCTAAAACTGACCCTTGTGGCACCCCATATTTCACTGGCATTACACCAGACTGTTCTCCATTCAGATCTACAAAATGGTATCGATCAGACAGGTAGGATCTAAACCATTTTAACGCCTGTCCCTGAATACCAATGTGATTTTGTAAGCGATCTATGAGAATATCATGATCTATAGTGTCGAATGCAGCACTAAGATCAAGTAAGACAAGAATTGAGATGCAGCCTTGGTCAGAAGCTAAAAACAAGTCATTTGCAATTTTAACTAGTGCAGTTTCTGTACTATGATGGGACCGGAAACCTGACTGAAATTCCTCGAGGATATCGTTTCCCTGCAAGAATGTGCATATTTGGACTGATACTATCTTTTCTAATATCTTTGATATAAACGGAAGGTTTGAAATTGGTCTGTAATTTATTATATCATTTGGGTCTAAATTAGATTTTTTAAGAAGAGGCTTAATAACTGCCAACTTGAAAGGTTTAGGGACATGACCTAGATATAATGAAGAGTTGATAATGTTTAGAAGGGGCGCTCCAGTTATATTTATCACTTCTTTTAAAAGTCTAGTTGGGATTGGATCCAGCAAGCATGTTGTTGATTTAGCCGAGGTGATAAGTTTATACAGCTCTTCCTGCCCTACACCTGTAAAGCACTGAAAATCTAAATGTGAAGCTTTAGACTGAACTGGATCATGAGATGTTGTTAGAGGTTGAATTTCCATTATTTTCTTCCTGATAATATCAATCTTTTCATTGAAGAAGTTCATGAAGTCTTCACTTCTAAGCTGTGATGGGATACTCCCTGCAGGCATCTCAGGGTTTGTTAGGCTAGCCACTGTACTAAACAGGAACCTGGGATTGTTTTGGTTTCTTGCTATCAGTTGGCTCAGATGCTCAGATGCTCGGCCCGAGCAATTTAATTTTTCTCCATTTTCGTTCGAGGTTACGGGTTGCTCTCTTTACGGCGCGATTATGACTTTTGTACCATGGTGCAAGTGTTTTATCTCTGGCTTTTTTTAATCTGATGGGAGCAACAGTGTCTAATGTACTGGTAAAAATAGTGCCCATGCTGCTGGTCACTTCATCTAGATCGTCTGCACTTAGGGGTCTGATAAGAAATTGTGACAGATCTGGCAGATTACTTGTGAATTTGTCTTTAGTAGTCGGATTAATATTTCTACTGAATTGATAACGTGGGGAGGCACAGCTACGCTGTTCTACAGGTAGAGTATACACTAAGAGATGATAATCTGTGATATCATCACTTTGAGGTAGAATGTATATATTAGAGACATCTATACCATGGGATATAATTAAATCTAGCGTATGATTAAAGTGGTGAGTTGGTCTATTTATATTTTGTTTAACCCCAAAGGAATTTAGCAAATCTACAAATGCGAGTGCTGAAGCGTTGTTAGCATCGTCTACATGAATGTTAAAGTCTCCTACTATCAGCACTTTGTCAGAGTTAACCAATAGGTCTGATAGCAGATGTCCAAACTCTTTAAGAAAATCGACATATGGCCCTGGGGGTCTGTACACGGTGGCCAGAACAAAATGTAGCAAGTGTTTATTATGTATTTCGCTGAGTGCAACATTAATGATAAGCACTTCAAACGAGTTGAACTTGGGCGTTGTTTTCTGAGTAACATCACTGAGAACATCACTGTAGATAGTTGCGACACCACCACCATGACCAGTTTGACGGGGTTCGTGCTTATAGAAATATCCTGACGGAGTAGACTCATTTAAACCAATATATTCATTTGGTCTGAGCCAGGTTTCAGTAAGGCAGAGTGCGTCAAGACAGCAATCTGAGATAATTTCATTAACAATCAGTGCTTTAGGCGCAAGGGATCTGATTTATTACTTATTTGGCCTTTTTCTGGTTTTATAGTTATTAGATTGTCTCGAGGGATTTTAACAAATTTATTTTTTTTCTCACTATTCAGGGAACAGACACAGTTTCTATAGGACAAGCTATGTGTGCGCATCTATCAGTATGGTGAGGTGCAATGTGGCTATTATGTTTGGAATCTAAGACACGACTTACCGCCAGTCAGATGGTCCGTAGTGTCATGGAGATGTTGTCTGAGAGGACTGCTGCTCTAGCTCTGCTAGGGTGCAGTCCATCGGTGTGGTAGAGCCTAGGACTCGCCCAGAAAACATTCCAATTATCAACAAAGGGTAATCTCTGTTGTTGACACCAAGATTGTAACCATTCATTAAAAGCAAACAAACTACTGAACCTCTCGATTCCTCGCTGGAATGTGGGAAGCGGGTGATGTGCTGCGGACCTTCTCAACCAGGCTCCTGAAGTCCTTCTTCAGGATCTCCGTCTGCCTCAGCCTGATGTCGTTCGTGCCAGCATGAAGGACCACAGCTCCAAAGTTCTCCCTCAGGGCCGCAGGCACCTGTGCAGCAACATCAAGAACATGAGCACCAGGTAAACAGCGAGTGCGCACCTTACCTTTAGCCGTGGTAGCACGGACGTGCCGGACGATGGAGTCTCCGATGACCAGCGCGTCGTGTACCGTCTCGCGAAGAGGAGCGAAGCGGTTTCGGGTCGGGATCTCGAAGACGGGCAGCGGCGGAGGGGGAGAGGTCTTCGCCCGGGGCCTAGCACGCGTCTTCCGCTGCTGCTGTATCCAGGCTTTGTGGTATCCCGGCGCCGGGGTGAAGGAAACCTGGGCGGGCTGCGTTCGTGGTGTGTTGGACCTGGACAGAGAAACACGTGGAGTAGAGGTTGTGGAAGGATGTGTGTCATGCCGAGAATTTACCTGGGACAGGTGAGCGTCGGTCCGTGACGATTCCAGCGCGGCTTTCCGCTGTCGTAGCTGGTCCAGCTTCACCTGTAGGTCGCGTATCTGCTTCTCCAAGGCCTCCATCTCCAAATCCGCCGAGTGAAGCTCCAGTGTGTCCTCACCTGCACTCGGAGGCAGACACACAACCGACATGGTGTCAAAAAACTGAGATAATCGGTGTGGAAAACGCGTAGGCAAACTTGTGATAGCCGGGCTAACGGGCTAGCGATGCGAATGGGATAGCCGGCTAGACGCGGGCGCGTGGCAAAACTATTAAAACTTAGCGATATAACAGGAGTTTCGAGTGAAAATATTATAAATACTTATCTGTTATATGTTCGCTCTTCGTAAGAAGACAAAAAGTTAGAACGTCAATCTGGATTAAGCTGGAAAATTGGTCAGTCTGCCGGAGCTCGGAAAAAAGCAGCCTCACTCCAATAGACTGACTTTTCTCTCTATCGCTCCTCCAGTGTGTGAGGTCTGTGGAAGATGCTAACGATGCTAAAGCCTGAGGTAAATCAACACCGGTCGCGTGCTAACGGCTGTCTGTCGAAGTCGATGACCATTGAATTGAATTGAGTGTGGGACATTGGGCACAATGTTCTCAAAGCCAGCTGGTGGGGCAAAGCAAGGTTATTCCAAGCAAGGGCATGGCTGTGACTTGCCAAGCATATATGCAGCAGTGCATGGCATGACTGTGCAAGTGCACGGCATGACTCTCATGACTTGGTAGAACAAGGTTAAGCTCAGATAGACCATGGAAATATTGACAGTGGGAGGTGTTTTGCCTGCCATGCAGAAGGCCCAGCCAGTGTCCAAATGCCAGTCACTGAGGTGCCCAGTCCCAAGCCCAGATAAAATGGGAGGGTTGTGTCAGGAAGGGTGTCCGACATAAAACCTGTGCCAAGCTTGTATGTGCAGACCAGACGGTCCATTGTGGCGACTCCTTGCTGGAATCAGCCAAGACCGACAACAACAATATCAAAGCGAGTGAAGAGAGATTCGACGGCAGGGTTAATGATGTGTAAAATGTTCAGAGCATGAAGGCGGGACTTAATCATAGTGTCTGTAGCCCAGTTTAGCTAATGGCTTTTTTGTTGTCAGCAGCTCTGGTGTTTTTGCATTCTTATAATAATAATGAATTGCAGCATGCTGTTATGATCATCTTAATCTGCGTACTCAATGTGTTTTCCACGCGTGCACGCAACATCCTTCCGCTGTGCGCTCGACTCTTTGTCCAGTGTTACAAAACTGCCACTAAACTAGACAATGACAGACTTCCACACACTACTTCTGATTGTTTCTTCTCTAATCAGCTGGCACTGTCGACCGCATAACGGAATTCAATTAAATTTTATTTGTATAGTGCTTTTAAAATGGTCATTGTCTCAAAGCAGCTGAACACCATCAAAAGAAAATTATAGGACATTTTTATTATAATATAAGTTAAAGGAAGTTACATAAATGAAGCATAATTTATTTATTTATAATATCATATTAATAAATATTATAGCATCTCCTTTTTTATTGGATTAAATATTAGTATATACCAGTTTTAAAAATCTATTTTTTCATATAGCTCATTGTTATACTTCTGTATGTTGATCAAAATGCAATATACATGGTGGGCCATTTATATGGATACACCTTAATAAAATGGGAATGGTTGGTGATATTAACGTCCTGTTTGTGGCACATTAGTATATGTGAGGGGGCAAACTTTTCAAGATGGGTGGTGACCATGGTGGCCATTTAGAAGTCGGCCATCTT
Organism: Clarias fuscus; assembly: GCA_030347435.1. Lineage (NCBI taxonomy): Eukaryota > Metazoa > Chordata > Actinopteri > Siluriformes > Clariidae > Clarias > Clarias fuscus. The sequence continues at coordinate 159,729 of CM059212.1, forward strand.
GGATCCAACTTTTGTTTTTTCAATAGGAAGAGGGTCATGTGACACATCAAACTTATTGGGAATTTCACAAGAAAAACAATGGTGTGCTTGGTTTTAACATAACTTTATTCTTTCATGAGTTATTTACAAGTTTCTGACTACTTGTAAAATGTGTTCAATGTGCTGCCCATTGTGATGGATTGTCAATGCAACCCTCTTCTCCCACTCTTCACACACTGATAGCAACACCGCAGGAGAAATGCCAGCACAGGCTTCCAGTATCCGTAGTTTCAGGTGCTGCACGTCTCGTATCTTCACACCATAGACAATTGCCTTCAGATGACCCCAAAGATAAACGTCTAAGGGGGTCAGATCGGGAGACCTTGGAGGCCATTCAACTGGCCCACGACGACCAATCCACTTTTCAGGAAACTGTTCATCTAGGAATGCTCGGACGTGACACCCATAATGTGGTGGTGCACCATCTTGCTGGAAAAACTCAGGGAACGTGCCAGCTTCAGTGCATAAAGAGGGAAACACATCATGTAGCAATTTCAAATATCCAGTGGCCTTGATGTTTCCATTGATAAAGAATGGCCCCACTATCTTTGTACCCCATATACCACACCATACCATCACTTTTTTGTTCCAACAGTCTTGGAGGGATCTATCCAATGTGGGTTAGTGTCAGACCAATAGCGGTGGTTTTGTTTGTTAACTTCACCATTCACATAAAAGTTTGCCTCATCACTGAACAAAATCTTCTGCGTGAACTGAGGGTCCTGTTCCAATTTTTGTTTTGCCCATTCTGCAAATTGTGTGCGCCGATCTGGGTCATCCTCGTTGAGATGCTGTAGTAGCTGGAGTTTGTAAGTGTGCCATTTGTGAGTAGCTAATATCCGCCGAAGGGATGTTCGACTAATGCCACTCTCCAGTGACATGCGGCGAGTGCTACGCTGTGGGCTCTTGCTGAATGAAGCTAGGACAGCCACTGATGTTTGTTCATTAGTGACAGTTTTCATGCGTCCACATTTTGGCAAATCCAACACTGAACCAGTTTCACGAAACTTAGCAAGCCGTTTGCTAACTGTAGCATGGGAGATGGGTGGTCTGGTAGGGTGTCTTGCATTGAAATCTGCTGCAATGACCCGGTTACTGCGTTCACCAGATATCAACACAATTTCGATCCGCTCATCACGTGTTAACCTCCTCGACATGTCAATGGCTGTGAACAAAGAGAAACTTGTAAATAACTCATGAAAGAATAAAATTACATTAAAACCAAGCACACCATTGTTTTTCTTGTGAAATTCCCAATAAGTTTCATGTGTCACATGACCCTCTTCCTATTGAAAAAACAAAAGTTGGATCCAAGATGGCCAACTTCCAAATGGCCACCATGATCACCACCCATCTTGAAAAGTTTGCCCACCTCACATATACTAATGTGCCACAAACAGGACGTTAATATCACCAACCATTCCCATTTTATTAAGGTGTATCCATATAAATGGCCCACCCTGTATATATATATATATATATATATATATATATATATATATATATATATATATATTACAGTATGTCACAAAAGTAAGTACACCCCTCACATCTCTGCAAATATTTAGTTATATCTTTTCATAGCACAACACTGCATAAATGACTCTTTGACACAATGACAGAAACAGTAGTTAGTGTAAAGTTTGCATAGCAGTGTAAATTGATTGTCCCTTCAAAATAACTAAAAATACAGCCAATAATAGCTGAACCCCTAGGTACACCCCTAAACGAGTACACCCCTAAGTGAAAATGTACAAATTGAGCACAATTAGTCATTTTCCTTCCCCTTTGTCATGTGACTCATTAGTGCTACACTGTCTCAGGTGTCACCAGATAGCAGGTGAGTTAAATTTGGTATAAAAGCTCTTCCACTCTCTCAACCTGGCCACTAAAAGTTCAACATGGCACCTCATGGCAAACAACTCTCAGAAGACCTGAAAAAACAAATTGTTGCTTTACATAAAGATGGCCGAGGCTATAAGAAGACAGCCACCACTCTGTAACTGTGCTGCAGCCCAGCGGCCAAGACCATCCAGCGCTTTAAGAGGACAGGTTCTTCTCAGAACAGGCCTCGCCATGGTCGGCCAAAGAAGCTGAGTGCACGTTCTCAGCGTCAGATTCAAAGATTGGCTTTGGAAAACAGACGGAAAACAGAGTGCGTCCAGCATTGCTGCAGAGATTGAAGGGATGGGAAGTCACCCTGTCAGTGCTCAGACCGTACGCCGCACACTGCATCAAACTGCTCTGCATGGTTGTCGTGCTAGAAGGAAGCCTCTTCTAAAGATGATGCACAAGAAAGCTTGCAAACAATTTGCTGCAAATTAAGGACCAGGATTACTGGAACATGTCCTGTGGTCTGAAGAGACCAAGATAAACCTATTTGGTTCAGATGGTGTCAAGAGTGTGTGGCGGCAACCAGGTGAGGAGGACAAAGACAAGTGTGTCTTGCCTACCGTCAAACATGGTGGTGGGAGTGTCATGATCTGGGGCTGCATGAGTGCTGCTGGCAGTGGGGAGCTACAGTTCATTGAGGGAAACATGAATTCTAACATGTATTGTGACATACTGAAGCAGAGCATGATCCCCTCCCTACGGAAACTGGGTCACAGAGCAGCGTTCCAGCATGATAATGACCCCAAACACACCTCCTTGATGACCGCTGGCTTGTTAAAGGGGCTGAGAGTAAAGGTGATGGACTGGCCAAGCATGTCTCCAGACCTAAACCCCATAGAACACCTCTGGGGATCCTGAAAAGGAAGGTGTAGGAGCACAAGGTGTCAAATGTCCACCACCTCCATGATGTTGTGATGGAGAAGTGGAAGAGGATTCCAGTGGCAACCTGTGAAGCTCTGGTGAACTCCATGGCCAAGAGAATTCAAGCCGTGCTGGAAAATGATGGTGGCCACACAAAATATTGACATTTCACATGTTCACTTAGGGGTGTACTCACTTTTGTTGCCAGAGATTCAGCTATTATTGGCTGTATTTTTAGTTATTTTGGGGGGACAATAAATTTACACTGCTATACAAACTTTACACTGACTACTTTTCATTATGTCAATGAGTAATTTATGCAGTGTTGTCCTATGGAAAGATATAGGCGCTGTTGTATTCAGCGAGTAGACTATATATTTGTTTGTTGCATTTCTGGTGGAGTATGTCTGCAGTTTTATCAATAAATCTGCTCATATCTGCGCGTGCATTTATCAGCCTTTTGAGCAAAGCATTCACTTTCACTTTGCAAAAGGCAGTGTTTATTGTTTACTGTATATTTAAAGCGCATACACGCCTGCACATTCATCAACAAAATTCATGTTTGCTTCAGCATTGGAAGCAATATTGTTTCAGGCTAACTTATTATACACTTTTGTATTCTTTGTTGTACTTCTCTTTTTGCACACACACGCGGGCATCTTTAAATTTGAACAGAAAATAATAATGAGCTGGTAGGCACGTTTTTTTATGCAACTTAAACAGCTGAATGAAGTTAAAGTTACACAATAAATTATTAATTGTGTTTGCTTTAGACTTGTGCACTCGTGTGTAAACAGCTTTTTCAATGTCTATACTACCATATGTGTGTCTAATACTGTTTTATTAGTTTGTAATTTATCAGATATTTTCAAGTAAATTTTAATCACTCTAAACACAACCCCTGATTTTTATGCAATTTAAAAATAAATAAATAAAACTAGTTATTGCATTCTGTTTCAAGACATCCTTAATTTACCTCAGTTTACTGGAGGATAATTGATCATCAATGTTAATATTCTGACTCACCTTAAATATGAATAATCATCTGAAACATGCGACTTTACATGGCCACTTGCTCTAACGTTAACCTAGAACAATGCTTATGTTTAAGTGTTTATACTGAATAGTAGTGCACGCTCACTTTACATGTGTGACAACAAAACCTTATGATTTTGTGAACTTGAGCGTGTGAAAAAATTAACCAAAACTCTGTGTACACCTGCCTCACAGACGTGAAAAATATAGACTATAGAATGCGGAATGTCTGCTTTTACATAAACTAATGAAAAACAAATTTCAGATGATGTAGTTTGCATGAAACGTGAAAATATTGTAGACGCATCCTCTGCAGCGGAGATTTAAGTCTTTTTGCAAAATGTCCCTTTGCGCCACTTGGCGGTCATTTCAGGCATGACTTTTAAAGGCGACTGATTTAAATCTCCCGCTTTCCTGCTGCTGTGGCGGTGAATGCGGCGGTAAAGCACATTCTGGCCTACCTACTGTATATGAGGGCAACAAGGAAACGTGGGCCATGCAGAAACAGACGAACAAAAGGAAAATCAAGATATTATAAATAAAGGTTTTTCATAATATACTGAACAAAAAAATAAATGCAACACTTTTGTTTTTGCTCCCATTTTTTATGAGATTAACTAAAAGATCTGAAACATTTTCTACATACACAAAATAACTTTTTTTGTACAATGAGAGTACAAGGAGATGCAGTGGGTGAAGGTAGAGGTGGCAAAGGCCAAACAAAGAGCATATGAGGATTTGTATGCTAGATTGGACAGTAAGGAGGGAGAGGTGAATCTGTACAGGTTGGCAAAGCAAAGAGATTGAGATAGGAAGGATGTGCAGCATGTTAGAGTTATTAAAGCTAGGGATGGAGATGTACTGACAGATGCCAGGAGGGTGATGGGAAGATGGAAGGAGTACTTTGAGGAGGGTGTTAAAGAGGATGAAGAGTGGGAAGGCTGTTGGTCCGGATCACAGACCTGTGGAAGTATAGAAGTGCTTAGGAGAGGTTGCAGTAGAGTTTCTGACAAGTCTGTTTAACAAGTGAGAGGATCCCAGAGGAATGGAGGAGAGGTGTATTAGTGCTGATTTTTAAGAACAAGGGAGATGTGCAGAGCTGTGGCAACTACAGAGGAATAAATCTGATGAGCCATACAATGAAACTTTGGGAAAGAGTAGTGGAAGCTAGGTTAAGGGCAGAGGTGAGCATTTGTGAGTAGCAATATGGTTTCATGCCTAGAAAGAGTACAACGGATGCAGTATTTGCTTTGAGGATGCTGATGGAGAAGTACAGAGAAGGTAATAGAGTGTTGCATGGTGTCTTTGTAGGTTAAGAGAAAGCACATGACAGGGTGCCGAGACAGGAGCTGTGATGTTGTATGAGGAAGTCTGGAGTGACAGAGAAGTATGTTAGAGTGGTGCAGGACATGTATGAGAGCTGTAGGACAGTGGTGAGATGGTGAGGGAGTAGAGGTCAACGGTCCAGAGCAACAAAGAGTGTGGAAAGGAGGTGAAGAAGCAGGTACAGGCAGGTACAGGTGTGTTATTACTCACCAGAAACTAACAACACAAGGGCGGATCATCTTGGTGCACGAAAGTTACTCATGAGGACTGTCCACCCGAAGAGAACATCTCGAAAATCAAAATACACCTAGACATAGTGATCCTCAGCCAATGATTGGAAAAGTATCTGATTTAAATACGACACCTTCTCAACATCAGCACACGTTAGGTTGTGTGGAGGATGTTGCTTCTGAGTCACATTGGAACACACCTCTAAAAGCGAAAGTAAATTTTAATTCAAAGGCGATGGATGCAACCTTTGATACAGGTGCTTCACTATCAGCCATACGCGCAGAGCACCTCAGCAGCATGGGGTGAAACGATGGGACGGCCCCCAGTGAACTTAAGCGGATAACGCATCTTGTGTGCCGTTAGGTGTCACATGGTTAACATGAATAAAATGGCTTCATGAATAAAAATTTTTTATCAGCGCTTAGCCATAATTGAAAACTTGTTGACACCCTTTATTTTAGGAATGGATTTCATGACAAGAGCTTCGGTGTCCATTAATGTTCCATCCAGAAGAGTTGTTACTGATGATCATGATATACTAATGATGAATGAGGAAGATATGTCGGAAGACCGGGAAATTATTTCTTGCCCCACGATCATGTGTATGAATGAACTTACCAATTCGATACGTGAGAAAGTCAACCTTGCGAACCTAATGGACAATCAAAAGTCGCAGCTGATGGATATGCTCTTCCGCTACGATGACATCGATACAGGTGAGGCCAGGCCCATAAACCTAGCTTCCAAGGAAAGAAGAAGCTTATCGAAGAACAAATACAACAAATGCTAAAAGACGGCATTATAGAACCCTCGTGCAGTCCATGGGCAGCGCCGGTGGTAATAGTGAATAGACCGAATGCGGAACCAAGGTTTTGTGTGGATTTCCGTGGTTTAAACCAGGTCACCAAGAAAGATTCCTATCCCTTGCCACGCATTGACGAATCTCTTGACTTTCTAGCACGTGGTCAATACATTATGTCCCTGGACTTGGCCCGCGGCTACTGGCAAGTAGCAGTAGCAGAAAAAGCTAAATCAAAGACGGCCTTTATATCTCACTGTGGCCTATTTCAGTTTCGTGTACTCCCTTTTGGCCTCTGCAATGTGCCAGCGACATTCCAAAGGTTGATGAACTCAGTGCTTGCGGGACTCATCTATAAGACATGCATGGTTTATTTGGATGACATTGTCATTGCTTCACCCACGTTTGATCAGCATCTAATTGACCTTGAAGAAGTGCTAAGAAGACTTCAAAATGCCGGGATGACTCTAAAGCTCACAAAGTGTCAATTTTGCTTAAGTGAATTGTCCTTTTTGGGGTACCGTGTTACCCCGGAAGGTATAAGTCCAGATGAGGCCAAAGTAAAAGCAGTAATCGAATTTGAGAAGCCATCTAACGTTAAACAAGTCAGGCAGTTCCTGGGTATGACTGGATATTATCGCCGTTTCATTCATGAATACGCCCACCACCCAAAACCGCTTCATGCCCTCTTAAGAAAGGATACTCAATTTAAATGGGATGATGATTGTCAGAAATCTGTGGACTTTCTAAAAGAAAAGATCACATCAGCACCCATACTAGATTCCCAGATTTCACTCGCCCATTCTCCATTCACATGGATGCTTGCGATCGGGGGTTAGGAACAATCTTGATGCAGAAGGATGAGGAATGTCGTGAAGTAGCTGTGGCTTTTGCGAGTCGTTCACTCCACAAGTTAGAGAAGCCGTACTCTACACCTGAGAAAGAGTGTTTGGCGGTCATTTGGGCGCTAGAACACTTCAGGCCCTATGTACATAACATACATAACATACATAACTGGTGCAATAAATGAGTGCATGTGTCTATTATACTTCTTTGTCTTTCGGCTGTTCCCTTTTAGGGGTCGCCACAGCGAATCATCTGCCTCCATCTAACCCCGTCCTCTGCATCCTCTTCTCTCACACTAACTAACTTCATGTTCTGTCTCACTGCATCCATAAATCTCCTCTTTGGTCTTCCTTTAGGCCTCCTCCCTGTCAGCTCCAACCTCAGCTTCCTTCTACGAATATACTCACAATCACTGAATGTACTTCGTGAGCACGCATTAACAAGTCCGTAGTAGAAGAAATATTTGTGCCGTAAAGTGCCACCCTATATTTCTCCAGGGAGTGTTTACAAATAAGCTCAACCTGTTCGGGTTCTGGAGGTGGACTTTTCAATTTATTAAACTCACTCAACACATGTACTACATACTTCGGGAGCGGTTCCTCAGGTAGTTGGACTCGATCAAGAATACCCTTTAATATACGCTCCTAATCATCAGGAGGTAGGAAGACAATCCTGAAAAATTCACAAAAGCGTGTCCAAGTCATAATGTGGGGCCCGTAAATACCAAACCATTTTCTGGGTTCTCCGTTGAGGAAATGGGGCAGCTCCTTTAGTAGCTGTGTGTCTGAAAGATTAAGTGAGAAACTATAGTTATTCACTGTCTGCAACCAGTCCTCCGGGTGGAGTGTACCACCCCCAGAAAACACAGGGGGTTCTAGTTTACATTGGCGGAGTGCTGCTGCTGCTAACACCCTCAACATATTACTAAACTTGAGAGCTTGAGCGTGAACAGCAGTGTCCAGCTGTTCTATCTGGTTTCCAGGGGGACTTTGCACATGTCGCAAGTTTGTCATTTTGTGTAAGAACACGTGGGTTCGAGGTCGGTACCGGGGGGTGACTATGGTTAGCACTATTTGTTATGTCATAGTTAGACTGGTCTAGGTGTCTCAGCACTTCCTGTTGTAGGGACAATGAGTCTCTAAGGCATTTACCTAGGTTTTCGACGTCTGCCTGGAGGTTCCTAACCTGAGTCTCAAGAGTCTGTGTGTCTTCTAGTGTTGAGGTGTTCACTGGCCTCGTATACGTGTCTGAGTCAAAATCAAAGAGATCAATCTATATGTGTTGATTGGAAGCCATTATAATCACTGCTCTAATCACACCATGCACTGCGCCGCGTTCCCTCCGACCCTCCAGCACTGCTCGCCTCATCCCATCTCTCAAGGATCGAGGGCGGCATTCATCCAGACTCTTTTCTGTTCTGGCACCTAGGTGGTGGAACGAACTTCCTCTAGATGTCCGTACAGCAGAGACTTTGACGATCTTTAAACGACGACTCAAAATGTATCTATTTCTCCAGTACTTACAGGACTAAACCCCCCCCCCCCCCCCCCCCCAAAAAAAAACTCTTCCCAGTTGTGTTAGACTAATGGCACGTAGTTATTGACCTAGTTAACCCAGTGTAAGTATCTATCCAGTGATGTAAACTTTAAAGCACTTTTTGTAAGTCGCTCTGGATAAGAGCGTCTGCCAAATGCCTAAATGTAAATGTAAATTATATAATGTCACCAGTGTGTGTCATATATACAAAAATAATCAAGTATTATGAATAAAGATGAGAGATGAGAGCACACTCAACCTTGGTGTTACGACGACTGAGCAAGCCAATAGCACCCTTCTCAGTGATGACCACACACCCTGCAGTCCACGTGGTAGTTACGCTGCTACTTGCTAATCCCCATTCAAGATGCCGTGTGTAGTAGTACTTTCAAGATGCCGTGTGTCATTCGTAATTTGAGACCCAAAAACAGATGGACAGGGGAGAGAGAAAAATAAAATCTCCCAGGTCCTTGGCAGAATCCTCGGATTGAATCCACTCAACAATTCCAAGAGCTAAAACGAGGTCCAGAAGGTAAAAATATATGTTTTTTTGTGTTCGGGCGCCAATTTGTGATGGGGCTAAAGCATGGTAGCTGATAAACTAAATGTTCTGTAAGGTACTAACATCGCCACCACTGCTAGTCTTATTGACTATGGAAAGCACTACACTGAGTTAGGGAGGAAAGTCACAACTCAGCTTTATTGGCCCATTCTCATGCTTTGGTCCTGGACAAGATGGCGCCAGTGTGTGTGGCTTGACGTTTTCTGTTGACATTATTATTAGGATTATTATTGTTTTTGTTAATTGCTACTTGCTTCTGTTGGTATATGATCGCCAAACACTCTTGAACCTTCGGCCTGCTGTGGAAAATTTAACACGGTTTGAGAATAAAGAGCAAAATCACTTGCCCCCACTGTTATTGGGAATACCTGCTCACCTCTACCGCGGTGCAGTTCCAGGTCGCCGGAGAAAGCGCTCCCGTCGCCGAGGCAAACGCAGCGGTCTCAAGTGAGGCTTAAGGCCTGTTGGGCGAGTTTTCCTGAGACCTTCCGACCGATCTATGGAACCGATCAGTACCGTATTATGTCTTGTGGTGTAACGGATGCTGTACCCTGGCTGGTACCTGTGGTTGGCTCGGGTGAATTTTCTCGGACGCATTGCAGCGCTCCGCCTTTTCGCTGGCTGCGAGGGGTGAATAGAGGGAACCTGCGCGTGCTGTGTTGCGCGCCCTGGCCTCATCTCAACCCGCCCTCGACTCTAAACAGGATGACCAAGATGGGCCAAAACTATCATTCTAAATGAGTTTATCACCTCACGTGGTTTGGATTTTCTTTTCATCACGGAGACATGGCTGAGTGTTGGTGAGTACAGTGCCTTCTTTGAACTTCTCCCCTCATCCTATGCCTATCTAAATTCCCCGAGAACATCGGGTCGAGGAGGAGGAATCGCGGTGGTCTATAGGGATAACTTCTATTGTAACCAGCTTTGAGCTGAACATATTTGAGCTTGGCCACTCTCACACAGTGCTGTGTGGAGTGATTCATCGTACACCTCAGCATAATAAGGACTTTTTAACAGACTTGTCTGATTTTTTGGCGGAAATGATGCCTAAATATGATCGTGTCCTTATCGTGGGTGATTTTAATGTTCATGTTTGTTGCCCTGAAAATCTGATGGCTAAAGATTTTTTAAGTTTAATTGATTCGTTTGGTTTTGTCCAGTCAGTGTCTGGCCCCACACAGGAGCAGGGGCACACCCTTGATCTTGTTTTATCTCATGGATTGTCCATTTCTAACATTGAAGTCTGTGATGCAGTATTTTCTGATCATATGCCTGTTTTGTTTGATTCTGTTTTACCGAATAATGATGTTAAACCTTGCGCGTGTGTACGGCGCTGCCACGTGTTTAACTCCTCCACTGCCGCTCAGTTCTCTGATGCGTTTAACCGGAGCTGTGATGATGACATCTCGAAGTACGCCTCTGTTGCTGGCTTTGACACTGAGGCACTAGCATATGGAAGCAGATCAGTCTCAAAAATACGTGAAGTGGGATACGCACGTGAACATCGGATTTTACGCACATGAAGTGGGATACGCACGTGAACATCGGATTTTACGCACGTGAAGTGGGTTATGCACGTGAACTATTTTTGAGACTGATCTGCTTCGATACTAGCATCCTGGTTCCATTCCACCTGTATGGCTGCCTTGGACTCTGTGGCTCCAAAATGGAACGAAAATGGAAAAAGGACAAGTTGCAAGTGTCTTTTATTTAATTGAGAGACAGTTGGAGTCTTTATCAGAAAACTGTAAAAGCTGCAAAAACCAAACATTTCTCTGAGTTAATTTTAGCTACCTGTCATAAGCCTCGCGTTTTATTTCAGTCATTTAATGTTATTCTTAATGGTCCCCAAATTGTCAGTTTCGAAAGCTCTTATGCAGTGTGTGAAAACTTTCTCCAGTTTTTTATTGATAAGGTTTCTTCTACAAGAGCTCTTATTATATCTCCTGCATGTGACCCATCTATCTCTGCTTCTGTCTCTAGCTCTGCTGTTTTTAACCAGTTTGAGCCTATCTCGCTTTCCTTTCTGTTAAAGATTATTAATATTATGAAGCCTGCAGGATCTCCTGCTGATCCCATTCCTCCGCATCTTTTTAAAGAATTGGCTCCCATTCTAGGTCCTATAGTTTTAAATATTATAAATAGCAGCTTGGGATCTGGGGTGGTACCCAGAAATTTTAAACATGCAGTTGTACAGCCTTTGTTAAAGAAACCTAATCTTGATCCATCTGTGTTTTCTAATTACAGACCAATCTCCAAGCTACCATTTCTGTCTAAGATTTTGGAGAAAGTAGTTTATACACAACTAATAAGTTATCTTAGTGAGCATGGAATTCTTGAGTTTTTTCAGTCTGGTTTCAAGGCTCTTCACAGTACTGAACCAACTCTGTTAAGGGTCTTAAATGACATTTATCGTATTACGGATTCTGGTGATTCTGTGATTCTTCTGCTGCTTGATTTAACAGCTGCCTTTGACACAGTAGACCATGACATCCTTCTGTCACGCCTAGAACACTGGGTGGGAATTACGGGGGCAGCTCTAGACTGGTTTAGGTCCTATCTTACTGATAGAACATTTTTGGTTAGTCTTGGAGATCTTGAGTCCTCATCAGCTCCTCTGACATATGGAGTTCCACAGGGTTCTATCCTTGGACCCCTTCTTTTCTCATTCTATTTGTTGCCGCTCGGTTATATCCTGAGAAAACATGGCATCTCCTTTCATTGCTATGCAGACGATAGTCAAATCTATCTCCCGTTAAAGCAGAAGGAAGGCTACTCTGTCAAGGCTCTGTCAACATGTCTAGATGACATAAACGCATGGTTAGCCCAAAATTTTTTACATTTTAATGATAAATAAGACAGAGGTTTTGGTATTTGGTCCTGGTGCCAGAGGCAGAGTTCCACCTCTGGATTTAGGAGCTTTGGAGCAGTATATTAAACCCACAGCATCAAATTTATGTGTTATTTTTGACCATGGCCTTAAATTTGATAAACAGATCAGTGCTGTGGTTCGGTCCAGTTTCTTTCAGTTAAGGCAATTAGCAAAACTTAAACCTGTTTTGTCCTTTAGGCTTTTCGAAATAGCCATCCACGCCTTCATCACCACTCGTCTTGATTACTGCAATGCCCTGTATTTTGGGGTTTCTCAAGCAGCATTACATCGGTTACAGCTGATCCAAAATTCCGCTGCTCGACTATTAACGTCTACACGTAAAAGAGAACATATCTTTCCAGTTCTGGCTTCTCTGCATTGGCTCCCGGTACAGTACTGAATTAATTTTAAAATTCTTTTACGTTTAAATGTTTACATGGCCTTGCCCCACCCTACCTCTCGGATCTGCTAAAGCCATATGCTCCATCATGGACTCTCAGATCATCAGATAAACTTCTGCTGACGATACCCAAGACCAAGTGCAAGTTCAGGGGTGATCGGGCGTTCTCTGGGGCGGCACCCAAACTGTGGAATGACCTACCCTTGACCATTCGTGAGGCCACATCACTGAGGGTGTTTAAGTCCCATCTCAAAACTCACATGTTTTCTTTGGCATTTAAACCAACATGAGATTGTGTGTGATGTGATTTTAATTATGTCCCTTTTTAATATTTTATTATTATTATTATTATTATTATTATTATTATTATTAATTTCTTAATTTAGTTCTTTATTTTATTTTATTTTATTACTATATTATTTTATTATTTATGTGAAGCACTTTGGGGCATTCTTGTTGTTAAAGTGCTATACAAATAAAGATGAGTTGAGTTTATTATATATGTAATACTGGTTCCTAGTTAACAAAGGTTGGTCGGAATTAGTAAACTTAGTGTTCATTCACGAACTGAACAAATAAAAGTCTCAGTACCGTGCACGGCTCGTCACAAAGAACTTTTTAAGCAAATGCTGCTGATGCAAAATCAGATACAGCATACACACGAACACACACAAACACCTCTGGGAGCAGACTGATATATTTTTCTCTTTGTCGTTGCTGAGTGACGGACTAACAGAAGGAAATACATAATGCGAACTCACATTTATTTTCTGATACTTGGCTTTGCTTTGGTCGGGTAAGTTATTATTATTATTATTATTATTATTATTATTATTATTAGTGGTGCTTGCGAAGCGAAGCACTACTATTATAATCTCACATGATTATTCTTTTTCTTCTTTTTCTTCCGTGTGAAAGTTTGGCGCGTAACTAGTCCCGCACCGTTTGTACACCATGAATGATGTATCAAATTGTGCGGCTTGTTCGGGAATGGGGTGCTATGACTTTTCTAAGGGGTGCCCCCTAATTAATCTTCTCATTTTGATTCATACACATTGCATACAAACTTACTTCTTTTATTGTGTAAAGCTGCTTTGCGACAATGTCAATTGTTAAAAGCGCTATATAAATAAAATTGACTTGACTTGACTTAATTGACCCCGCAGGGGGCAATTAACCACCCCAAATATCCCATAGACTTAACATCGAGACCAACTTTGACGGATTGAAGCCGAGTGGGAATTTGGTAGAAATCTCAAATTTACCACATTTGTAGAGGCTTGCAATCTGTGTCGGAACATACCCCGCAAGAGGGTATAGGTTTTACCCCCGGGGCAAAACCGGTGCTCAAATTTGAACCATTGACTTACAATGGGGAATTTAGTGCATGACTCTTCACTTTCCGTTCATCGTAGACCCATGAAACAGGTGGCAAATTGTGTGGTTAATTCGGGAATTTATTTTTATTTTTATTATAATGTTGCTAACATGATGCTAGATTGCTTAGCATGTTGCTACCATGATGTTTAGCTTATTAGCATGTTGCTAGCATTATGCTAACTATATTAGCATGTTGCTAACTACATCATGAGAATATCGCTAAGATGATGCTAGGGTGCTTAGCATGTTGCTATCATGATGTTTAGCTTATTAGCATGTTGCTAGCATTATGATAACTGAATTAGCATGTTGCTAGCATCATCATTAGAACGTCACTAATATGATGCTGGAATGCTTATTATGTTGTTACTATGACTCCAAAGTTTTTCCACGACAAGCACCACTTACAATTTCTTCAGGAAATGTACCTCCATTAGTTACTATTGTTAATTTTTTTACATTGATTTACACTGATGTCAGTACAAAATACTTCAAAATTTTAAAACTGTCAATGCAAATACCACAAGGAAATAAAATGTAACTCACACGCACACACACACACACACACACATTTGAACCTGCATTGAACAAATTGTATTGAGCCAGTAAATTATTATAGCCACAGAATCAAACTCATAAATACAGTAACTACAGTAGAACAGGAAAATATAAAAATTACATCTAAATGATTAATACTGACCTTCCTCGTGTTACCTCCACTTTTCCAGTTTAACAGAAAAAAAAGTCAATCTGTGTATTTTTTATTTTTATTTTGTGTATTTCCATTTATGTTTCTAATAATAATCCCACATAGCACAATTCCTCAGCAGGTCGCTTATTATTTAAGTTCCTTCACAAATCTTCATCTCTACATCTAGACCACACTGTTCCTTTTTGCACAAATATTATCTGTTAATAATCGCCCTTAATGTGTCATGTTAATAATCATCAGTGTTTAATTAAAGTCACAATAATTTGCCCAATAAAATAAAATAAACATTTATGAACTAATTAAAAAAAGGACATTGTACTGTACATTTCGGGAGCGGTTCCTCAGGTAGTTGGACTCGATCAAGAATACCCTTTAATATACGCTCCTAATCGTCAGGAGGTAGGAAGACAATCCTGAAAAATTCACAAAAGAGTGTCCAAGTCATAATGTGGGGCCCGTAAATACCAAACCATTTTCTGGGTTCTCCGTTGAGGAAATGGGGCAGCTCCTTTAGTAGCTGTGTGTCTGAAAGATTAAGTGAGAAACTATAGTTATTCACTGTCTGCAACCAGTCCTCCGGGTGGAGTGTACCACCCCCAGAAAACACAGGGGGTTCTAGTTTACATTGGCGGAGTGCTGCTGCTGCTAACACCCTCAACATATTACTAAACTTGAGAGCTTGAGCGTGAACAGCAGTGTCCAGCTGTTCTATCTGGTTTCCAGGGGGACTTTGCACATGTCGCAAGTTTGTCATTTTGTGTAAGAACACGTGGGGTCGAGGTCGGTACCGGGGGGTGACTATGGTTAGCACTATTTGTTATGTCATAGTTAGACTGGTCTAGGTGTCTCAGCACTTCCTGTTGTAGGGACAATGAGTCTCTAAGGCATTTACCTAGGTTTTCGACATCTGCCTGGAGGTTCCTAACCTGAGTCTCAAGAGTCTGTTTGTCTTCTAGTGTTGAGGTGTTCACTGGCCTCGCATACGTGTCTGAGTCAAAATCAAAGAGATCAATCTATATGTGTTGATTGGAAGCCATTATAATCACTGTTTTAGGAGCTTTGGAGCAGTATATTAAACCCACAGCATCAAATTTATGTGTTATTTTTGACCATGGCCTTAAATTTGATAAACAGATCAGTGCTGTGGTTCGGTCCAGTTTCTTTCAGTTAAGGCAATTAGCAAAACTTAAACCTGTTTTGTCCTTTAGGCTTTTCGAAATAGCCATCCACGCCTTCATCACCACTCGTCTTGATTACTGCAATGCCCTGTATTTTGGGGTTTCTCAAGCAGCATTACATCGGTTACAGCTGATCCAAAATTCCGCTGCTCGACTATTAACGTCTACACGTAAAAGAGAACATATCTTTCCAGTTCTGGCTTCTCTGCATTGGCTCCCGGTACAGTACTGAATTAATTTTAAAATTCTTTTACGTTTAAATGTTTACATGGCCTTGCCCCACCCTACCTCTCGGATCTGCTAAAGCCATATGCTCCATCATGGACTCTCAGATCATCAGATAAACTTCTGCTGACGATACCCAAGACCAAGTGCAAGTTCAGGGGTGATCGGGCGTTCTCTGGGGCGGCACCCAAACTGTGGAATGACCTACCCTTGACCATTCGTGAGGCCACATCACTGAGGGTGTTTAAGTCCCATCTCAAAACTCACATGTTTTCTTTGGCATTTAAACCAACATGAGATTGTGTGTGATGTGATTTTAATTATGTCCCTTTTTAATATTTTATTATTATTATTATTATTATTATTATTATTATTATTAATTTCTTAATTTAGTTCTTTATTTTATTTTATTTTATTACTATATTATTTTATTATTTATGTGAAGCACTTTGGGGCATTCTTGTTGTTAAAGTGCTATACAAATAAAGATGAGTTGAGTTTATTATATATGTAATACTGGTTCCTAGTTAACAAAGGTTGGTCGGAATTAGTAAACTTAGTGTTCATTCACGAACTGAACAAATAAAAGTCTCAGTACCGTGCACGGCTCGTCACAAAGAACTTTTTAAGCAAATGCTGCTGATGCAAAATCAGATACAGCATACACACGAACACACACAAACACCTCTGGGAGCAGACTGGTATATTTTTCTCTTTGTCGTTGCTGAGTGACGGACTAACAGAAGGAAATACATAATGCGAACTCACATTTATTTTCTGATACTTGGCTTTGCTTTGGTCGGGTAAGTTATTATTATTATTATTATTGTTATTATTATTATTATTATTATTATTATTATTATTAGTGGTGCTTGCGAAGCGAAGCACTACTATTATAATCTCACATGATTATTCTTTTTCTTCTTTTTCTTCCGTGTAAAAGTTTGGCGCGTAACTAGTCCCGCACCGTTTGTACACCATGAATGATGTATCAAATTGTGCGGCTTGTTCGGGAATGGGGTGCTATGACTTTTCTAAGGGGTGCCCCCTAATTAATCTTCTCATTTTGATTCATACACATTGCATACAAACTTACTTCTTTTATTGTGTAAAGCTGCTTTGCGACAATGTCAATTGTTAAAAGCGCTATATAAATAAAATTGACTTGACTTGACTTAATTGACCCCGCAGGGGGCAATTAACCACCCCAAATATCCCATAGACTTAACATCGAGACCAACTTTGACGGATTGAAGCCGAGTGGGAATTTGGTAGAAATCTCAAATTTACCACATTTGTAGAGGCTTGCAATCTGTGTCGGAACATACCCCGCAAGAGGGTATAGGTTTTACCCCCGGGGCAAAACCGGTGCTCAAATTTGAACCATTGACTTACAATGGGGAATTTAGTGCATGACTCTTCACTTTCCGTTCATCGTAGACCCATGAAACAGGTGGCAAATTGTGTGGTTAATTCGGGAATTTATTTTTATTTTTATTATAATGTTGCTAACATGATGCTAGATTGCTTAGCATGTTGCTACCATGATGTTTAGCTTATTAGCATGTTGCTAGCATTATGCTAACTATATTAGCATGTTGCTAACTACATCATGAGCATATCGCTAAGATGATGCTAGGGTGCTTAGCATGTTGCTATCATGATGTTTAGCTTATTAGCATGTTGCTAGCATTATGATAACTGAATTAGCATGTTGCTAGCATCATCATTAGAACGTCACTAATATGATGCTGGAATGCTTATTATGTTGTTACTATGACTCCAAAGTTTTTCCACGACAAGCACCACTTACAATTTCTTCAGGAAATGTACCTCCATTAGTTACTATTGTTAATTTTTTTACATTGATTTACACTGATGTCAGTACAAAATACTTCAAAATTTTAAAACTGTCAATGCAAATACCACAAGGAAATAAAATGTAACTCACACGCACACACACACACACACACACACATTTGAACCTGCATTGAACAAATTGTATTGAGCCAGTAAATTATTATAGCCACAGAATCAAACTCATAAATACAGTAACTACAGTAGAACAGGAAAATATAAAAATTACATCTAAATGATTAATACTGACCTTCCTCGTGTTACCTCCACTTTTCCAGTTTAACAGAAAAAAAAGTCAATCTGTGTATTTTTTATTTTTATTTTGTGTATTTCCATTTATGTTTCTAATAATAATCCCACATAGCACAATTCCTCAGCAGGTCGCTTATTATTTAAGTTCCTTCACAAATCTTCATCTCTACATCTAGACCACACTGTTCCTTTTTGCACAAATATTATCTGTTAATAATCGCCCTTAATGTGTCATGTTAATAATCATCAGTGTTTAATTAAAGTCACAATAATTTGCCCAATAAAATAAAATAAACATTTATGAACTAATTAAAAAAAGGACATTGTACTGTACATTTCCTAAGAATTGAAAGAGACTTTTCAGCACAGAGTTGTGTTCTGACATATATATTCATCTGAATCTAAAAAAACAGCCTGACAGCAACAAAAAGCAACGAGCAAGCAATGCTTTGCATCACATTTTACACTAAACACCATGGGCATATAAACATTATGGTTTACACACACGTTAGCCAAATACATTTAAACTATTTTCTTTCACTTCCTGATATTTAATCCACATAAACATTCGGTGTCTCAGATGAGTAAACATCGTTTACACACACGGCGTTAGTATTGGGTACTATTCAATTACATTTTATTTGTATAGCACTTTTAACAATTGTCATTGTTGCAAAGCAGCTTTACACAATCAAAAAAAGTTTTATTTATTTTTATAATATTGCCTTCAAATTGTGTAACTCGGGTCAGATGTTTCAGAATGCCTTCTATAATTAGTTTACAATACACTGCTGGAGATTCAACCTGTTCCTCCTGACAGAATTGGTGTAACTGGGGCAGGATTGTAGGCCTCCTCAATCACACAGACTGTTTCAGTTCACACCTCATTGGTTTGAGGTCTGGGCTGCTCCAATACATCGGCTTTATTGTCCTTAAGCCATTGTTCTACCACACTTGAAAAGCGTTCTTGTGGTCACTGTCCATGTGGAAGATCCATTTCTGACCAAACTTAAACCTCCTGGCTGTTGTCTTGAGATGTTGCTTCAGTATAGCCCCATAATCTTCCTTCCTCATGATGCCATGTAGATTGTGTGAAGTGTACCAGTCCCTCCTGAAGCACAGACCTCCCACTAAGTTCTCTGTAAACTAAAGCACTATTCGGACGGGACTAGTTTTACTGGAGGACGTTTGAGTTTGAATTTTTTCATGACGTCTGTCATTTCATGTATGGATTCGGACGGGACCTCCATGTTTATTACGGAGGTGGGCGTGTCTGTGTTTTACATGTGGGCGCTGCACAAGACCACGTGTTGAGGATCCGTGGATTGCGTAGAAAGCAGAAACTCGAATACCGGCACGCTAGAGATTTTGGAAAAAACATTTTTGGCAAACACATTCGGACGGGATTAGCATTTCGCATTCGGACGGGATTAGATTTCTCAGAGGACCGCCGAAAAACAGTAGGTCATTTGCTCTGGAA
Organism: Clarias fuscus; assembly: GCA_030347435.1. Classification (NCBI taxonomy): domain Eukaryota; kingdom Metazoa; phylum Chordata; class Actinopteri; order Siluriformes; family Clariidae; genus Clarias; species Clarias fuscus. The sequence goes on from CM059212.1 coordinate 179,213, forward strand.
TTTTTACAGAAGTCGTGTGAGAAAAAGACAGACACGGCAGATTCAGACGGGATTAAAATCACAAAGTACGTCTGTGAAGCAGAAATTTCTCTAACGTCCCCCAGTAAAACTAGTTCCGTCCGAATCGTGCTTAAATATATGTAAACATCTGACCCACTGAAATTGTGATCTAATGAATTAAAAGTGAAATAAACTAGCTGTAACAAATGCATTCCTTTATTTGTTTGTTTCGGTGTTTGCTTGTCCTATTCACTGCATTGTTTATTATTATAACTAATAGATTGCTCCTGAGTCTCATTTTGCATAGTTAACTCTTACTTGACATTCTGAATATTTGTCAGTTTTTTTGTCATTTCTTTTTAACCTTAATTTAAGCAGGAAAAATTTCATTTAAATTAAACATTTCTTCTTTTTTAACAGGTAGTGGCAGAGTTCCCGAAAAAAAAACACACAAAATTACAAATGATATGAATATAGGCTTAACAGCACCTCTTCCAATGACAACAAATCAATAATTCATCATAGAACTCTCAGTAAAAAAAATCCCAAATCAGAGACAAAAAACTAAAGCACCTGACACAACTCTCTACTAAGGAAAATGTTGAGTTTGCATAGACAGCGTCAGACAACCATTTTAATTAATTTACAATGAGAAAATACAACAAACAACACCAATTTTGCAGATTATAATTTTAATTGTAAATATTTTATAAAGAAAGTGTGAATGTTCACTGTGTGAAATTAGTGGCAAATATTTTTTATGAGGATCTCATGGCAGACCTTAAATGAAGGGCAACAACAGGAGGTTTTGATGCACGGTGTATTTAATGCTGTTTTGTAATGCGTGTAACGCCCTTCACAAGAAACACTTAGCACGTACATGAACAGGAATCTATCCACTTCACAGTTTAACGGGATTCAAGAGAGAATTTGAGAAACAAAGGCAAGGCATGCCCTCTCCATAGCAGCAACTTTCTAACTCTAGTTTCATGCTGGTTTTTCCTGTTTGGTTGTCCCCTGACATTAGGTGTGTCAGTTGCCTGATTTACCCAGAGATCAAATTTCATTAGAAAATCAGGAGCTTAATTTTGCATTTCACTCATTTCAGTCTGTAACACAGGTAAACAAAATCGCAATTGGAACAGCTTACAGAACCGAACTGTTAAAGCAAAACCAAGAACAGAAAACAGGCAAAAGTGAGCTGAGCTACAAGCAACATGTACAGTATATATATACACACGTGGACAAAATTGTTGGTCCCCTTCGGTCAATGAAAGAAAAACTCACAATGGTCACAGAAATAACTTTAATCTGACAAAAGTAATAATAAATAAGAATTCTATGAATGTGAACCAATGAAAGTCAGACATTGCTTTTCAACCATGCTTCAACAAAATTATATAAAAAAAATGAACTCATGGAACAGGCCTGGACTAAAATGATGGTACCCCTAACTTAATAGTTTGTTGCACAACCTTTTGAGGCAATCACTGCAATCAAACGATTCCTGTAACTGTCAATGAGACTTCTGCACCTCTCTGCAGGTATTTTGGCCCACTCCTCATGAGCAAGCTGCTCCAGTTGTTTCCGGTTTGAAGGGTGCCTTTTCCAGACGGCATGTTTCAGCTCCTTCCAAAGATGCTCAATAGGATTGAGGTCAGGGCTCATAGAAGGCCACTTTAGAATAGTCCAATGTTTTCCTCTTAGCCATTCTTGGGTTTTTTTAGCTGTGTGTTTTGGGTCATTGTCCTGTTGCAAGACCCATGACCTGCGACTGAGACCCAGCTTTCTAACACTGGCCAGCACATTTCTCTCTAGAATCCCTTGATAGTCTTGAGATTTCATTGTACCCTGCACAAATTCAAGACACCCTGTGCCAGATGCAGCAAAGCAGCCCCAGAACATAACAGAGCCTCCTCCATGTTTCACAGTAGGGACAGTGTCCTTTTCTTGATATGCTTCATTTTTCCGTCTGTGAACATAGAGCTGATGTGCCTTGGCAAAAAGTTCCATTTTTGTCTCATCTGTCCATAGGACATTCTCCCAGAAGCTTTGTGGCTTGTCAACATGTAGTTTGGCATATTCCAGTCTGGCTTTTTTATGATTTGTTTTCAACAATGGTGTCCTCCTTGGTCGTCTCCCATGTAGTCTACTTTGGTTCAAACAACGACGGATGGTGCAATCCGACACTGATGTTCCTTGAGCATGAAGTTCACCTTGGATCTCTTTAGAAGTCTTTCTGGGTTCTTTTGTTACCATTCGGATTATCCGTCTCTTTGATTTGTCATCAATTTTCCTCCTGCGGCCACGTCCAGGGAGGTCGGCTACAGTCCCATGGATCTTAAATTTCTGAATAATATGTGCAACTGTAGTCACAGGAACATCTAGCTGCTTGGAAATGGTCTTATAGCCTTTACCTTTAACATGCTCGTCTATAATTTTCTTTCGAATCTCCTGAGACAACTCTTTCCTTCGCTTCCTCTGGTCCATGTTGAGTGTGGTACATACCATGTCACCAAACAACACAGTGACTACCTGGAGCCCTATATATAGGCCCACTGACTGATTACAAGATTGTAGACACCTGTGATGCTAATTAGTGGACACACCTTGAATTAACATGTCCCTTTGGTCACATTATTTTCAGTATTTTCTAGGGGTACCATCATTTTTGTCCAGGCCTGTTCCATGAGTTTATTTTTTAAAATAATTATGTTGAAGCATGGTTGAAAAGCAATGTCTGACTTTCATTGCTTAACATTCATAGAATTTTTTTAAATTATTGCTTTTGTCAGATTAAAGTTTTTTATGTGACCATTGTGAGTTTTTCTTTCATTGACCGAAGGGTCAAAGGTGTGTGTGTGTGTGTGTGTGTGTGTGTGTGTGTGTAAATATATATATATATATATATATATATATATATATATATATATATATATATATATATATATACATCTCTCACTCTCTCTCTCTCTCTTTCTTTCTCTCTTGTATAGAACACAAAAGCAGATCTTGGCAACTTATGGTTTGACTAGTTTAAGGTGTTTGCTCTGTTTGGTTTCCTGTTCCTGGTGTGGTTTATATTTCAGTTCTATTCAATGCTTGTGTTTGTTTTTCAATAAAAACCCCTCATCTGTGTTTATGCCGTGCCAAGAGCGTCCTTCACATGTAAGCCCGTATGAATTTAGGATTATTTAACTATTTCCCCTTCAAAACCCCTAAAAATTTAGTTTGCAGCAAAATAAGGTTTTTGTTTTCCTTTTTTTAAACATGCATGAAAATGTGTAAACATGCTTAAAAATAAATCTGTATTTATTATGTCATATTTCATACAGAGAGGGAGAGGGATATATTAAAAACTGTAGTTATAATAATTATATTAAAATAATAATAATAATAAAAACTAACAATATATAAATTATTTGGTTGCCAATTGTTGGATTTTAGTTCAGGTTTTGAATTTGTTGATTTTTCTTTCAGGTTTGTTTACTACATTTTTAATGTCTCACAGGCCACGTAAGCAACACACACTCATGCATCCACCCACCCAACATGCGCACACACACACACACACACACACACAAAAGAGAGTAATTCTTAGCTATAACACAGCTAGTTAAAATATTATAATAATGGATGCTGATGACTCAATAGTCCGACAGTTTATCATGTCATAAAACGTCATCATTGTTTGCATTAGCTGATGTTTAGGAACACCTGGCACAACGGGCTTATGTGCATTATGGTAGTTAATTACATTAGAGTTGTAGTTAACGTGGGCTAATGTTGATGGTTAGGAGTTGGGATTGAGGTTAGGGTTATTGTTGTTGCATAGGGTTAATTTCACGATTAGGATTAATGTGGGGTCACAAATCCACAGGTTCAAGGAACATAGAACAAACGAATAACTTAAAGCATCAAATCAGTCAGAAATAAAACTAAAGTAGTCAAACTCCATAAAACTGAAGAAACACAAGCTACAAACCAGTGCTAACCATTATAAAAGTAAAATTTAAAAGGTGACACAATTAAGCCTAAGAAAGAGTCATAATTTCTTTAACTGTTTCGTTTTAATTTCACTAAGCGTTTTATGATATTCAGTCATTTAGATAAGGTGCTGTAAGACTGAAGGTTATGGGTTAGAGGTTAGGAAAGGAGATTTGTGTTTTGGGTTAAAGAATTATCAGGTCAAGTCTTGAGGTTAGGCCTAAGTTTAGGGTTTGGGATTAGGGTTAATATTAGTGTTTAGGACTACGATTAATGGTTTGGGATTAAAGTTAGGTTTAGGGTCATGGATGAAAGTAAGCTGGTACTGTGTATCACTGAAAGATTTAGTGGCATTACAGATATCTGGCAATAATGGAAAGCCGCTGCATGAGAGCATCTTAAACAAAACTGTGTCCATAATAAATGACGTCGTATCAAATCGCCTCTGAAAATCTTTGATTACTGCTAGATAACATGAGTGTAAACTTCTGACAATGTGATGGCAGGTTCATAACTTACCTCACTGTTTTGGTTACAGCTAACACAAACTACAAAGCTAATTAGCTTCTAACACCCGACTGAATCCCAAATCCCTCTCTGACCCCTAATCAAGGACACTACGTGACATGGGCAACAAGCGATTGTTAGACGTTTGGGGTTTGGGTTATGCTGTGTTTTGATTGTGTTGCACTAAAAAAAGATGTTGTGTTTAATGTTTCCATTAGTAATACAGCAGAATGTAACCTGACTGTGTGAGTATGCAATTTACAGATATACACAAACATGTACTTATTCAAAGTGACGTGACATTTGTGTGGGGAGTAGTGTGTGTAGTGTGTGTAGTGTGTGTAGTGTGTGTAGTGTGTGTGGTATTTGTGTGTAGTGCATTTGTGGAGTGTGTAAGGTGGATTAGGTGTGTAAGGTGTGTTTGTGTTTTTTTCTGTAGTATTTAGTGTGTGTATAGTTTGTTTTGTGTGTGTGTGTGTGTTTCCTATATAAGGGACAAGTACATTTCACAGATGTGATGAAACAGGTGTTAAACAGGTGTATAAAAGTGTATTTCACAGATGCGAGACGAGTGTGTATGACAGAGAAGAAATGAGTGTTTTTAACAGATGCAACATGAGTGTGTTTCACAGACAAGAGACAAGTATTTTTCAGAGAAGTGACAAGTGTGTTTTCTTGACGTGAGATGGTTGTATTTCACAGACAAGAAACGAGTGTGTTTACAGACAGACTGCTGTTATTTGGTTTGAAAAGCAGGTGACAGATGCGACATAAGCAGTGGACTCACGTCTGCAGTGAACATTCAAATTGTCCAGTTTAGCCTTTTTTGTGCCACGTGTGCACTACAGAGCAGATGCTTCCCCCGTCAACCCTCATAGGAGGTACTTCATTGATCACCTGATCCACAGACGAGCGTGTTTTCCAGACGAGAGACGAGTGAATTTCCAAGTCAAGAGACGAGTTTGTTTAACAGATGAGAAGTGAGTGTGTTTCAAAGACAGGAAAGCAGTGTCTCTCACAGGCATGAGTAAGTTTCCCAGAGACGTCTATGGCTGCATTTTGCAGACGAGACACGAGTGTCTTCACCAGATGCAAGACGAGTGATCACCTGATCCACTATGATGCATAAATAAAAACATTTCTCCTCTATTTTTGTATCCTATGTTAGGAATCAAACACTGAAAGAATTTTCCCCTGGATGTAACAGGTAGATTACAAAAACAGAATTTTACTATCACTGTAGACGGGATGCTCAGCTCAGGTTGATGAGCTCTAAACTTTCCATCACGAAATCTAGAACTAAAAAGTTCCTCATCTAATGTAGATTTGCTTAGAGAAGGGCCGAAGCATCCAGAAGGTTTTTGCATACGAACCAGCCAGGTGCTGCAAGTTTCTGCTGATTACCAGTTTCCTTATTTAAGTCAAGTCAAATCAAGTCAATTTTACTTATATAGCGCTTTTAACAATTGACATTGTCGCAAAGCAGCCTTACAATCCAGGCAGACCACACGGGGCATCCATGCGACGAGATCTCCAACCAGAAGCAGGACTCCAGGACGGGTTAGACGGCTCCAACACATTTAAGACCCACTTTCACATGCAAAAGGCGCCCATTGTCTTACAGTTGAGCTCCCATGGGGAACATTGCTAGTTTCTTTTCTCTTAATGCTGTACACCGCAGCAAAACCCTGCAACACTGGAAATCAGTCTTTCAGTCTGGAACAGGAGATGTGGATAAGCATGTAGATGCATGGACTTGAACATAGACTTGGACATGGATGTGGACATAGACATAGAGTATGGACATGGTCATTGTAGATGTGAATATGAATGTAGATGTAGCTGTAAGGTGGAGGAGGTGGAAACTGGTGTTTGTTTTTTCATGTGTGTGTAATTCTGTTTATAAGTCTCTTATTGTGTTGTTTGATGTACAGTTTTTAAAGCACACACACACACATAAACACATAAACACACACATATGCATTAAGTATGTATACAAAATAATTAACGATAAGCCTCATCATCTTACAGGGATAAAGAAGTTAAGATACAAGAAGCTAATAAAGATTTACTCTTTCCAGAGGGGTGAGAAAACACACGCGCACACACACACACACTGCTATGCTCACCTGCTCCATTTCCCTCATGTATTCCCATCATGCCGCAGGTGGTAGGAGGCGGGGCTAATCACTTTAGTTACCAGAGTCACCTGGGCCAGCTGCATCCAGACTATTACACCTTCACCCCATTCAGCTATCCTTCGCCCCTGTCTTTCTCTGTCTCTCTCTCTCTCTCTCTCTCTCTCTCTCTCTCAGTCTCTCTCTCTCTCTCTCAGTCTCTCTCTCTCTCAGTCTCTCTCTCTCTCTCTCTCTCTCTCTCTCTCTGGTGCATGCTGGGAGGTGGTGTGAGAGCAGCGTGTGGAGCGTGGTGTGAGAGCGGATGAGCGTTTTCCAACTTGTTTGGAAACTTTCTTTCTAACACTTTTGAGTTTTTTTTTTCCCTTTCAAAAAAGCACAAAAATCATATTTTAAACATATTAGACATCTATAAACATCCGCGCACACGGTGTTATTAGTTTAACCCGCTGTTGTGTGGGGCTGTTGATCTCGTGGCGGGGTGCAGGGATGGCGGCTCACCCGAGCGGTGCAGCCCGTCCTCTCTCACTCCGTCACGGGGTGCGCTGCGAGGTGAGCGCCGTGGTGTCGGTGGAGCAGGTGTTGTTGGCCGTTGGGGAGTGTATTGGGTGTGAGAGCATCGTGTCCGCGTCGCGGATGAACAAGGCCGTGGTGGTGTTCGTAAAGGAGAGGGAGCTCGTGCATCAGCTGATTGAAAACGGAATAACGGTAAGTGGAGAACTTTATTCCGTTACTCCGCTGGGTGCAACAACAATGAAGGTCACCGTGTCGAACATTCCCCCTTTTATCCCCGATGAGGATATAGAGAGGTAACTGTCTCGATTCGGTAAGATAGTGAGCAGTATGAGAGTTGTGTCTCTAAACTTTAAAAACCCCGCGCTGAGGCACGACGTCTCCTTCAGGCGTACAGTGCTCATGTTCCTGACTGAGTCCACTCTGGACATCTCATTCAGAGTCACTCATGAGGGAAAGTCATACATGCTGTACGCCAGCACTGGGAGCATGAGGTGCTTCGAATGTGGGGACGTCGGACACAAAAAGTTCAGCTGCCCACATAGAGCACAGGTCAGGGAGGAGGCGGGGCCTAGTGGGGCCAGGGCAGTGGTGCAGGATGGGGAGAGCTCCAGTGTGGAGCAGACTGGTGGTGTAGTGGTGCAGGATGATGGTGTAATGGAGCAGGATGGAGGTGTAGTGGTGCAGGATGGTGGTGTAATGGAGCAGGATGGAGGTAAAGTGGTGCAGGATGGTGGTCTAATGGAGCAGGATGGTGGTTTAATGGAGCAGGATGGTGGCGTAGTGGTGCCGGATAGTGGTGTAGTGGTGCAGGATGGAGTGAGCTCCAGCATGGAACTCACAGGTGGTGTAGTGGCATTGGATGGAGCGAGCTCCAGTGCGGAGCAGTCAGGTGCTGCAGAGGGGAAAGATGGGGGCCAACCCACTGCAGAAAGCAATGTGACGACTGATGGTGAGCGGATAGAAGCGTCAACAGGTAATGAACAGGTTACAGTGAGGAAAAAACGTGGGAAGCTAAACGAAGGGTCATACAAGGAAAAAAGAGCTAGTGAATGTGGAGAGGTGGAGAGGGCTGGAGAGCCTAGAGCAAAAAGAATCACGCGGAACGCACAGAAAGATCTCGTTTCAGCAGGGGGCTCAGACATTGTAAAAGAACCAGTCTTATTGGGGGGGTTAATTAGCATGGGTGGGGTAGGTAGTGCGGAAGAAATATCACTCCCAGAGCAAGATGAAGACTTAATTGATGAGGATTATGAAGAAGACCGATTTTCGATATATATATCAGATATCAGTGTATCACGTTTTGGGGAAGATCAGCAGCTCTATACACTGGATGATATAAATGAATATTTGAGGAAAACATATAAAAAACCCATTAACATTGAAGAACATTTCACAGATGTTAAAAAATTTATAGCATCGGTAGCACACTTACAGCGCAACACAAGCTATGATCTACTGAGTAAAAAAAAGAGATGGCGCTTAAAAGATCATATAACAAAATGGCGGCGGTCACGTGTAAAACACAAATAAATACATCACACGGGGTCTTTTCTGTTCTCTTTAAGGCACTTTACATCGTTTTTTCCTCCCTCTTTTTTATTTTTGCTTTATCTTTTCTGATGGATATTTTAAAAATAGCATCCTTAAACATGAATGGTGGCAGAGATAAGAGAAAAAGAGCAGTAGCAGGAGACTTTTTAATGCAAAAGAACATTGATGTGGTCTTCCTACAGGAGACACACAGTGACCAAGCCAACGAGACTGAGTGGGCCATGTGGTGGGAAGGGAAACTTTTCCAAAGTCATGGTTCCAACGTCAGTGCTGGTGTGGCGATACTTTTTAATAAAGCAGTGGGCATGAGCAAGGTCGAAACCACAGAAATAGTGAAAGGTCGAGTTTTAATGGTGAAAGCAGAAATAAAGAAGAAAAGTTTTACTTTTTTTAATGTGTACGCCCCTAACAATGGCTGTGAGAGAGCTCTACTTTTTAACAGAATAAAAAATATAATACAGCGAGATGGAAATAAATCCATAATAGTAATGGGAGGGGGCTGGAATTGCACAGTAGACTTCACCTTAGACCGAAACGGTGAGGAACCACACCCAAAGTCTGCTGAGGTGCTCAAAGAGCTCATTAGACAGAGCAGTCTGGTTGATGTGTGGAGGGAAAAAAATCAAAACACTAGACAATATACATGGGTTAAGTCTAATAATACAACGATTACTGCAGCAAGACTGGACAGGTTTTATATCCCCAAATCCGAGAGAAACAATCTCTCCAAAGCAATCATCTCCCCCACTGGGTTTTCTGACCATCACTTGATAAGTATAGAGATAACAATACCAAATACAAAGAGGCAGAGCTCATACTGGCGTTTTAATACAAAACTTTTACAGGACGAGATTTTTTATAGAAATTTAAAAATTTTATGGAATGAATGGAAAGACAGAAAAGGGGATTTTAGTAGTTTGGTTTCTTGGTGGGAGGTGGGAAAAAATCAAATAAAAAACTACTGCAAGATGTACACCGAGCACATATCAGACGCCTTCAAAACCACCATAAAAGAACTTGAAGCAGAAATTATCCAAACAGAAACTAAAATGGTGAACAAGAACGACATCAGATTGGGCTGTGTCCTGGAGAAAAAAAGAAAAGCTCTGAGCTCCTTCCTCCATGAACAAGCCAAAACAGCTCTGATCAGACACCGTATCTCCTGCATCAAGGACATGGACGCTCCCAGTGCCTTCTTTTTCAACCTGTCTAGGTCAACAAAACCACAAAATCAGATGGTGTACCTGACACGAGCAGATGGAACTATAACAACTGATCCAAGCGAGATGAGGAGAGCAGCCACAGACTTTTTCACCCAGCTCTACAGTGCAGAACCCTGTGACCCATCTTGCAGAGAGGAACTTTTCAGGGAACTACCAAAATTGTCCCTGGAGCAAAGCACTACGCTAGACGCAGAACTCGAGTTGCAGGAACTAACTGACGCTGTGCAGCAGCTCGCAACAGGACGCTCACCAGGAATAGACGGACTGCCGAGCGAATTTTACAAACATTTTTGGAGTATAATAGGAGCTGATTTTTATGATGTTTTTAAATGTGCTTTTAACAGCGGGAAGCTACCAGTGAGCTGCACAAGGGCGGTCCTGTCACTGATCCCAAAAAAAGGAGACTTGGGGCAACTGAAAAACTGGAGACCAGTGTCACTACTATGCAGCGACTACAAAATACTTTCAAAGTGTCTTGCAAACAGATTGAAACAGTGCCTGCACTCAGTAGTTCACAACAGCCAGACCTACTGCATACCTCACCGGACCATTACGGACAATCTGTTTTTAATGAGAGACTTAATTGACTTCTGTAAAACTAAACGGATTGAACTGGGTCTTTTATCGATAGATCAAGAAAAGGCCTTTGATAGAGTCGACCATGAATATCTTTTCCGGACTCTTGAATCCTTTGGCGTAGGAAACAACTTTTTATGGTGGATTCAACTTTTATACTCTGAAGCGGTTTTCACACTTAAGATTGGAGGTGGTCTTAGTTGCCTTTTTAAAATGAAACGGGGAATTAGACAGGGGTGCCCACTGTCTGGACAACTTTACAGTCTCGCAATAGAACCACTGCTGCACAAATTAAGAGCTGAGCTACAGGGTTTTCCTGTTTGTGGGTCACAAGAGAGACTTGTGCTGTCAGCATATGCCGACGACGTAACCGTTTTTATAAAAAATCAAGATGATGTTCAGGCCCTGATTAGGAACCTGAACATCTATGCGAGAGCCTCCTCAGCACGTGTAAACTGGGAAAAGTGTGAGAGTTTTTTAATTGGGCAATGGCAGGAAACAGGACCCCCAATCTTACCAGGTGGTCTCCAATGGGGCAAGATCGGCCTCAAGTATCTTGGGGTGTTTCTAGGGACACAAGACTTACAAAATAAAAACTGGGAGGGTGTAGTGGAAAAAGTGTGTGCCAAGTTGTCTCAATGGACCTGGGTCCTGCCTCAGTTGTCCTACAGGGGGAGAGTACTGGTTGTCAATAATCTGATCGCCTCCATGCTCTGGCACCGCCTCACTGTCCTTGAGCCCCCTGAGACATTAATCAGGGATGTGCAGAGGAAGTTGGTGAACTTTTTCTGGACTGGCCAACACTGGACTCGAGCTTCTGTGCTGTATCTACCTGTACAAGAAGGGAGGCAGGGCTTGATCGACCTGTCCTGTTGTATAAAAACCTTTAGGCTGCAGGCTGCACAGAGGCTATTCTATGGCGAAGGGCTGGCATGGATAGGCGCAGCCAAAGCCCTTCTTCAACTGGTTGAAGGACTGAACTATGATACACAAAGAAATGGACTTATCAGCCACAACAGAGTTTTATCAGTCAGTATTATAAAAGCCTGGATATCAGTAATAAAGACGAGCAGGACTGAAACACAACCTTTCCAAAGGGCAGACGAGGAACCACTTTTTCACAATTCGCTCATAAACACCAGAATGCTGTCATCAACTTTCATTCGGCATCGTTTCCAGAAAGCAGGAATCACCAAGATCAAGGATCTGAGGAATGGAACGGTGTGGAAGACAGCAGATGAACTGTGCTCAAAAACTGAATTAAAATCAAGACGTCTAATGGAGAGACTTTTGGGAGAGGTAATATCAGCACTACCCTCCCAACTCAGAGAGTCTTTGGGGCAAAGCCCTGGAGAGCATCAGCAGCCTCCCCTGCAGTTATCTATACGCCCGGCAGCTGAAGAGCTACAGCAAGAGGAAGGAGCCATACTGTCTTTCAAGACACCGGTTTTAACGACGTTTGAGACCGCCTCAAAAAAAGCGCTGTACGGGACGTGTGTGAAGGTCGTGCACAGAGACTCGTTGGCTGGAGTAAGGGACTCACGATGGTCAGAGTGGCTGACACCAGGCTCCTCCCCACGAGGACGCTGGAGGTCCCTGTACAAACCGCCCATAGAAAAGCGCACAGCCGATCTACAGTGGCGGATAGTACACGGGGCCGTGGCCACGAACAGACACGTGGCACACATGGACCCCACTAGGAGCACCGAGTGTCTCTTCTGTGGGAGGGAGGAAACGGTAGACCACCTGTTTTTAAAGTGCAATAGATTGGGAAGGCTGTTCTCCCTGCTAAAAACCTGGACAAATGAGCTAGGAGTCACATGGTCTGAGAATCTCTACATACACGGGCCAAATTATAAACCAAAAGACAAAACTGTCACCCTAGTAAATTACATTATAGGCCAGGCAAAACTCTCCATCTGGCTCACGAGAAAAAACAAAATGCAGGGGGGTGGGGGCACACACGATGCTGAGAGAATGCTGACAGCACTGGTCAGAGCGAGATTAAAAGTTGAGTTCGCCTTCCTGAAGATGACCCACAGACTACCAGAGTTTGACCAGATGTGGGCACATGGGGATGTTTTATGCTCCAGAGACGGGGAGGTTCTAATTCTCAATTTTTAAAGACTAGTGTATAATCCCTTTTATCTCTCTTCTTTTCTTTACCTGTGTTTTATCTCTCTTTAGGTGCTGGTTTTATATACTATGTGTATTACTGTACTATTTCATATTTTTTAAATATTGCTTTAGTACACCAGTCCAGCACCGTACACACTCGACCTTTCAGTTTTAACTTTTCTCATTGATCTGTTTTACTGAATTCATTTCAAAGTCTCATTGCTAAGCTTGCATTACTATTATTATTGTTTTTGACTTTTATCTGCCTATTCACTTATTTATTTATCTATTTAATTTCATCTTCCACTTACAAAAAAACTAGTCAACTTCTCCATTCTTAAATAGATGAACAAATACTTCAACTAGCTTTTTAAACTGATTGACTTATCTGTTTATTTATTTATTTATTTATTTATTTGTATTGTTTCACGTAACCTTATCTATGTTTAATCTTATTGACAGATCCTCTGTCTTTGAAAGAAAAAAAAAAGTGTGGATACAAATATTTTTGTAAAATAAAGGAACGTTAAAAGTCTCTCTCTCTGTCTCTCTCTCTCTCTCTCTCTCTCTCTCTCTCTCTGTCTCTCTCTCTCTCTCTCTCTCTCTGCGCATGCGCGGTGCGGCAGGGACGCGAGTGTGGCGTGTAGAGCGCGTGAGAGCGATTGGCGTTTTGCCAATTTTCTTTTTGCCTTTTTTCGCCAAGATTCCAAGAACGCAGCAGACTGGTCCAAAGAGTGGGATGGGCTCGCGATCCTGAGCCACAATACACCACTGAGTGGTGGAGTCGCACTGCTCTTTGCTCGCAATTTTATACCGAACTCTTACACAGTAGAAGAATTTTTAAATGGGAGGCTTTTAAAAGTGAGAACTTTTTACGAAAATGAAGTTTTTGTTTTTATTTGTGTGTACACTCCCACCAAGGCAGTAGAGAGGATGATGTTTTTAGACAAACTAAACAGCATAATTAATGACTGTAACTCTGCTGACATTTTAATTCTGGGTGGAGATTTTAACTGCACAACCGACAACCTGGAAAATAGAAGAAACACTGAAAACCTGAAAAACAAAAAAGCCCTAATGAACGACCTACTGGGCACTGCAGCACAGGGGGCGCTGGTCCGCTCACGGTTTAAACACACAACGGAAATGGATGCTCCTTCTAAGTTCTTTTTTGGTCTGGAACAAAAAAATGGACAGAAAAGAATCATACATGTTGTGCGATCAGAGTCAGGGGATCTCGTATCAGAGCCCACTGAGATACGCAAGCAGACACACGGCTTCTACTCAAAGCTGTACAGTAGTGAGTGGTCAGAAGCACATGCAATGGAGGAAACCTTCTTTAAAAATCTGCCCAAGCTGTCAGAACAAGCTGCCACTGACATGGCGGCAGAACTGACACTGGCAGAGATTCAGAAGGCTCTCCAAGGCCTGAAGAACGGGCGGGCGCCGGGTATAGACGGTCTCCCTGTAGAGTTCTACAAGGCGTTTTGGTCAGTAATAGGACAGGATGTACTAGAAGTGTTGCAGGACAGCGTGAAAGGAGGAAAGCTCCCGGTGAGCTGCAGGAGAGCTGTCCTGACCTTACTGCCAAAAAAGGGAGACCTGACGCACCTGGGGAACTGGCGCCCGGTATCACTGCTGTGCACTGACTACAAACTACTCTCAAAAGCATTAGCCTCAAGACTGACAAAGGTACTGGAGCAGGTCATTCATCACGACCAGACGTACTGCGTGCCTGGTAGGTCTATCTTTGACAATATACACTTAATCCGTGATATTATGGATGTCTCTAGACTGCTAGATTTAAACACCGGTCTCATTTTGTTAGACCAGGAAAAAGCTTTCGACCGGGTTGAACACAAATACTTGTGGAAGGTGCTGGAAAGCTTCGGGTTCAACCCAGGATTCATAACAATGATCAAGACATTGTACAGTGACATTGAGAGTGTACTGAAGGTTAATGGTGGTTTATGTGTCCCTTTTAAAGTACACAGAGGTATTAGACAAGGCTGCTCTCTGTCAGGCATGCTATATTCTTTAGCAATCGAACCTCTTTTATGCAAACTAAGAGAGCAGCTTTCTGGTTTTAATATACCTCATTTTAATAATTCAACCTGTCTTTCAGCTTATGCCGATGATCTAGCTGTAATGGTCAACACACAGGCAGATGTGAATCTTTTAACTGATGTTTTAGAAGATTTTAAGGTTTTATCATCTGCTAAAATCAACTGGACTAAAAGCGAAGCCATTTTAGCAGGAGAATGGGGAGACGACCGGCCCACACTACCAGGGGGTTTAATGTGGAAAAAGACTGGTTTTAAATACTTGGGTGTCTACCTGGGCAGTCCTGAGTTTTTAAACAAAAACTGGGAGGGTATCATTGAAAGCATAAAAGGCAGATTAAACAGATGGAAGTGGTTGGTCCCAAAAATGTCTTACAGAGGACGAGTGCTGGTCATCAACAACCTAGCAGCATCGTCCCTGTGGCACAAACTGGCATATATGGACCCACCACCAAACCTGCTAGCAAGCATACAGGCCCTACTGGTAGACTTCTTCTGGGACAAACTGCACTGGCTACCACAAAGTCTTCTTCACCTGCCCAAAGAGGAAGGAGGACAGGGCCTGGTGCAGCTAGCCAGTAGAACTGCAGCCTTCCGCCTGCAGTTCATCCAGAGACTTCTCACCGGAGCGAGTGATGAAGGATGGAGAGCAGCAGCCTACACACTCCTACGCACGGTGGGAGGACTCGGACTGGACAGAACTCTGTTTTTAATGGACCCCACAGCACTGGACACCACTGGATTACCTGTATTTTATCAAAGACTTTTTAAAATCTCGACCTTTTTTAAAAAACAAAACAAAGGAAGCAGAATGTTACACTGGCTGCTGGAGGAGCCCCTAGTCTGTGGAGGGCAGCTGGACATTTCTAGTCAAACCACCCCAGCACTATCCAAGTCCCTGATCTCCGCAGGGATCGTGACACTCCGCCAGCTGGTGAACATCACCGGACCAGACCTGGCTCGAGCAGAGGACTTGGCAGCACAGATGGGACTTCGGTCTCAACGGGTCGCCAACCAGCTCCTACATCGCTGGAGAACCACCTTAACGTCGGAGGAACGCGTTCAGCTGATGGAACACACAAGTAACGAGACCAGTCCTACAGAAGAGGAACCTTTTCCACAGCTGACGATAACTCCAGACCTAGAGGGTTATGGCGGCCCCCTCCTGGAGCTCGAGGGTGAGGAAGACATGAACTTTGAGACAGTGTCTGGTAAGGTTTTATACAAAGATTTGTGAAGGTCCTAAACAAGAAAAAACTGAACGGGAGGGTCGACACCCCATGGCGCACTGAATGGGTTTTAATAATGATTTTAAACCAGAGTGGAGGGCACTGTACAAACCACCATTAACCAAAGAGTCTGCTGACCTCCAGTGGAGGATTTTACATGGAATTGTCTCTGTGAACTCTTTTATCTCCATTTTAAATCCTGAAGTCACACAGGAATGCCCCTTCTGTTCACAGAGAGAAACTGTTTTCCATGCTTTTATACATTGCTCCAGGTTGTCACCTTTGTTTAACCTTTTAAAACACATTCTTTTACCACTGAATGTAGATTTTACTCATCAGCTTTTTATTCTTGGTTTTAAATACGTCCGGAGAAACAGGTTCAAATGCCAGCTTATTAATTTTACCATTGGTCAAGCCAAGATGGCAATTTATATAAACAGAAAAAATAAGCTGGCACAAAGCACAGACTGCAACCCCAAAAAGATCTTCTCCAGACTTGTTAAATCAAGAATTTTAATTGATTTAAATTTTTACAAAAATATGAAGGACATAAATATGTTTAAAACCATATGGTGCTGTGACGAAATCATCTTTACCGCATATTTTAACTAAAAAAAAAATTTAAAAAAAAGCACGATAACTGTGTTTTTAAAAAAACTATAATGTCTTAAAATGTCTTATTTATTTATTTATTTATTTATCTTTTTTTACCAATTATTTATAGACGCAATCCTTATGCTGTTTATAAAACAACATTTGTAAAATAAAGGATAAAAAAGTCTCTCTCTCTCTGTGTCTCTGTCTCTCTCTGTCTCCCTTCTACATTGGTGGTTATTTTATAATCCATTTAACATTTTGCTTTACATACATTCACACACACACTCATACACACACACACCTTTATTTATGATGCTACTGATTTTGATGTTTGTTCATCTGCTGTTAAATAAATATTTTTTTTATTAATTCTCCACTTTTGTCTCCTCTTTGTTCTTCATAATTTTAACGTTAGGTCAAGTCACACGTAATTCAGTCTTTGTCGGTTATTTTTATTATAAACATACATCATTTACAGAAACTGAAATAAATATCTACCTTTATTTCCAGGTAAATAAAACAAAAGCATTTCCCTGTTTCTGTGAGTATATGCTCATTTATTAATTTACCTTCTCCATTTTTAGAATCACATGCAACCAGCCAAGCACAAGTAATAGGTGAGTTTTTCTGTCTGTGTATGTGTGTGTGTGTGTGTGTGTGTGTGTGTGTGTGTGTGTGTGTGTGTGTGTGTGTGTGTTCAAGTAGGCTTTATTGTCACTTCAACCATATACAGTTAGTACACAGTGAAACAAAACAACGTTCCTCCAGGACCAGGGTGCTACATACAACATCAATTTACAACTTAAATTAACAGAAAGACTAAACTAGTTAAGTGAGAGAGGAAGACTATCTACGGTTTATATATATATATATATATATATATATATATATATATATATATATAAATACACATGCAAATGTAAACAAGAGCAACAAGTGACAGTGCGACAAACACGACATAACAATACTCAATACTGGAGAAACAGTAAACGTTCCTTAATGTAGCAGCAAGAATGTAAAAAATTAGTGCAAAAAGTAATCCAGGTTTAATGAATATTGTGCAGAAGAGCATTTACAGGTTGGTGTGTACGATAGTCTGGTAGTGTAGATCAGTGTGTTTGCGCTTGTGTTGATTAATCAGTCCAGTCTCAATGTTTGAGGTAGTTGAGTTTAGTTGAGTGATTGTGTGTGTGTGTGTGTGTGTGTGTGTGTGTGTGTGTGTGTGTGTGTATATATTTATCAGTCTAGACTCTTTTGTTGAGGAGACGGGTGGCTTGTGGAAAGAAGCTGTTTCTCAGTCTGGATGTGAGGCCCGAATGCTTTGGTACCTTTTTCCAGATGGCAGGAGGGTGAAGAGTGAGTGAGACGGGTGTGTCTGATCAGCCACAATGCTGGTGGCTTTGCGAATGCAGCGTGTGGTGTAGATGTCCTCGATAGAGGGAAGAGAGACCCCGATGATCCCCGATGTGGTGCAGTTCCCAAACCAGACAGTGATGCAGCTGCTCAGGATGCTCTCGATAGTCCCTCTATAGAAGGTGGTCAAGATCGGTGGTGGAAGCTGGGCCTTCCTCAGCCTTCTCAGGAAGAAGAGACGCCAAACGTATTCACTCTCCCTTCCAAGTCATTGAATTCAGGTGTTCCAGTCACTTCCATGGTTACAGGTGTTTAAACTCAAGCCCCTCTGTATTAGTGGAAGAACGTGAGCTCAGAGAATCCCAGCGTGGTACCGTGATAGGACGTCCCCTGTGTAATAAGTCCAGTCACGAAGTTTCCTCTAAGTACTAAATATTCCACAGTCGGCTGTTAGTGGTGTTATAACAAAATGGAAGGGACAGTAACTCAGCCATGGAGTGTTAGGCCACATCAAATCACAGGGCGGGGTCAGAGGACGCTGAGACACATCGTGCACAGAGTTCACCAACTTTCTGCAGAGTCAGTAACTACAGACCTACAGACTTCATGTGGACTTCAGATTAGCTCAAGAGCATTGTGTAGAGAGCTTCATGGAGAGGGTTTCCACGGCTGAGCAGCTGCAGCCAAGCCTTACAAGTGCAGTGCAGAGCATCGGATGCAGTGGTGTAAAGCACACAGACACTGGACTCTAGAGCAGAGGAGACGTGTCCTCTGGCAATTTGATGGACGAGTCTGGGTTTGGTGGTTGCCCAGACTGCAAGCTACCAGTGACCTGCAAGCCAAGCTGCTCTCCTTCCGTTCCAGGAAATGCACAGGGTGCAAATAACATTGTTGATGGGTTTATCAAAGAAACTAAATTAATTAACATAAATAGAAGGAAAAACATAACAAAAACAGAAAATGTATGTGTTAAGGACATTTGCTATGATTTTTATGATCAGCAGCCAAAAATGTTTGGTAATCGGAGAGTGAATCACAGATGAAAAATGGAAAAAAATAGATCAGATAAAGATGAAGTTTTGTCTTAAAATGACTCCGGCGTCTTAAAATTCACTTATACCACTTCAGCGCTGTTATTTCAGCCAAAGTGAAAATATGAACTAATCCCAGTAAAAATATTCACTTTATCTTTTCTAATTAAAGTAGATTATTAAATTCCACACATGACCATATATGTGTGTGTTTTGTCAGTCGCCCTGATGTTGCCACAACAACCGCATGGTTAGCCCCAATAGTCTGGGAGGGAACATTTGATTCGTCTGTGATTGATGCCATCTACATGCGACAGAATATCACCGTGGCGGCCACAGTCTTCGCACTGGGAAAGTAAGTCATCACAATTATTTATTTTTTTTTTTTTTTTTTTTTTTTTTTTTCCCCGATTTTCTCCCTAATTTAGTCGTGTCCAATTCCTCCCCGTCACTAGGGGGCTCCCACATTAAGGCTACTACTACCACACAGCCGGGAGGGCCGAAGACTATCACGTGTTTCCTCCGAACCACGTGACGCCAGCCGACCGCATCTTTTCGAACTGCTCGCTCGCGCACCGTTGGGGGCGGCGTAACACACTCGGAGGACAGCGCTATCCGCTCCCTCCGTTGCGCGAGCTCACAGACGCCCCTGACTGGCTGTAGAGCCGTGATTAATGTGGGAGCACCAAGTACCTCTCATCCCTCCCCTCTGAGAGAGCTCGGCCAATCAGCTCTCTCTAAACCTCCGGCTGTGAGAGGTTACAGCACCACCCGGGATTCGAACTAGCGATCTCCGGATGATAGGGCGAGCGCTTTTACCACTGCGCCACTCGGAGGCCACAATTATTTATTTATTTATTTATTTATTCATTTTAATCACACACAGTGCATTATGGGTAATAGTTTAAATCACTTTGAGTCTGACGCTGTACTTAAGCGTCACTTGCAACTGTACAGGGTGGGCCATTTATATGGATACACCTTAATAAAATGGGAATGGTTGGTGATATTAACGTCCTGTTTGTGGCACATTAGTATATGTGAGGGGGCAAACTTTTCAAGATGGGTGGAGACGACGGTGGCTATTTGGAAGTATTCGGCCAACTTTAGTTTTTTCAATAGGAAGAGGGTCATGTGACACATCAAACTTATTGGGAATTTCACAAGAAAAACAATGGAGTGCTTGGTTGTAACGTAACTTTATTCTTTCATGAGTTATTTACAAGTTTCTGACCCCTTATAAAATGTGTTCAATGTGCTGCCCATTGTGATGGATTGTCAATGCAACCCTCTTCTCCCACTCTTCACACACTGATAGCAACACCGCAGGAGAAATGCCAGCACAGGCTTCCAGTATCCGTAGTTTCAGGTGCTGCACATCTCGTATCTTCACACCATAGACAATTGCCTTCAGATGACCCCAAAGATAAAAGTCTAAGGGGGTCAGATCGGGAGACCTTGGGGGCCATTCAACTGGCCCACGACGACCAATCCACGTTTCAGGAAACTGTTCATCTAGGAATGCTCGGACCTGACACCCATAATGTGGTGGTGCACCATCTTGCTGGAAAAACTCAGGGAACGTGCCAGCTTCAGTGCATAAAGAGGGAAACACATCATCATGTAGCAATTTCAAATATCCAGTGCCCTTGAGGTTTCCATTGATGAAGAATGGCCCCACTATCTTTGTACCCCATATACCACACCATACAATCACTTTTTTTGTTCCAACAGTCTTGGAGGGATCTATCCAATGTGGGTTAGTGTCAGACCAATAGCGGTGGTTTTGTTTGTTAACTTCACCATTCACATAAAAGTTTGCCTCATCACTGAACAAAATCTTCTGCGTGAACTGAGGGTCCTGTTCCAATTTTTGTTTTGCCCATTCTGCAAATTGTGTGCGCCGATCTGGGTCATCATCGTTGAGATGCTGCAGTAGCTGGAGTTCGTAAGGGTGCCATTTGTGAGTAGCTAATATCCGCCGAAGGGATGTTGGACTAATGCCACTCTCCAGTGACATGCGGCGAGTGCTACGCTGTGGGCTCTTGCTGAATGAAGCTAGGACAGCCACTGATGTTTGTACATTAGTGACAGTTTTCATGCGTCCACATTTTGGCAAATCCAACACTGAACCAGTTTCACAAAACTTAGCAAGCCGTTTGCTAACTGTAGCATGGGAGATGGGTGGTCTCATAGGGTGTCTTGCATTGAAATCTGCTGCAATGACCCGGTTACTGCGTTCACCAGATATCAACACAATTTCGATCCGCTCATCACGTGTTAACCTCTTCGACATGTCAATGGCTGTGAACAAAGAGAAACTTGTAAATAACTCATGAAAGAATAAAGTTACGTTAAAACCAAGCACACCATTGTTTTTCTTATGAAATTCCCAATAAGTTTGATGTGTCACATGACCCTCTTCCTATTGAAAAAACAAAAGTTGGATCCAAGATGGCCGACTTCCAAATGGCCAACATGGTCACCACCCATCTTGAAAAGTTCGCCCCCTCACATATACTAATGTGCCACAAACAGGACGTTAATATCACCAACCATTCCCATTTTATCAAGGTGTATCCATATAAATGGCCCACGCTGTATATTTTAGGGCCCATTCACACCGCAGGATAAAGTGGTCCATTTCTAATTACTAATTAGATCTGATTTCTTTTTTTAATACTCTTGACATGTTTTTTTCACTGCAACCTCTAGCTGACATGTCTGAAGAGATCACGCACCCAGTCTGACTGTAACTGCTCCACATCGTCAGTTCGCATGCCTACATACTTTTAATTTTCCTTTTGAGATTCTAGATTTCCTACACCACTGCACACTTAGTAAATGCACTGACAAGCAAGATATTAACACTTTGCATTAATAAACACACCCTAAAGTATAATCAGCCATTTGGTTTGTTTCTATTGGTTCACTTGCATGTCCCTTTCTAATCATTGGATCTTCAGGTATTTGCATAAATGTATATAAATTTGAATTGGACTGCGTTCTTCTTACTTGTAGTATAAAGGGTGGAGCATTATTCAGGTGTAAAGTATTATGTGTGTGTTCGTGGTTGTGTGTGTGTGTGTGTGTGTGTGTGTGTGTGTGTGTGTGTGTGTGTGTGTGTGTGTGTGTGTGTGTGTGTGTGTGTGTGTGCTGATCACTCCTCACACATTAATAGCAATGCCATAACTTCAATGTTTCACAAACTTCATTTCTGACATACAGTATTGGATGGATGGATGGATGGATGGATGGATGGATAGATAGATAGTTTATGGATCCTGAAGGAAATTCTAGAACATTATAAATGATTATTAACTGTGTGTGGACACTATCCAGGAGAAGAGGCTGAGACACACTGCACATGTGCACTGATTCAGGGATGAAATAAAACCTCACCCTGTCTGACGCACCTGTTTGTAAAAATATTTGTAAAACATTGCAAAGATTATTTCTTTAAACACAGGCAGGAAATCAGTGGAATCAGTAGTCACCATGGCAACATGCTCTCGAACCCGACACTGAGTCTTGGACTGCTCACAGTGTGACACTTGGACCACTGGACCCTGAATCTCAGATTGCTTCATTTAGACCATGATATTCAGACATTCATATTTAGACCAGGACCATTATACGGTGCAGTTTACATAATCAAATATCAGCCTGGCGTTAGTTAAGTTTGTATCTCTCACACCATGTCATCCAGAAACAAGAACTGAGCTTTTTTCCCACTGATATTGAGTCATTATTATTTGTTTCAGCAATATTGCAAATTTCGGTCTGTTTGCTTCATCAGTCAAGTTCTCACTTTCTTTAAAAACATTATAATTAATCAATTGCTTTTATAAATCTCTATTCTACAGGTATGTGCGTTTCTTGAAGGATTTCTTTGAGACGGCAGAGCAGCACTTCATGGTGGGTTACCAGGTGCATTATTACCTGTTTACAGATCGCCCTGATGACGTTCCAGTTGTTCAGCTGGGGGCAGGACGTGAGTTGGTGAAGATTCAAACACCAAGTTCGAACCGCTGGCAGGAAATCACGCTGCGCAGGATGGAGATGATCGAAAAGCTCATAGAGGAACGGCTTGTCAACAAAGTTGACTACATCTTCAGCCTAGATGTTGACACCAAATTCTATGGCCACTGGGGGGCCGAGACTTTGGCTGATGTAATTGCTGTGCTGCACCCTGGGTATTTCGGGACCCCACGGAATCAATTCCCATACGAGAGGCGTCCTAAATCTTTGGCCTTCATCCCCTCGGGGGAGGGAGACTACTACTATGGAGGGGCCGTGCTCGGTGGACGCCTCGAGCAGGTACTGAAGCTGACCAAGACGTGCCGCAAACAGCTGGACCTCGATCGAGCCAATCAGATTGAAGCCGTATGGCAGGAGGAGTCTCATCTGAACAAGTACTTTCTGTACAACAAACCCGTCAAAGTGCTCTCACCTGAGTACCTGTGGCAAGACTTCAAAGCTAAAACCAGTAACATGAAAGTGATCCGCTTCTCACAGGTGATCAAGAACTACGCTAACATCCGACCCAATGCATAACGTGACCGAATCCAATACCAACACCACCACTACTTTAGCCAGACTTAATCAGATCTTTACAAAACAAACTCACATGTATCTAATGGGTGGGACATTCAGCCTAGACCTCCTGAAACAAGAAGATTGACTTAAAGAACAGAGAACACTGACATTCTGTCTAATAGATGAGACAAAAAGAACATGTTAATGACATCTTTTGTAAATGTGTGCTGTACTGAAGGACATCATGTAACATTCCCTAACATTAACCCTATCTCATGCTGTTTATTTAAAATCACCTGATCATTACACATTACTCTTAAAATCATTAGGTATAATTATGCACTAAATAAGTGTATAATTTTTTTATTATTTGTAGGTGTGTGCTTGTATAAAAAGCTTTAGCTCGGGGCATACATCTTTTATTTCCTGATTAGCATGTTGTGTACTATTATGTAGTTATGATTCATCCTTTATGCATTGACACCTGAGGTGAAGGCAGTGTACTTTCTTGTCTTAATCTGGAACATCTTTGTGTGAGAGTGAAGTGAACACTGAATCGACTTGTGGAATTTTTGGTTGTGGTGAAGTTCTTCAGTCCAAGATAACACCAGCATCTCTCCTCATTTGGACATACGTCTGACATCCAGATGTGGTCAATCTGGTTCTCTGTAACGTATGCTGGCATTAAATCATATCCATGTGCTCATTCCCCTGGTAAAGAGTATTTGTACTGAAGAACTAACCACTTTTCACTTATTTGAACCAACACATCATTCTCTGTGATCTATTAATTGCCAGGCTTGTCCTTAAATATTGCGTTACGTCCCAGTCTAGTGTCGGGCCATACAGCAAAAGAATGGTTCAGGGTTCTATTATAAACTTTATGGAAATGGTGGTATATGGCAGAAAGAACTAGATCCAGTCATTAACTGATGAAAAAATGAGGTTTGTATTGCTTTACAAACACACAGGAGGAGGATCAGATTCAGAGTGGACCCAGGCCAAAATAATAAACTAAATGGTATTTATATTTAGTAGCTAGATTACCTGCAAAAAAAAAAAAAAAAAAAAAAAAAAAATCCAGGTCCCTTCCCTGACTCCCTAAGCCAAAAACAGTGAATAAATTCCCTCTTCCCAAAATAAATGGCAGCCACGCCCCTACTACTGGTGAGTGCATAAACATACAGTGAAATTATCTACAAATATATACAAAGACCAACGAAAGACCAGAAAAAGGTCAAAACCAGAATACACAACCAAATACCAAAATGCAAAAAATCACAATCCAAAAATAATCTCTCTCCAACACAATCAACACCTCGCCTACACACCTCCTCGTTCCCGCGTCTCTCCCCGGTTTATTTATGGTGGCGCTGGTTAAGCGACCATGTGGAAGGTCAGGTAGATGCCGATGTGGGGAAACCGTCAGAAAACCTGGAGTGGAGTTGTAACCCGGTCCTTGGAGTAATTTCAATCAAAAGGAGGAAAAATATCTACAGGGTCTGAGCTCAAACATACATATGCATTTATAGTATTTGGAGTCTCGGGTTCGGGGTCTCACACTAAACACAGAATTACAGATAAAATTGGTTCTATGAATTGTGTCTGCCCTTGTTTCAGTTTAGTCACCAACTGCTTGAATAAATACACATACACAGAAATCAGGTTTAACGAATAGCTTGTATTCAGCAACCTTGTTTTCTTTCTTTTCCAACTGCAATTATATTACAATACCATTTCAGATATTCAACAGAAAATCTTTTCAAATCATTCTAATCCAATCTTTGTAAAGTTGTTAATTCACAATTTCAAGTGAAGATGAAAATAACAATAAAATAAAAATATATACATGTATATATATCGTCCAAACAATCAAATGAAATTCTATGCTGAATAATGGGTTTGAATGAATGCCGAACTCAGTTCAGTCAGTGTGCGTGTATGAATGCCTACAGAATCCTCGATGAACGAACGATGAAGAATCTTTGCCGTCCTTAGAACAAACGAGTCCTCCGACTGCGCAATCCATCCATAGAGAAATCCAACGCGTCTATCTCCTGGCACGAATCCAAATGACCACAACGCGATGAGACAGTATGATTTCGTCAATCACACGCTGTATCTTCCCAGCACACAAGCACGAGCTAATGCAATGAAACAGTTCAGGCATACATTTAAAGAAGGGAATGGCGAAGATGGATAAGGTTAAGCACGAGCCGAAATGCGGCTTGCATATATCACCACGAGCTGGCGCAAAAGTGATGTCAGCAACCATCGGCACACTTCTCATAGTGAATCACAGAACCAAACAAACACACACCTCCTGTCAAGCTCGGGTCTTGAACCCGGGTCTCCGGGGTGAGGATTTTACCATTGAGCCACGGAGGGGATAGGGTTGGACCCAACTGAAACACACTCAAGGCAGAAAGTCTCAGGCAAGGTAGATTTATTTTTAAATATATGAAAAAGTTCACAGGCAGTTTGTCATCAACAAAAGTTCTTCTCACTTAGAGGAATTAATAAAAAGAACTGAAAAAATAATAAACTCTTAAATGAAAGCCTCCACAAGGGGAGAAAACAACCAGGTAATGAACAATCAAAGCATAAAAAGACTGAGGAACTTACAACAAGAAACACTGGGTTATAGCCAGAAGTTCAGCAGGAGACACAGAGGAGGGACTCAAAAACCGAGTGAATAAGAGGGGAGAAAATGAACGGCTTAAATACACTGGGGGAAACAAGACACAGGTGATCTGAATAACTAATGAGACAACACAACGAAGAACTTAGGCTAAGGGGAACACAAATGACCTCTAGAGGCCAGGGGGGAAACTACAGGAGGAGCAAAAAGGCTGACACCTCCCTTTTCTCTTTCACATTAGTTCCATACACCTGAACATACAATACATCAAGAAAAAAAAATACATATAACAAATGTGAATAATAATAATAAAAATATATATATGTGTATATATTCAGTTATTAGAGAATATTGAAAGGGGTTTTCTATACTCCCAAATATTTGAGTGGGTTACATCCTCCCCTGCTCAAAACTCTAATAGTTTATTAATTGTTATACTTAATTAATTGTCTGACCATTAAGGCTAAACAGCAGTTAACTCTTAGTTTATATAATTTAATTTGATACATGGCCCATGAGGCTAAACAGCAATTCACCTTGAGTTTGTTGTACTCTCATCTGCTGTTGCATCATTTCAAGTACTTGACTGAGGTAGTTAGGTTGGAATTCTGCATTTACACTTTGCCGCACACACTGGGCTTTCCAACCAACATAATCCTTCAATTTACTTGGGGGTCTCTTTTCTCTTTGGGACTTTCTCAGCCCAACAAAAGAATCACATCTCTCTTCCGTACTCAACCCTTCATGCTGTACGGATACATCAGCAATCTTTCTCCGCTAAAAAAGAATCATCTTGCTGAACTTCTGTCTCTCAGTCCTCTTCAACCTGGCTCTCGACAGGTTCCTCACTTAACAAGTCAACTGGGTTCGTTTCAACTTCTTGCTCGTTTGACACATTCAAATTCCGAGAGGGATCAGAGACATCTTGTGATGCTGTCTCCAATTGAAACTCTGGGACATAAGGACTCAGAGACACCTCTGGACTCTCAGCTTCCAAAATTTCACCACAACATTCCTCTTCTAAAATCAGTTTTACGAACCCTGCGTGGACGTGTTGCTATAACTGTGGGAACTTCATCCTCAGAAGGACTT
This sequence comes from Clarias fuscus, assembly GCA_030347435.1. Lineage (NCBI taxonomy): Eukaryota > Metazoa > Chordata > Actinopteri > Siluriformes > Clariidae > Clarias > Clarias fuscus. The sequence continues at coordinate 206,371 of CM059212.1, forward strand.
ACTGGAAGAAACCCGCATGGGAGTAAAAGATCTCTGTGCAGAATACGTTCAGGGCCATCTTCATTCTCAGGCCGGACAAGTCAAGTCAAGTCAAGTCAATTTTATTTATATAGCGCTTTTAACAATTGACATTGTCGCAAAGCAGCTTTACACAATAAAAAGAAGTAAGTTTTTATGCAATGTATATGAATCAAAATGACAAGATTGTCCCCAATGAGCAAGCCGAGGGCGACGGTGGCAAGGAAAAACTCCATGAGATGGTAATAGGAAGAAACCTTGAGAGGAACCAGACTCAACAGGGAACCCATCCTCATCTGGGTGATAACGGATAGCAGGAATTGCTCAGCATAATAATGTGTAAGACTGGAAGTTCAGTATAACAGGAGATGTTTTAAAATTAAAATGAGTCCAGTTTGTTCCCGGAGGCTCAGGTAGACTGTAGGGGATTCCGGTCCTGAGTTATCGAACAACTGAAGTCACAGGTCCCCAGAGCATCACTCGATGACAGGACAGTCTTCATGGAAACCATCCCCAGCCACCACACGAATCCAGGCAGACCACACGGGGCATCCATGCGACGAGATCTCCAACCAGAAGCAGGACTCCAGGATGGGTTAGACGGCTCCAGAGGGCAGAGGGGTCTGGATCACTGGCAACTCAGGAGCGAAACATGTATAGCTCGACAGAGAGACAGAGAGAGGGAAAGAAGAGGGGGAGAGAGAGAGAGGAGAGAGCAGAAAAGGAGAGAACAGAAAATAAGGAGAGATGGCAGTTAGGTATGGTCACAGTCAACATGTATAAGGTGAATGTATATTTAGTGCAAAGTGCAAGCAGGGACTCCGGCAGGACTAACTATAACAGCATAACTAAAAGGGAGAGCCAGAAGGAAACACAAACATGAGGGGGAACTGAGATGTAAAGCAACCAATCACCTCACCGTCAACAAACCTGAGTGAACAATGAGAGTGGGGAGGACAGCATCTAAACATACCAGTTCACCAGAATACTCTACGTCTATGAGTCCCCCAGATCTGCTCCTTTACCTAAGGTTAATCTATTTACAAAAATGCTTGGCTAAATAAATAGGTTTTTAGCCTAGATTTAAACACTGAGACTGTGTCTGAGTCCCGAACATTAATAGGAAGACTATTCCATAACTTCGGGGCTTTGTAAGAAAAAGCTCTGCCCCCTGCTGTAGTTTTAATAATACGTGGTACTGACAGGCAGCCTGCATTCTTTGATGGAAGTAGGCGTGGCGGATCGTAAGACACTAACAGTTCACTCAAATACTGTGGCGCGAGACCATTTAGTGCTTTAAATGTAAAAAGTAGAATCTTAAAATCGATGTGAAATTTCACAGGGAGCCAATGCAGTGTAGATAAGATAGGGGAGATGTGCTCGTATTTTCTGGTTTTAGTGAGGACTCTCGCTGCTGCATTCTGTACTAACTGAAGCTTGTTTATACACCTAATTGAACAACCAGACAGTAAGGCGTTACAATAGTCCAACCTAGACGTGATAAAAGCATGAACTAGTTTTTCTGCATCATTTAGTGACAATATGTTTCTTATCTTGGCAATATTTCTAAGGTGAAAGAAAGCTATCCTGGTGATATTATCTACATGTGCTTCAAATGAAAGGCTGGAATCTATAATCACACCGAGGTCTTTTACTGTTGCACTTGATGGAACAGAAAGGCCATCTAAAGTTACAGTGTGATCAGAAAGCTTACTTCTAGCTACTTGTGGTCCTATGACCAGAACTTCTGTCTTATCAGGATTAAGCAGAAGAAAATTAATTAACATCCAATCTCTTATGTCCTGCACACACTGCTCGATTTTAGCAAACTGGTTCTTCTCATCTGGTTTTGCTGAGACATATAATTGTGTGTCATCAGCATAACAATGAAAACTAATACCATGTTTACGAATTATGTTGCCCAGAGGAAGCATGTAAAGGGAAAAAAGCAGTGGGCCTAAAACTGAGCCCTGTGGAACACCAAACTCCACTTGAGAACATGAGGAATGGTCACCATCTAAATCTACAAACTGATAACGATCAGTCAAATAGGATCTGAGCCACAAGAGGGCAGTTCCCTTAATTCCTACTACCTTTTCTAATCTGTGAAGGAGAATACTATGATCAATGGTGTCAAAAGCTGCACTGAGGTCCAGTAACACAAGTATAGTGACGCAACCCTGATCAGAGGCCCATAGGAGGTCGTTTACTACTTTAACAAGTGCTGTCTCTGTGCTGTGATGAGGCCTAAATCCTGACTGATACAGTTCATTTATGCTATTTCTGTGTAGATGTGAACATAGCTGCTGTGATACTACCTTTTCCAAAATCTTGGAGATAAAGGGAAGGTTTGATATCGGCCTGTAATTAGAAAGCAGACAGGGGTCAAGGTCAGGTTTCTTGATTAGCGGTTTAATAACGGCTAATTTAAAGGATTTGGGGACATACCCACTACTGAGTGAACAGTTAATTACTTTCAACAGGGGTTCTATTATTGCTGGTACTATCTGTTTGAGAAAATGTGTCGGTATAGGATCTAATATACAGGTTGACGATTTTGAAGAAGAGATGAGTGGAATTAGTTCAATCGCTTCAAGGGGAGTAAAGTGTTCTAAGTTCTGATGTGATGTGGTTAGATCATCTGAATTATTTAAATTGTCTGTTTTCAAAGCCTGAATTTTTTGCCTAATATTTATGATTTTATTATTGAAAAAGTTCATGAAATCCTCACTACTGCATGATGTTGTTGTGGAGATTTCTGCAGTGGTCTTGTTTGTAGTTAAGTTAGCTACGGTATTAAATAAAAATCTCGGGTTGTTATTTACAACATAAACAGGAATCTCTACATTTGGCTGCTTTGCGACCACATAAACCGTGGATTCCCAACGGTCTGCGATCTTGTGTTTTCTTCAAATGTTGACGTTCTTTACTAAGACACGATCACCAACACCTACTGAAGCAGCTGTAACTTTCTTATCCCATCTGACCTTATTCATCAATTGCCTCTTTTCAGCATTTTGAACAGCCAGTTGATAGGCATACCTCAGTCTTTTCTTCAGTTCATTGACATAATGAGTGTGAGTTCTTGAATTGTACCCCTTCGGGTTAATCCCAAAGCAAAGGTCAATTGGAAGACGAGGTTGGCGTCCAAACATTAAAAGAAAAGGACACTCGCCAGTGGCGTCATTCCTAGTACAATTATATGCGTGCACTAGGGGACGAACATATTTTCTCCACTGTTCTTTCTTCTTATCACTCAGGGTTCCCAATAAATCCAGGAGAGTTCGGTTAAATCTCTCTACTGGGTTTCCCCGTGGGTGATAAGGTGTAGTGCGGGATTTTACTCGAGCTAAGGTACACAACTCCTTCACCAGCTGAGACTCAAAATTGGCTCCCTGATCACTATGTATTCTTTTAGGGAATCCGAAATGACAGATCAGATTCTCCCACAAAACAGAAGCCACAGTCTTGGCTGTTTGGTCCTTTGTAGGAAAGGCCCACGAATACTTTGTGAAATAGTCAGTGATCACTAAGATGTTACGGGTGTCACTTGAGTCTGGTTCTAATGAAAGATAATCTATACAAACTAGCTCCAAGGGAGCGTACGCTTTGATGTTCACTAGCTCTGCAGCCTTTTGAGCTCTGGCTTTTCTTTTGAGACACCGCTCGCAAGTTCTACACTTTCGCTCCACATAATCTGCCATTTTAGGCCAATAGAATCTGGCTCGTGCACGCTCCAGAGTTCTTTCATAACCCATATGCCCAGTTTCATCGTGAACTTCTTCAAGGGCTCTATCTCTGAAACTAGGGGGAACTACTAACTGCCCGTACTTTTGTCCGTACTGATCAGATACCATACGGTACAGCACACCATTTACTAAGCTTAATCTGGACCTTTCTCTCAGCATAAGACGCACTTCTTTTGACTCCTTTAGTCTTTCTGCATGAGTTAAAGTTTCACCAGACTCTACAAGACTTATTACCCTTCCGATGGCTACATCCTCTCTTTGTAACTTGTACCAGTCAGCTGGAGTCATACTAGGCAGAGTGGTTTGTCCAGGTAAGCTTTCAGGATCTAGTAAATCATCAGGAACTACGTCTTCATCACATAGTAACATCTCCACAGCCGGAGTTGGGATGACTCCGCCTTCCAGCGAGTCTCCCTCCTCACACTGCTGTGGAGTATGCATCTCACACAATACAGAATGTCTTAAACACACAGCTTTGATCTCTCCCTGACCAAAATTCTCGAACCCAGTGGCTGCACATTTCGGCTTTGCTCAACAAACTTGCAATTCGCTCATCTATTTGGATGGTCTCAGCATCGTCAGTAAGTGGCTCATGGGGACGGCGAGATAGCCCATCCGCATCGACATTAGCTTTGCCCACTCGGTATTTAATTTCGAAATCATACATTGAAAGAGCTGCGAGCCACCTATGGCCAGCTGCGTCCAGTTTAGCTGTCGTTAGCACGTATACTAACGGGTTGTTGTCAATTAGGACGGTGAATTTTGTGCCATACAGAAAATCATGAAATTTTTCGCACACAGCCCATTTAAGTGCTAAATACTCTAGCTTGTGCACAGAGTAGTTTTTCTCACTCCTCGACAGGCCGCGGCTGGCATAAGCGACCACTCTGCTTTTCCCTTCTTGAACCTGATATAAAGCAGCGCCAAGACCATTGACACTGGCGTCAGTGTGAAGGATATAAGGTAACTTCCAGTCTGCAAAACCTAGCACGGGTGCAGTAGTAAGCTTCTGAATGACGGTTTCGAATGCAACTTGACACTCATTATCCCATTTCCCAACTAGAGACTGCGTTTTACCTTTAACACAAAATGATGATGATAACCGTCTAGTGGAAAATTCACCTTGCAACATCGCATTCAAAGGCTTAACTATCTGGGAATATCCCTCAACAAAATGCCTGTAAATCCTAGCAAATCCTAGGAATCCTCTCAGATCCCTAACAGTTTTTGGAATTGGCCATTCCTTTATGGCCGAAATCTTGTCTGGATAGGGGTGTATGCCTTGGGCAGAAATGACATGGCCCAGATATTTGACGGAAGTTTGAAAGAATATGCATTTGGAAGGCGCCAACTTCAGTCCAAAAGCAGAAATCCTTTGGAGAACTTTCATGAGCCTATCCTCGTGCTGTTCGAGTGTGTCATAGCTTTCCTTGAACAAGTGTGTTCAAGGAAAGCTATGACTTCCTGCAAATTCAAATCTGCCATGACTTTCTCCATGGTTCTTTGAAAAGTTGCCGGCGAGTTTGTCAGTCCTTGTGGTAAGCGCCGGAATTGCCAGTTTCCAAATGGCATAGTAAATGCTGTTTTATGACGGTCACCTTCTTCAACCTCCAACTGGTAGTATCCACTTTTTAAATCTAGGACCGAAAACCACTTTGAGCCTGACAACAAAGTAAATGTCTCCTCGATCCTTGGGAGAGGATATGCATCTCTTTTTGTTAGTTTATTGAGTTTGCGATAATCGACCACCATTCTCAAATCCCCATTTTTTTTCTCACCAGTACAACTGGGGAAGCGTAAGAACTGCTAGATTCTTCAATTATCTCACTCGCAAGTAAATCCCGCAGATGTTTCTTCAAATCCTCAAAATCAGCTGGCGAAACCCGACGAGTCCGCTCTTTGAAAGGAGTGTGGTCGATCATCTCTATCCGATGTGTTGCCCCTGACACACGTCCTACATCGAGATCATGCTTGGCGAATGCACCCGATACTTCCCGGTTTATTCTTTCAATAATGTGAGATTTGAATTCTTCAGAAATAGGAGATTCACCAAAATCCAGAGTTACAGGATCCTCTGTCTTCACCAAAAGATTTGCCATCAGGGAGGTAGTGGCTTGTGAAGTGGCAGTATCATCAAAAAGAGGCACAGACTTAATCCAGTCCACCACTGAACACTCAGCAAGCACTCCCTTCAGCTGTAGGGTCACGCTGTGGTCTGAGACATTTCGAATGACTACCTTGACTTTACTCCTAGCACAGAGCTCTGCTTGTATCAATTTACATTCCACAACTAAACCACCAGGAATGTGGTGCATCAAGGGCTCGTCAATAATCATCGTCTTATTCAAGCCACGATCTTTCAAACGATACACTCCGATAACCTCGCACCTTTCTCCTTTGCTGATCGTTACAGATTTCTTGCCCGACAGTCTATCTGGGATAAAGTGATGTGCCTGTTTACAGGATGTCAACGTACTGTCACACATGCGATAAGCAGCCATCCAATTAGCACTGATTGGCATATTCTGTGGGTACTCATTTTCCTGTAGCGGCCTACAACCCTGAACAAGATGGCGGAGTACATTTGTACCCATTAACAAGGGTAATCTAGCATTGTAGGTCTGATCAGGGCAGACCAAAGCTAACGCAGCGACGACTGCATCGGTTCCACAAGAAGGCTTGGGAAACTGTAAATCTATTTCGATGTATCCCATGTAGGGAACTATTTGACCTGCAGGTCCCTCAAAGTTACCTGAGATCCCGTGTCAATTAAACAGTGACACTCAATGCCATCCAACCAAGCTTTACTTTCCCAAGATTCACCAATTAGGCCATTCGTAACCTGGTTACTCTTTTCTGTGGAACTTTTCACAAGTTCAGCTTCGGTTTGTTCCACAATAGAAGCTACTCCGAGTTTAAATGCACAGTGGGTGTCGTCATTTTAGGAGGAGAACTCCTTCGCTCATGCCTTTGAACTAACTTTTGCTGCACCAAGGTCGCATTAACAGGGTTAGTGCACTGTTGCAAATAATGAGAGTCCTCACCACAGCGATAACAAAACCCACTATTGAGGGGTGACTTAAAGGGAGTTTGTGGCAGAGGGTGTTATGGCTTCCCTTCTTTGACTCTTTTCTGCTTAGATCCACTGGCTTGTGACTGATCATATGTCTGTTTATTCACTGAGGTTGGGTTCTGTGCTTTAGCCTTAGCCACTTCAGCTTCAAGCTCTTTTATGCGTCTTGTCAACGTCATACTGTCTTGCACCTCGTCAGGGTTTGCTTTTCCTCTTTGATCAACAGTAACATGCACTTGGCTCTGATCTCTAGTGGGAGGCGTACATAAATGAAGATTCATACGTTTCTCCTTAAGCTGCTTTTCATGCTCATGAGACCTGAGTTTGAAAAGCAGGCTAGAATAACTCAGTTCAGATTGTGATGAGTCTGTCAGAATGTCTTTAAGATGTAATTGGGTTATCAGAACTTCATCCCAGCACCCTCGTACAAACTGTTTAAGTAGTAGATTGTCAGAGCGCTTATCAACTACTCCCTTCTTTTCAATCACCTCTTGCATCAAGTTATGAAGTCGTCTCAAATAATCAGAGGGCTTCTCACCCCTGTTCTGGTGTGTCTCTATAAACTGTATGTACAGCTCATCTCCCCCAGTGACACTACCATAAGCTTTTTCAAGCTCCTGCATGTACACCTCTGGTGGTACATTTGCACCTACCCCAAGAGCAACATTAAAAGCAGGGGGGAGGAGGCTATCCAAAACATGCCTTCTTTTATGCCTCTGTGCTAAGGAAGTGTCTGAAAGTAATTGCTTAACATATAATTGCCATGTAGTAAAATCAACTTCCCCATTAGGCTTTGGGAAATGTCCAGAAAACATTCTCAGCTTTGGGGGTGAAGGGACATGTCCCTGATATTCCAGGTCATGTTTCACAACGTGTTCCACCACTAAACGCTGGACGTCTGGTGGTATAGTGAGAGTAACTGGAGTTTCTACATCATCTTGAATTTCAAACGACACTTTTGATGCTGAATTTGCAGCTACAAACTGCTTCTCACGAGGTCTAGTATCACGAAAGGCTCTTGGAGCAGGGGTTGAAGTGACAGGGCCCCTGTCGACATTGTCAGCCTTCGTTGCAAGCCTAGTCACCACCTGCTGGCTTAGATCATTGACATTTACACAGTGTAATTGAGCCAAACTTTCTATTTGTGCCAACAGCTTATCAGCCATATCATCCAAAGTTTTAACCGAATCTCCCTGTATGGATGCTGAAGCACTGAAGTGATGTTGCGCATCTTTCACCTGTCCACTATCTACGGGTACAACGCCCCATACAGTTTGACTATCAGCATTCAAATAGTCTTTCTCCGCAATTAATGGAGTGACATCTTCTTGAAATTCACAAAGAAGCTTCCTTGAGGATTTGTCACCTAACCACTCTATCTTCTTCACCTCATCAAGATAGTCATAGAACTTCCTCACTTCTGTGATAGTAGTGTTCGGGTCTACATTTGTAAGTATTACAGACCTTTCAGGATCAAACCTATACCTCTTGCATAGATCCATTGTAAAATGAGAGAAGTAAATGAAAAGAAAAAAAAAGTGTGTATATCAGTAATAAAAAATTATTCAAAGCAGTTAGGATCGAAAGCTGTTACAAGTGCAGCCCCACGTTGGGCGCCAAATTTTTCTCTCTCTTTTATGTAACCCGGTCCTTGGAGTAATTTCAATCAAAAGGAGGAAAAATATCTACAGGGTCCGAGCTCACCAAACATACATATTTACATTTACATTTAGGCATTTGTCAGACGCTCTTATCCAGAGCGACTTACAAAAAGTGCTTTAAAGTTTACATTACTGGATAGATACTTACACTGGGTTAACTAGGTCAATAACTAAGTGCGATTAGTCTAACACAACTGGGAAGAGTTTTTTTTTTTTTTTTGGGGGGGGGGTAGTCCTGTAAGTACTGGAGAAATAGATAAGTTTTGAGTCGCCGTTTAAAGATAGTCAAAGTCTCTGCTGTACGGACATCTAGAGGAAGTTCGTTCCACCACCACCTAGGTGCCAGAACAGAAAAGAGTTTGGATGAATGCCGCCCTCGATCCCTGAGAGATGGTGGGACGAAGCGAGCAGTGCTGAAGGACCGGAGGGAACGCGGCGCAGTGCGTGGTGTGATTAGAGCAGAGAGGTAAGTGGGTGCTGGGCCATTTTTAGCTTTGTAGGCAAGCATCAGTGTTTTGAATTTGATGCAGGCAGCTACAGGAAGCCAGTGCAAGGAGCGGAGGAGTGGGGTGGTGTGGGAGAAGATGCATTTATAGTATTTGGAGTGTCGGGTTCGGGGTCTCACACTAAACACAGAATTACAGATAAAATTGGTTCTATAAATTGTCTGCGCTTGTTTCAGTTTAGTCACCAACTGCTTGAATAAATACACATACACAGAAATCAGGTTTAACGAATAGCTTGTATTCAGCAACCTTGTTTTCTTTCTTTTCCTTTCTTTTTCAACTGCAATTATATTACAATACCATTTCAGATATTCAACAGAAAATCTTTTCAAATCATTCTAATCCAATCTTTGTAAAGTTGTTAATTCACAATTTCAAGTGAAGATGAAAATAACAATAAAATAAAAATATATACATGTATATATATCGTCCAAACAATCAAATGAAATTCTATGCTGAATAATGGGTTTGAATGAATGCCAAACTCAGTTCAGTCAGTGTGCGTGTATGAATGCCTACAGAATCCTCGATGAACGAACGATGAAGAATCTTTGCCGTCCTTAGAACAAACGAGTCCTCCGATTGCGCAATCCATCCGTAGAGAAATCCAACGCGTCTATCTCCTGGCACGAATCCAAATGACCACAACACGATGAGACAGTATGATTTCGTCAATCACACGCTGTATCTTCCCAGCACACAAGCACGAGCTAATGCAATGAAACAGTTCAGGCATACATTTAAAGAAGGGAATGGCGAAGATGGATAAGGTTAAGCACGAGCCGAAATGCGGCTTGCATATATCACCACGAGCTGGCGCAAAAGTGATGTCAGCAACCATCGACACACTTCTCTCATAGTGAATCACAGAACCAAACAAACACACCTCCCTTTTCTCTTTCACATTAGTTTCATACACCTGAACATACAATACATCAAGAAAAAAAATACATATAACAAATGTGAATAATAATAATAAAAAAAAATATATATGTATATATATTCAGTTATTAGAGAATATTGAAAGGGGTTTTCTATACTCCCAAATATTTGAGTGGGTTACAGAGTCATTTTAGTGACTCGGTTCTTTCTCATTCATCAAAATGAACAAATGTTTTCTAAACTAATCATAAAGTCATTTAGTTCATTTCATTCTTTTGACCAGAAATAAAATAAAATGTTACATTTTCAATAAACAGACCCATAACACATCTACATATTTTGTCTATAGTTCCAGTAATGAAAATAGTTCAAGTGAAATTAGTCCAAGCTAAGAATTATATTGAGAAACAAAGAAATCTAAAAAAAAAATGCTAAGTGTAGATGACTACATTATCACAGAGGAAAGAACATATACATGATTACAATTACCATCACTTCATATACTTCAGATTGTTAAAGGTGGGTTAAATTACTTGAGCAATAACCTTACATCAGTATGTTCAATTCAAGTCAATTTTATTTGTATAGCGCTTTTAACAATTGACATTGTCGCAAAACAGCTTTACACAATCAAAAGAAGTAAGTATGTATGAAATGTGAGTGTGTGTGAATCAAAATTATAAGATTGTCCCTGATGAGCAAGTCGAGGGCGACGGTGGCAAGGAAAAACTCCCTGAGATGGTAATAGGAAGAAACCTTGAGAGGAACCAGACTCAACAGGGAACCCATCCTCATCTGGGTGATAACGGAGAGCAGGGATTAATCTGCACTCATACTGTGTGTTAGGAGGCTGGAAGTTCAGTATAACAGGAGATGTGTTAAAATTAAATGGACTCAAGTTTGTTCCTGGAGGTAGACTGTAAGAAATTCCAGTCCTGAGCTATTGAACGACTGAAGTCACAGGTCCCCAGAGAACAGCTGTCTGCGTCAGTCGAGGACAGGACAGTCTTTGTGGAAACCATCCCCAGCCACCACACGAATCCAGGCAGACCACACGGTTAGGGTTAGCTAACCCTAACCCTAACCCCAGGCTATTTAAAATACTAACAATTTAGATTGGTGCCATTTACATTCAAATTTTCGTTTGTTTTAAAGTGCGCGTGTGTGGTCATTATACCAGGTAGCGAGTTTCTTATCTCTAATCATTTTCCTTTTAACTGGAGCTACATTATCTAACGTATAATGAAGTGCTGACTCTAGATATTCAGTCGCCTGATCGAGTTCTGTGAAGTCAGATGGTGATCCAATCAAAGTTGATAATTCTGGGAGATTATTGATAAACCTCTGTGTGGTATTTGATGTCAATGTACGTTTAAGGCGGTAGCGCGGTGCTGTGCATACATTATTACTATGTCACACTTTAATCGAAACAAGATAGTGATCTAAGATAACTTCGAACTGTGGAATTGTGGTTATAATAATAATAATAATAATAATAATAATAATAATAATAATAATAATTTTTATTTGTATAGTGCCTTTCAAGGACACTTTACAATTAATGTAGACAAAAGGGGGGGGAATACAAACAGGCATTGAAGTACTGAAATAGAGAAACATTAAAACTAAGGGGGGAAAAAACTAGGAGACTGACATGTAGCAGGCAGGTGGATTAAACAAAGGGGTTCAGTTAACAAATCGAGGTGTAACATTCATAAAACAAGTAATTTTTGAGTAGAGATTTGAATACTGAGATGTTATTAACAGAACAGAGAAAGTGTGGTAGAGAATTCCAGAGTTTAGGAGTTTAGGCAATAACACTAAATGATCTGCCCCCCATTGAAGAGAGGCGGTACCGAGGGACAGCAAGAAGGCGAAAGAACATAGTGAGCGAGTCGGAATGTAGGGGACAAGCAAATTGAAGAGATAAGAGGGAGCTAAGCCATTTAAAGATTTTAAAACAAGGAGAAGAATTTTTAATTTAATGTGGCAGTCAACTGGGAGCCAGTGGAGATCAAACAAGATTGGGGTTATATGAGCAGAGTGTTTGGTATGAGTGAGTGTTCTAGCCGCAGAGTTTTGAATATATTGTAACCTGGAGATGGAGCTGGCAGGTAGACCAGTGAAAAGGGCATTACAAAAATCAATGTGTGATGAAACAAATGCATGGATGACAATTTCAGCATATTTTGTACTGATGAAGGGACGCAATCAGTGGAAATCGATTTCCACTGATCGCACGACAATGCGACGTAAATGTAAAAATGCAGATTTAGTGACAGATTTAATGTGAGACTGAAAGGAAAGTGTGGAGTCAAAGATTACTCCTAAATTTTTAACAGAAGTTGATGTTTTGATGTGAGAGCCAGCAATCTTGCAGGTGAAATTAGTGGAAATGTTGCTGGTGAGTGCTGGGGTGCCAATGAAAATGATATCAGTTTTATCCATATTAAGTTTCAAAAAGTTTAAGTTAAGCCAAGCTCTAATGTCCTTTACGCAAGCGGAGTTTTTGTCAATTTAGACAAATGGAGTAGGTGTACAGATGGAATAAAGTTGAATGTCGTCGGCAAAAAAGTGATAATTAAGGATCAGACCGAGTGAGATTATGTAAATTGTAAATAATAGTGGGCCAAGAACAGATCCCTGGGCTACACCTCGCTTCAGGGGGACAGTAGGTGATCAAAAATCCTTAACAGAAATGTAGAACTGTCTATCAGAGAGATAGGAAGAAAACCAAGAAAGAGCAGTACCAGAGATGCCCAGACAAAAGAGATGAGAAATAAGTAAATCGTGAGAGACAGTATCGAAGGCAGAGTTGAGATCAAGTAGCAGTAGTATAGACAAGGAGCCAGAATCACCAGTAAGCAGTAGATCATTCACTACCTTTACAAGTATAGTTAGACGAAAACCTGACTAAAAAGGATCGAAGAGATAAGAGATGCGTTGATGAAATGAGAAATAGGTGCAGAAATGGCAGAGTGGCAAAGTTTCAGGAGAGAAGTAGAGAAGTTATATTTCTTATACTTAATCCGAAAAATAATATTAAATCTAAAGTGTGACCTGCTTTATGAGTGGGTCCTACTACAGACTGATTTACTCCTACTGAGTCCAGTATGGACATAAATGCTGTTCTCAGAGGGTCTTCTGGATTCTCAAAATGAATATTAAAGTATCCAGCAATTAACGCTTTGTCTACAGAAACAACAAGGTTTGAGAGGAAATCTGCAAATTCACAGAGAAACTCCGAGTACGGCCCTGGGGGTCTGTAAATGATGAGTAGCGGGATCGACTGAGCTGACTTTATGTTACTATAGAGAACTTCAAATGCATTAGATTTAAAACTGTGTTTTTGTACGAGAGACAGATTATGGTTATAAATAACTGCGACTCCTCCTCCTCTACCAGTTAGCCGAGGCTGGTGTATGTAGCTGTATCCAGGAGGACTCGCTTCATTTAGAGCTACATACTCGTCCTGTTTAATCCAGGTTTCTGTTAAACATAATATATCAAACTCCTGATCTGTGATAATTTCATTAACAATAACTGCTTTAGATGCGAGAGATCTAATATTTAACAGTCCTAGCTTCAGATCAGAGGTGTCGGCTGCACATTCAGTGTGATCTGAGTTTGTGGTATCTATGTTAATTAAATTACTAAAACAGACTTTCTGAGTCTTTCTAAATTTATGTTTATGTTTAGCTCGGGGAACAGACACAGTCTCAATATGATGAACATTCTCCGAAAATGCGTCTTCTCCGAAAAAGCGCAAATAAACGGAAAAAGTCTGGTTGGTTTAAAGTTGGTTTAAAGTTGAATGTTGGATATTCGCAAGCGGGCTTCTAGATCCTGATTTGTGGCAGAGAATAAATATTACAATATTACAATATTAATGTTTATAATATGAATATTGTCCGTATTTCAGTCAGGCAGTAATTCACAGACGATCACTAACTCACGCAGTAGGCGAGGTGCGGTCACCTGACTCTGATAGCAAATGTCCGCCATAAATCGGAAGTTGGACCACGAATATCCAACGTCCAACTTCATACCAACATCACCGCGGTCTAGTCCGGTTTTGGTGATGCTTTAACATTACGTATGCTGACTGTAACAACACACAGTTTACTCGCAGAAAATGTCACGTCACCTATGATTCCTAGATTTTCTGCAACAACAGTATAAATAACATAGTAGTTATAATAGCTTAAAAGTTGAAAAAAGGAATTTGGAGTAGGACAGCACATCGTGAACTCTTTATGCTCTAGTTCTCTGTAAGAAAGTGCACTACATGTTTTGGGTGTATGGTTAATATTTAACACGTAGGACTTAGGAGGTTAACACCCCTTCTTTCTTTATATCATGTTAACAAGTGGCTGACCTTGGCGCAAGGTATTCCAACTGCAATGATTTGTTTTGCACCATAAATCATTCTTTCCTCCTTTACTTCACTGACTTGTGAACAGTTACTGCCTTGCCTGGATATTCCTCACAACCTCCAAATTTCCTGGGATGGACAGATCACAGCTAATTGAACTTTATTTTCTTTTGGGTCTTAAATATACAGACATTCTTCACATTCTAAGTGTAAGACATGGAATTATTGTGAGTCTGAAAACACTGAAGCGATTTCTCGAGAAGAATGAACACTTTCGTCGTAAACACTTTGACAACCTTGAAAATGTTATTCAATTCATAAAAGAGGACCTGGAGGGCTTAGGGACCCTGCATGGCTACCGTTGGATGTACAGTAAATGTAAAGCCAAGGGATTACATGTTTAAAAAGAAGATGTTCGTTTAATTCTTTCACATCTGGATCCAGTAGGCAGAGACTTGAGAAGCCAGAGGAGACTCAACAGAAGAGCTTATTTTGCCAAGGGTCCAAATTAGTTGATTCATATGGCAAGTTAAAGCCTTTTGGCATATGTATAAACGGGGCCATAGATGGATTCTTAAGGATGATTTTGTGGCTCAATGCATACAACACAAACAGTGATCCCAAAGTTCTCGGTGGATATTTTCTCGAGACAGTAAGAGAAACCGGTGGTTGTCCTCGCACTTTAAGAGCAGACATGGGAACTGAGAACAGCTCTATCCGGGACATTCAGTGGTCCTTGTGTCAAAATGATGTTGACTTACAAAGTGGTGAGAGGAGCTTCATCTATGGGCGAAGAGCAAGTAACCAAAGAATTGAAAGCTGGTGGGGAATTCTTCGCAAAGAGTGTGTGGAGTTTGGGCTGGAGCAATGGCATAGCCTCAAAAATGAAGGTGTTTTCAATGGGGAATTCCTATATAAAAATCTTATCATCTTCTGCTTTTTTGGTATAATATACGTAAGTCATTCTCACACAAAATAATCTCCATTCTAATATAATTGAATAAAAATTAATGAATTAAAAAAATTAATTAATGAAAAAAGTAATGGCTTATATATTTAGACAACGTATGTCTGAAAATCTTATTCTTCTAGTTCTGCTTAGGCTACTGTTTTAATTTACAGTACTTGCACTCTCCTCTTTCTGTCTTCAGACTGAATTAGATGCTGTCAAAGAGTCATGGAATAGTCACCTTATTCGTCCATCACGAAACCAGAGAGTTCCCCATGGACGCCCTGAAGTCATGTATTTATTACCGGAATTATACAACACACAGGACTACTTGTGCCAGATTGCAGAGGATGAAGTCAATCATTATGAAAATGACTGTGTCCACTGATCCGACATTGCTTGTGATAACGACGTCTTTACACTGTGCACCTCCATCATGGCTGAAAATAATCTTCCTGTTCCTGTGGACACTTACATGGCATTAGACCTCTACTTTTTCCTACGACAAGAACTAACAAATTGTCTAGACAATGAAAGATAAAGATTGTGTGAGTGTGGCTGTGTTCATGCATGCCAATGTACTGTCTCAAGGAAAATCATCTTTTCCCTTTAGTGGGTGAATGTAAAATTAAAAGTAAATGTCATTGATCTTTCAGATAAGATACGAACATAGAAATAGTTTGGCCCTATAGTCTGCAAAACCACCAATCAGCCTCTTTGACAGACTGAATCCACACCTGGGACTCTACACTACTCAGAACTGAGGAAGCCGTTCAGATAAAAGATGAAAACCTTTTACAGCTTCAAGTCAAGTTGCTGACATCAATATTTTTTAATCCATTTGTACAGGAATAAACATTAGAATCAATCTATACAGATTAATGCCCCTTTTTATCTGTAATACATTCTTTTGTTTTACAATGTTTCACAAGTGCTATGCTTTGGTAAGCAACATCAAAATGATTAGAATTAAGTGTGAAAGCAGGTCATTGTTTTTATATAGAGGTGTTCAAATGATCATATTTACCTTTAAGGTTTAACAGCATTTTATTCATGTTCAAAAGCAACAAAAAAAAATTTATTAAAAGACAAACAGTAATTTGCAGTACAAAACATTACATAAATTTTATATAAAACATAAATGTTTCTTGTAAAAGTTTGTTTTAAACATCATAGATACATGAACATTAATAACCACATTGAAGTGTTGGGGTTACTCAAATAATTACTAACTTCTCCTTAGAATTGACTACAAAAATTTAGTAAAACTCAGTAAAACACTTCAGAATAACAAACAACATAAAACAACTTTAACTGAAGAAAAATAAATACATAATTAAAAACATGCTTCTTCCTACTTGTTCTGGAATACTTACTGTAGGCATGTTGTGAAAATACCCTGTAGGGATGGGCCATCCGTCTATCACATCCCAGGGCCCATTCGAGCAGACTGCATGACGCCATCTCCTAAACTCGTCAGTCCTCTGAGACAATGCAGCCTCTCGGACATCAGGAAGCGGGAAACTTAACCAAGCCTGGGAAAAGGGGCCCTGCCGCACCTGAAGCTATTAAAGTCCAGTTAAGTACACTTCGTTTTAAAATATTCTCACAGATGTCAACTGTTGTTGGACGGAAATTACAAAAACTCAGTGCCCCAGCTGTTTTCAGAAGAAGACAAACACTTATGCAAAGCAATCTCAGCAAACGTGTTGAGTATCAAACACTCGAGAGGGTGGCGTTGGCGTCCAGCTCGATCCCACACCAATTTTCACTCCCGTAATAAAGCCCGCAGCAGCTCAAGCTTGGTCCAGCTCCTCGTCAGCTCACCTCGATACACGCTCACTGCTGTTGACGTACAAAAAGGAGTCATGAGAAATTGGTGTATTCCTTTCCTCGCCACTATGACACTCTCCGCTTTTCGCATGTGCACCTGGAGCAAAAGCAACATCACTTTCACGCCTGTCTTACTTCCGCCCTGCCTCATGTCACTTCTAGACTCTTTTTAAAAAATAAAAATACAAAATAAAAGTACTTGGATACCTTCACATAAAGGGTTAGTTCACCAAACATGAAAATTCCAAACCTTTATGTTGATATAACCTTTGCACTTATGCATATGCTTCTGTCCAATGCAACATACACTGTATTCAAAGTTTTTATTTATAACTTGTCATTTTCAATTACTTGCTTTCCCTGAGAATCAAACCCATGATCTTGGCATTACTAGCACCATGTGTTGTTGTTTGAGCTAGATCATAGATAGACATGATGAAGCAGAACATGTCCACCCCTTCATCTATATTAAACTTGTACTGAATTATTGACATTTTAAACTGTATCATTAATACGAAAACCATTGCCTTTACCAGGCAATCATCAAAGAGATCCTCTTCTTTCTCCCCAAGGTAGAGAATGATGCTGCGGATAACAGATTCACGTCTCATCTCTATGCTTTGTTTCTGTGAAAATATTTACTTTGCATCATTACATTATCTTTTATTCAATAAGAAATAAGGAGAATTTAAGGAAAAAGTGAGAAGCAAGAACCATTTTTTTTTACCAACTTTTTCTTGTCTGCATTGTGATTTGGACAAATTAGAACTGCTGTCAATAGTGTATGAACATACAGTATGTACATATTCTTGTAGAACTTGTAACTTATAAAATGAAATAAAATTTGGATTCAGAAAACATTTTTATTGCTAGTGCTATTTTTATCATTTAATACTTTTACACACCTGACTCAGTTTGTCCAGTCATGCCCTGAGCTTGGTCCCAACAACACCTCCCTTAGCCTTCATCAGGGCAAAACATTTTGGTGTCTAGTAGTCGAGTTTGTACATGAAGCTCTGCTCCAGGGAAATTGTAGTTATTCTCCTGTATTCCGCTTTGATCTAAATTGACAAAGGTTTAAGAATCACGACAAAAAAACTGGGTTAAATCTTAAGTCTGATGCAGGGAGCAATGGTATAAGGCATTTAAATCCTCTAGATATTAATAGTGAAATGAACCATCTCGCACTCTCCTTTTTAATAAATAACTTTAAAAAAAGGAACAGTAATCTGGAATCCAATATTAACTTTGAGAGAACTTGATTATTGTTTATTTTTACACAAAGCCATTTATACTTAAGTTTATTTTTGGTTTATTTGCTCAATTGATAACTGCAATCAATGCTACATTATTAATTCAGATTACTGTTACTTTACCTACCTCGGCTTCACAAAATAAAGCAGGCCATCTTTCTTTGACATTTTCAGCAGCTCCCACTCACAACCTCAAGCCTTAGTGAGGAGAATGTTTTGGCCAGTTTTTCTCGAATTACCTTGGTGTTGTTCTTATTCTGTACTTCATTAATAAGCTCCTGTTCGTCCATTTCCAAACTGTTGTTACTTTCTCCACTTAAGTTAAGTTAAGCCTTTATTTGTCACATATGCATTACAGCACAGTGAAATTCCTTCTTCACATATACCACTGTAACTGGGGTCAGAGTGCAGGGGCAGCTGCGATACAGCGCCCCTGGAGCTGGGGATCGAACCCCGCTCTCGGGGCTGTGATAAAATAATAGTGTCAGATGATCTAACTGAGGAACTCTCATCCTGACTGTTCCACTGGCACTGGAGAGGAAGACTGGCTCAATCATAGTAGTCAATGTGAGAAGAACAGATGGTTTAGTCTTAACTTGTTTGATCATGTCTTTGTCCTTAATCACATCTGTGGATGTCAGAGTAAAAGTTAGAGTAGAAGTTCATCAACAGTGCTAGGGATTCCCTTTGGAAGGGTTATTAACATGTGAACTTTGGTCTCTTCAATGGTAACACATAGTTGAGTAAGGGAAGACATTATCATTGCTTTGGGTAAGCATAGCTTAGCACAGAAAACAAAAGCAAAGAAAATATAATATTAGGCAATAGTAGGATAAAATACTATTTTTTGAAATAGTAATACAATACTAAGTGCTAAAAAGTACACACTTCAAGTTTTAGTCAAGTTAAAATCAGGAATAAATGCAAAGTAAAATACTTCCAACAGTCTCAGTGAAGAAAACTTTTGTATGTTCTCATTTACAACCTCTAACAGAACTCTTGACAACCTTGACACAGAGTTTTTTTTTTTTTTTTTTATCTCTGAAGCCCTGAGATGGCATGCAATCATGGAAGTGGTGTTTTTTGGCCATAGACTTCAAAATGTTAAAGAAACAGTTAGTTTGTCTCAAATCTTCTTAAAGAAGCTATGCTTGGCTTCAAACCTCATTGTCCATAAGGACACTAGCTAGCCAAATTATTTAATGAGCTGTGGGTAATGCTCAGCAGTGGTGTTTTGCCTCCAGAAAAAAGACTTCAAAATCTGTTTGTGCCCAGCAATTGTCAAGGTCTAGCTGGTGGTACTAGGGCTAGACCGGCTGATGTAGTTGCCGTGGGCATGTAGGGTAAGCATGAAGGCAGAGGGGTTTTCAAACAGAAATAGTTAGTGGTGCTTGCAAAGCGAAGCACTACTATTATAATCTCACAGGCTTATTAGTGGTGCTTTGCGAAGCGAAGGACTACTATTCTAATCTCACAGGCTTATTCTTTTTCTTCTTCTTCTTCTTCTTCCGTGTGAAAGTGTGGCGCGTAACTAGTCCCGCACCGTTTGTCGTAGACCCATCAATGAGATATCAAAACATGCGGCTTGGTCGGGAATGGGGTGCTATGACTTTTCTAAGGGGTCGGCGGTTAATTGCCCCAAAAAGTCCCATAGACTTAACATTGAGACCCACATCAGCTGTGACATCAGCTACATCCATGACTATGACATGGGAAGCTCTATGACATGGGAAGCTCTATGACGTCACGGCAAGCACCACTCACAGTTTCTTCAGAAAATGTGCCTCTCTAGATCTTTTTTTTCTTCTTCCGTATGAAAGTTTGGCACGTAACTAGTCCCGCACCATTTGTCGTAGACCCATGAATGAGGTGTCAAAACGTGCGGCTTGATCGGGAATGGGGTGCTATGACTTTTCTAAGGGGTGTGCGGTTAATTAACCGCCCCAAAAAGTCCCATAGACTTAACATTGAGACCAACATCAGCTGTGACATCAGCTACATCCATGACTATGACATGGGAAGCTCTATGACGTCACAGCAAGCACCACTCACAGTTTCTTCATCTTTTATTTACAAACTCAAAAATAGACAAACAACCAACAAATGAACCAAAGGAGCTGACACGGGAACTGGCATAAGGAAACACAGGGAACTGAATAGGGAAACATGGAGCTGGAGCTAACTAAAGACACATAGGGGAACTAGACTGGAGAGACAGGGCTAGACAGGAGAGACAGGACTGGAGAGACGGGGCTAGACAGGAGAGACAGGACTGGAGAGACAGGGCTGGTTAGTTGGGTTAGTAGCTACACGGAATATGGAGACACTGGATGCTGACCTAACCGGGTTAGTATCTAATGGAGTTAGTACTGACCTAAAAAGGAAACAGAACACAAGAAGCAAAGCACACATGAGGCTATTCCAAACTAGCGGCTACCCTACTAGTGACCAGAACCACTAGCAGTCAATCCCACTAGAGCAGGGGTGTCCAAATCCTGTCCTGGAGGGCCAGTGTCCAACACAGTTTGTAATTCACCAACAACTAATAGGTTCAGTGGGTGTGTTTAGTTGTTGGTGAATTACAAACTGTGTTGGACACTGGCCCTCCAGGACTGGATTTGGACACTCCTGCACTAGAGGCTTGCCTACTGGAGGCTAACCCTATTAGCGGCCTAGGCCTACTAGCGGCTAACCCTGCTAGCGGCTAAGCACTCATGTGGCTACACAAATCTAAACAGACAAAGACCTACACAAGAAGGCTGACTCAGAACAGTACTTACACGGGAGGAGACACAGCCTGAACAGACCAGCTCCATGAATCCACTAGAACAAGGAACATACAGAAAACAAAACTAGAGCCCTCTTGAAAAAAGGTAAAACAATATAACTAAAATATAAAACTCAAAGAAAAAAAAAATCAAACAAAAAGGAATGCCCACATGACGGTATATACAAAACATATACACAAACATACCAACAAACACTGCTCGACCCAGTTTCCCAGAACAAACTGCTATTTATAGAAACTTTAATGAGCCACCTCGATTCAGGTGAGCTCTCATCACCTGACCGAGGTGCCTTCTGGGAAACTGAGTCGACCAACAAAAACTACAAACAGACAAATTTGTTTTAAATTTAAAATTAAATTTAAATTAAATTTGATTTAAAATAAGAATTAAACAATCAAAATAAAACAGTTAAAAATATAAAATAAACATAAAATAGGGCAGTCAGTTTGGACGTAGCACAGAGCTCATTCAATAAATGGACAGCTAAACAGATGAGTTTTAAGTCTAGATTTAAATGTGACTAATGTTTTAACACATTTGATCTCATCTGGAAGCTACGGGCAGCATAATAGCTAAAGGCGAACTCCCCTTGTTTTATGTGAACCCTTCTAACTGACTCGATCCTAATCATCTGTTATGTTTATATTACACACTTATAAACCACACTTAAAAAAAAAAGATGTGGGAAGTGTGTCAAGGTCGCAGGTTGACGATTTGAGGTGCTGTACTATTTCTTCCAAGATTTTGCTATTAATTGCTTGAAAGACATAATAACTGTTTTTTGAGGTTGTGTTTGAGTTTTTCTGATCTCTGCACAACTTGATGTGTTAATAGCCCTTCTAATATTACTCATTGCATTTGCTGTCGGAGAGCATTTCAATGGCAATCTGACTTGGTGGGTTTGTCAGTCTATCAACAGTAGCAAAAAGAGTGTGAGTGTTGTTTAAATTGCTGTTTATGATGTTTGAGAAGAAGGTCTGTCTAGCTGTGGCGAGTTCCACATTGAAAGCACGAAGGCTGTCTTTATACAGATGTGTGAAGAGCAGTTTTCTAGTTTTGCCGCCACACCTCACGGCGACGGTATGCAGTTGCTGGCTTTGACCACTGAGTGGCGCTATATAACTATAGACCGACGCGTCAGACCGTATTTCATTCTCTCAAGGATTAATGAGCCGCAACTCCTTTAGAGCTGTACGTAGTAGCGGATAAAATCAAGTGTAACATTGTACTTAAACGAATTCATAATAACAGTACTAAAATTACAGTAAAAATGTAGAATTAAATTTTATTAGTATCGAATTTAAGCAAAGTAAATGTTAACACAGTGAGCCTTTAGATTTTATCATGTGTAATTAGAAAGCCTACGCGTGTACACTGTAAAGGGTGAAGGTTCGATCCCCGGCCAGGCTCGATTCCCGTCTCTGTGTGCATGGAGTTTGCATGTTCTCCCCGTGCTTGGTGGGTTTCCTCCGGGTACTCCGGTTTCCTCCCACAGTCCAAAGACATGTAGGTTAGGCTAACTGGCGTTCCCAAATTTCCCGTAGTGTGTGAGTGATTGTGTGTCTGTGCCCTGCGATGGATTGGCACCTTGTCCGGGGTGTACCCTGCCATGTGCCCTAAGTCTCCTGGGATAGGCTCCAGGGATAGGCTCCAGGCCCCCCGTGACCCTGAATACAGGATTAAGCGGTACAGATGATGAGTGAGTGAGAGTGAGTGAGTACTGTTTACCTAAATAATTGTTTGAGTACGTAAGTAACAATAACTTAAGTAAAACTTCCACCAGCATAAACTCTATAGAGCTCTCGTGGCACAGTGGTTAAGTGTCTTACCTTCCATGTGGAAAACCCTCGGTTCGATTCCCGCGCAGGATGGGCTGCAATACATATTTTTTTATTTGTTTTTTATTTATGTTTCCAATTTTAAATAAACAGAACTATCATTAATTTAAAAAATATGTAACTGATTACCTCAAATATTTGGCGTTTTGCCAACTTAATTGGGTTTACAGTGTAGGATTTTGGGTCATCTTAAATGTTGTGTTCTTTAAATTTGTAGTAGATAATACCTAAATAAATTAAACTAAATTACTATAAAATTAAAACATTGTCAGGACGTGCTACTGTGTAAGCAGATGTTGTTGTCATTCAGCCCCGCTTGTGTTTTGCGGTAGTATGGGAATGAAATACAATACGATGTTATGATCATAATTTTCTTTAATAAATAATGACCCCCATTGCGCTGTACCACCGCTGGCAAAACCTTATAAAATACAATCACAGTATTAAAATTATAGTAATACATATAGCCGTTTTTTATTTATATCAAATTTAAGCAAAGTAAATGTATATTTGTGTCACGGCGTGCGTCTGTGATGGTCGTGCGCCCAAATCAATATCGCTCCTCACTAGGTAGGCGGCCTAGGTGCACACTGCAGGTATGCGAAGAAGCGGGGCCGCCTAACTAGGCACAACTGGTGAGCTATCGGCGCTAATGATCCCGAGCCTCTTTCATTTTATATCAAACACAGCGGGGAGTGGTTCACCTGTGACTTCAGTTGTTCGATAGCTCAGGACTGGAATTTCCTACAGTCTACCTGAGCCTCCAGGAACAAACTGGACTCATTTTAACACATCTCCTGTTATACTGAACTTCCAGTCTTACACATTATTATGCTGATCAATCCCTGCTATCCGTTATCACCCAGATGAGGATGGGTTCCCTGTTGAGTCTGGTTCCTCTCAAGGTTTCTTCCTATTACCATCTCAGGGAGTTTTTCCCTCAGCACCGTCGCCCTCGGCTCGTTCATCAGGGACCATCTGATCATTCTGATTCACACACATTCACATCTCATTAAAACTTAAATTATTCTTTTAATTGTGTAAAGATGCTTTGCGACAATGACAATTGTTAAAAGCGCTATACAAATAAAATTGAATTGAATTGAATTGAATGAGATGACATGATCACCTTCATCACTAAAGCAAAAACCAAAGAAATCACTAATTTATCAATGAATTATTCAAATGGTCAGTCAGTCTCCATGCTGTTTTTAGGTGTGTCAGCTGCCACTGTTCTTCTACAGCTCTTTGTCAGGGTAAATCGTTCAGTGACAAGCCTGTAAATTTCCATGTAAAACAGGTACATCTGTATGAATAGCTAGCTAACTAAGGTCTCTTAGTTAGCTAGCTAGTTCTGCTCATTTGTGTTGTAAATTTATGTTGTTAAATTTATGTTGCCTGTATAAACCTTAGCACCTTGGCCCTGTAGGAACGGAGTTCTGTTTCACTGTGTACTGAACTGTATATGGTTGAAACAACAATAAAAGTCGACTTGACTTGACAAAAATATAGACTTGAAGCAAAACAATATGTACTGTATATTAGCCCTTTAACGTTTCTTGCATTACTTTGGCAACAATCCCTATGCTTGTAACCTCGCTATGGTGCTAACCTCGCTATGGCTAAAGCACAATGAATTTATCATTTATTTTTAGAAAACATAAGAAAATTATTTTAAAAACTGGAGTGACTCATTTTAACTGTTACACCTTATAAACTGTACCACAGCTAACTTTATAACTATTGTTTTTAGCTGTCTTAACTGCATATTATTTACTTTATGTAAATCATTGTTGACCTTTTACAACCTTAGTGTTGCCGCCTATCAGAGAGAATAGGAGCAACACAGGAGACATTTTTGGACCAATATCAGTATGTGATGGCATCACTGAGAGAGCCTGCTGCACTGGCTAAAGCAGTATAATTAAATCTCTCATTTTCAACCTTACCATTATCTACTGAACCAACTTTGTGCCAACCTTATGATTATCTACTGAACCAACCACCAATGGGCCAATAGGTAATGGGTAATAGCACCATCATGGCACCATCATGGCAATAAAAAGTGATAGATCTCCAGGCCCGGATGGCTACCTTATTGAATTTTACAAGAAATTCAAGGAAAAACATGTGCCATTTCTGCTTGAAGTGTGTCTGGAATCTGGATCTTTTCCACCAACTTTCTCGCAAACATGTATTTTACTACTTCTTTAAAAAAGGCCCTACTCAATGTGGATCATATCGTCCTATTTCTCTGATGAATGCTGATGCAAAAATTTTAGCTAAGGTACTAGCCTATTGCTTAGAACGTGTCCTCCCTACAATAATTTCAGACGATCAAGCGAGATTTATCAAGAATCGTCACTCTTTTTCTAATATACGTAGAAAAGCCAATATAATGTATTTACCTGATACTTCTCCAAGTCCTGAGAGACTTCTCTGGCTGCAGAGAAGGCTTTTGATCGAATTGAATGGCCATATTAAAAAAGTTTGGTTTCTACAAGACATTTGTATCTTGGGTTAAACTTCTCTAACTTCTCTTCACCTTTAGCATCCGTTCAAATCAATTATTCTCAGCATCAATTCTGGGCTCTATTTATAAGAATCATTTATTTCTCCCCTCTACATTGGACTCATAATTTGGACAGTGGGCAGTCAGTGGCCTAACATGTGTAATGGAAAAATCACATTTTAATTATGTATTAATTTGTAATTGTGCCACGTAGACTATAGATGCTTTAAACTTGCTGAAGCTTAGAAAAACAAGGCCGAGAATAGAACAGAAACAACCTGATTGTAATTGTCCCTGAATAAATGATAAGGTATGGACATCTGGTCTGGGTCAGATAAAGAGTTGTGAATTTGAATGTTGATTATGTTAGCAGAGATGTTTGTGTATAAAATAGGGCAGCTGAGAGAAAGTCTTTACCTTTCTCCATGCTGCAATCGTTGTTTGCTGTATGAGACTGGTCCTTCTGCAGAAGCTTAAAATAAAACTTTTGTGACTTTGCTCTTACCCAGTGTATGAATTGCTTGTCTTTATAATATTTACAGAATTTCCACCACAATACTTGGCGTAGTCGGCAACGTTCCGTGTTTGAGGAAGGCATTGGAGAATCCCGGGGAGGCGCATGCGCGCTGGCGCCTTGGAGGCCTTTCACTTCATCTCGAACGCCTAATTGACACCCTAGCGTGAGAGGACCGGGGATTCGCCTTGTCGCCTCAACACCGGAATGAGAACTTAAATTGTGTGGTAAGGAAATTTTTTCTTTAAGTTGTCAATAATTAGGTAAGAAGTGCGCTTTCTCACAGTGAAGAAGATAGATTTAGACTTGGATCTATCATACGGGTAAGGGACCCGTGAGTACCCAAAAAAGTGCAAGGTCCTTGGTTTTGTCAGTTTATGAAAACTGGCCCTGCAGCGGACGCGCTCAGGTAAGGACCTCCAGAGGTAAAAACAAGTCTGTGTGCAAGGTGCACAGGTAGCAGTCAAGAGGACTGTGAGTTCACTGCGAGGTAGTGGCACGTAAATTTGACAAGTAAAAATCATGGGTAACAGCAAAACTAAAGAAAAGACTACATGGAGCTGTGATAAACCAAACATCCAATTCATGTTTAGAAATTATGGCCCTGAGGCTGTGACCCAAGTAGAAATGTGGATTAAGGATTTAATATGTGGAAAACAGAAGCAGAACTTAGAGAAAAACGCACACAGCCTAAAATGCAAGCACAAAACATTGATTCCTTTCAGTGTGTTAAGTCTGTTTCAGATCCCGACCTGGACGGCTGCCCCCCGCGACCCCCAGTTCCTCAACAGTCAGCCCCTTCAGCGGATGCAGCAAGACAGGATGGACAAGGAACTTCTCGACAGACCTCAGGCCCCCGCACAGCAAGCGCAGCTCTGTCTCCAATTTCATCACATACTCGAACCAAGGCCCAGCTGAAAAGGGAAAAGTCTGATCTACAACCATTACCCGATGACATCGAGGACGAGAGAGAGGAACACCAAGGAGCTACAGGAGATCTTCATCAAGTGATCACTGCTCCAATGGTAGAAGTTGCAGGGGCAGATGGCACAGCAATGCTCGTTCACCGACCATGGACAATAAAGGATATCGAAAGTGCACATGGACAACTCCCAGACCCGAGAGAGGTGGGAGGACAGAAATTCGGTGATGAAATGAGCAGATTTTGTGCAGAGTTCCGCCCGACATCTCATGAAATGCGTCGACTTTTGGGAAGAAAATTGGGTGCGGATTTTGCAAAGATTAAGTATTCCTGGCCAACGGACAATGTTTTCGCACGGAGAGCTCAGGCTGATCACCGAGATTCAATGGTTTCGTGGTGAGCCTTTCAACAGCGTGTAAAGAAGCGTTCCCAGTGAAAATGGACATGACTAAAATAGCAATGTGTAAACAACAACCAGGAGAGAGCGTGTCACAATATCTCACTCGCCTCACTGAGGTACATGACGCAAACAGCGGACTGGAGAGGCCTGCAGACATGTCTGTGGCAGCAATCACGCCATATGAAGCACACCTGAGGAACAGTTTCGTAAATGGATTACAGGAGGACATTGCTCAAAAGGTGAAAAACACGTGTGTTGGCTGGGACACTGGCAAACTTAGTCTCATTGAACAACATGCAGTACACGCGGAAAAGCTGGTAACACAAGAAAAGGACAAGCGCAGTAAGAAGAAAGAAGACCAGAGTCACAGTGCTCAGCTGGCCATGCTGCAGACGGTAAAACAAACCGCGGGAATACAGTACAGGAGACGCGGAAGAGGCAGAGGCGGACGCGGTCGTGGGAGAACAGATGGCTGTTTTGTGTGCGGGAGTGAAGATCATTGGTTTAGAGACTGTCCGAGAAGGAGCCGAGGAGAGGGAAAATCTAGTGAGGAGCAGAATGGAAACTGACAGAAAGAGGCTGGGGACGTGGGGAGCAGACCCGAAGGAGAGGGTGAGTCAAAATCTTTAATGCTTTGCAATGAAGATTCGCTAGAGCTAACCTCTTCTACTAATCTTTCTGAACTGATTTCACAAACTATATTAAGATTAGAAAATGTGCCAGAACCTCTTGGCACCTATGTAAGGTATGGTGAAGCGTCATATAAGCAAATGCCTGTGTATATGTTGAAGGTTGAAGGAGAGGAGCTTATGTTTCTGGTAGATTCTGGAGCAGGAAATTCTGTGATTAAAACCAGTCAGTTAAATGTACCAGTAAAAATTAGTGGACGGTACCTGAACTCAGTAGGGGCATCTGGTGTCATGGTAAAAAAAACATTTTCTACACCCCTCAAGTGTGAAACTAGTCAAAGAGAAAAATTCAAATTTGCATTTTTACTTTCTAATTGTTGTCCTATTAATCTCTTAGGGCGTGATTTAATAAACAAATTGGGATTGAGTTTAGCCCAGGAGGGCTAAAAGTAGTGGAGCAAATTGAAGTAGAAATTCAGGGGGTGAAATATGACACCAGGCCATTGATGTATGTTTATGAGTGGACATGGGTTCAATCTATTGCGAGTTCAGTGAACCAGACGCTCATGAAAGCAACACATGACCGTATTAACACTACTAACACGAGCTTTATGTCCGAACATGATTTACACTGTACTGCACACATTCATTTTGAGGGTCCTGACAATAAGTATGAGAGTGAATGGTTTAGAGAACTACAAAACCCAGACATGCTGTTGTTTCAAGATCTATATTGGGACCAACACAGATGTGCAGTATCCATAGACCTCTCTAAAATAAGTGTAAGAGCTGGGATGCCACACCCATTTACCATAGAAGGGTCACACCCCCATGTGTCATTATCCAAAAACAGTAACGATGAATGGCAAGATTTGGGACCGTGGGTGTTGAATAACCTCAGAGTAAATGATTGGGTTCTTGTAGGAGACACAGAGACTTGGTATAGCAAAACAATGAATACATACAAGGTCGGCCTGAACTGGTTGGTAGAAGCTAAGAGAGCTGTAGAGATAATTCCGGTGTCAACATTAAATCACAAGGGAGTGTATTGGAGTTTCCCACAGATAGAGATAAGTGACCCAAGGCTAAAAACAGTGCCAGAGAGCCTTTGGGCAAAGGGAAAACATGACGTGGGACTCAAACCAAAGTCAGATTATAGGCCTTGTAAAACACAGTACCCACTGAAACCTGAGGCAATAGAGGGCATCACACCCGTGTTTAATTCCTTACTAAAAGCTGGAGTGATAATTCCATGTGAACACTCACCAGTTAGAACACCAATCTTTCCAGTGAAAAAAGCAAAAATTCCAGGTGAGCCTGAAGACTGGAGATTTGTGCAGGATCTTCAAGCAGTAAATGATGCAGTAATACCAAGAGCTCCAAATGTTCCAAATCCGTACACTATCCTAGCACAAATCCCACCGGGGAGCAAGTGGTTTTCAGTTGTAGATTTGGCTAATGCATTTTTTAGCGTTCCTGTTCACCCTGACAGCCAGTACTGGTTTGCATTTTCATTTAAGGGGAAATCATATACGTTCACGAGATTATGTCAGGGATATTCAGAATCACCAACAATTTACAATGAAGCATTAAGGAAAAGCCTGGAGTCAGAAGTCTCTTACAGTATGTTGATGATTGTTTGATAGCGGCGCCATCTAAAGAGCAATGTGAAAAAGACACCATTGCCTTACTTTGTCATTTGGCAAAAAAGGGACATAAGGCAAGCCTTTCTAAATTACAGTTTGTACAACAGCAGGTAAAATTCTTGGGGCATCTGATATCAGAACAAGGTAAAACAATAGGTCCAAACAGAGTGAAAGCAATTCAAGAAATTCCAAAACCAAAAACCAAAAAGCAACTTATGTCATTTTTTGGCATGTGTTCATATTGCAGAACGTTCATTCCTAACTATGCGATCCTCGAGGCTCCCTTGAGTGAGATAGCTCA
This sequence comes from Clarias fuscus, assembly GCA_030347435.1. NCBI lineage: Eukaryota > Metazoa > Chordata > Actinopteri > Siluriformes > Clariidae > Clarias > Clarias fuscus. The sequence continues at coordinate 236,221 of CM059212.1, forward strand.
TGGGAAGGGCCTACAGGCCCACAGTGCACTTAGTTCGACTCAAGAGGCAGAAAAGGCATTCACTAACTTGAAATTGGCTTTACAAACCACACCTACTCTGGGGATCCCCGATCCAAATTAACCTTTTGTGCAGACAGTAGATGAAAAGCAAGATTGCATGACATCTGTGCTATTGCAAGAACATGGGAGTAAACTTAGGCCTGTGGCCTATTTTTCAGCAAAACTGGATCCTGTAGCATCAGGGTTGCCAATGTGTTTAAGAGCCGTTGCGGCTGCTGAAAAAGCTGTAACAGCCTCTAGGGATATAGTAGGGTACAGTGATTTGACTTTATTGGTTCCACATGCAGTTTCACTACTTCTCTTGGAACAAAAAACGGCACACATGTCAACAGCACGATGGTTGAGGTATAACACAATTTTACTGGAAATGCCAAATATCACAGTAAAGAGATGTACTGTGCTTAACCCTGCTACTCTTCTTCCTACAGAAGCCGATGGTGAACCACATGACTGTGTAGCTGTAACTAATGAGATTTGTAACCCAAGACGTGAATTACAAGATATTCCTTTGCAGAATGCAGAGATGGAAGTGTTCGTAGATGGATCAGCATTCAGGAACAAGCAAACAGGCCAAAATTGTGCAGGGTATGCCGTAGTGACTGCACACGGTATATTAAAATCAGAGCCACTTCCTAAACATCTATCTGCTCAGGCAGCGGAACTCATCGCTTTAACAGAAGCATGTAAACTTGCTGAGGGTAAAACAGTCAATATATATACCGACAGTCAGTTCGCTTTTGGGGTGACCCATGATTTTGCAACACTGTGGAAACACAGGGGGTTTCTTATATCATCAGGGAAGCCCATAGCGCATCACGGCCTGATTTCTGACCTCCTGAAAGCAATCCTTTTACCTAAATCCATTGCTGTCTGTAAATGTGCAGCTCACACAAAGAAAAATGACCCGATTTCACAGGGAAATACAAGAGCAGATGCAGCAGCAAAGGCAGCGGCATTGAGACCACCTAATGAAAATGTTAAAATGTGCATGACTACATTTTCTGTCCCAACAGCTGATTTACAGGATTTGCAGACACAAGCCATCCCAGCAGAAAAGCAGGAATGGTCAAAGGCTGGAGGAAAAGTGAAGGATGGGGTATGGTGTGGCCCCAATAACAAACCTTGTTTACCAAAAGCTTTATTTCCTCATTACGCAAAATTGGCACATGGTAAGGACCATGTTTCAAAAGGGGGAATGGCCGATAGTATATCTCTGTGTTGGTATACTAGAGGCTTTACAAATTACTGCCAAAAATTTTGTGAAAAATGTGTAATTTGTGCTACTAATAATATAGGGAGAGGAATTAAGATCAGTCAGAGCGCACATCCACAACCAAAAAGGCCTTTTGAACATATACAGATGGATTTTATAGAGCTAACACCAAGTGAAGGGAAAAAATACTGTTTGGTATTAGTTGATATGTTTTCCAAATGGGTGGAAGCTTTCCCTACATCCAAACAAGATGCCAGTGCAGTAGCAAAAGCATTGCTGTCTGAGATTATCCCACGGTGGGGAATCCCTGAAAAAATAAGTAGCGACAATGGGACACCCTTTGTGAACCAGGCTCTCCATCAGGTAGGAGAACGTCTGGGAATAGATTTAAGACAACATTGTGCATACCACCCAGCTAGTGAGGGAGCAGTAGAAAGAGAAAATGCCACATTGAAGAACAAACTTGCAAAATGTTGTTATGAAACGGGAATATCATGGACCAAAGCACTTCCCATAGTATTAATGTACATGAGAACAAGAGTAAGGGGGAGAGCAAACCTAAGCCCGTTTGAAATTTTGTTTGGCAGACCACCCAATACTGGAATTGGACCAAAACCCATCGTTAGAAATCTAACAGGTCATTGTGAGGATGTTATGTTATTGTGCAAAACTCTCTGCTGTTTTATCTCAAGTACAGGCCCAAGTGAAGGAGGCCTTGCCACAGCCGGCAGAGGGAATACTGCATGACCTGAAACCAGGAGACTGGGTAGTGGTAAAGGACTTTAGGAGAAAGAGCTGGAGGGCTAGACGGTGGCTGGGACCGTTCCAGGTGCTCCTTGTGACGCAGACAGCAGTTAAGGTAGCGGAAAGAGCGACGTGGATACACGCCAGTCACTGTAAGCGTGTTCCAGAACCAGAGAATCTGAAGAGAGAGCATGTAGAGGTCAACAAGGGTGAGCAGTGAAGTGCTAGTAACCTCTCCTGTAAACCCCAACAGATCCTCATCTGCACGCAAAGTGCATGGGTTAGAAGAACCAACTAGAGTGACGGGAACAACGGCAAGAACAAGCACATTACAGTTACATTTGAAGCCAACACGTGAGGAAATTGTAAGGTATCAGGGTGAACTGAACAGTAGATTAAACTTACAAATAACAGAATAGAAGACTGTTTTGCAGGACAGAAAATATCAGTGACTGAGACTACTCACATTACAGACATTGAATTGGCGGGACTGGACTGTTAGTTAAAAATGAGACGTCAATACAAACAACACCCCAAGGTAACCTGGGTAATTTTAGGAATGGTAATAGTAACCCTAATGTGCCTCCTCATTGAAGACTTGGGGAGAAACAGCCAGGGTAAAGTTAATTTAACAAACCCAAGTCACCTACATTTAACTAGAATAAAGAGAGGAGACAGCATGATAAAAAGGCATAACGCTAATCTTAGGAGATGTGCGGGGAATTGGGGTTGTGCTCTATCATTAGACATTGCTGATAATATGACAGACATACACAATGGCTCGTGCTGGATATGTCATGCCATGTCCTCGAGCTGGGTAGCACTGCCCCTTAATAATGTCACTGCAGCAGAAGCAAATGCCGACAACACATCTTGTCTCATACCGATAAGCACCATGGCCATCCTGCAGATATCGGCATATTACAAGCAAAGAGGGAGGCCAAAATCAGCAGTCCCTGGGTGTAATTATACCAATAACTTATGTTTTGATGCCCCAGGGAGTTATTGTACTCCACTGCCTGTTAAGAAATATGGAGACAATTCTACCTATGTGGTCCCTTGGCAAAAAGGAGACACTTGTGTTGTTCAAGATCAAAAGGGAAAAGGGGAACCTGACTTAGGATGGTCTGAGTGTACCACTTACGTTCGTATAACCAATCGCTCAAAAGGTAGGTCACCTAAATGTAGTATAGATGGTAATTATTTTCCAAATAATGGTAGGTGCCCGTTCATAGAGTTATCTTCTACAAACACAGTAATGTGGGTGTGTGGGTCGATCGCATATGCGACTTTACCCAAGTATTTTAATTGGACAGGCTCATGTTATCCTGCATATGTAACCCCTAGTGTGTCAGTACACACATAAAATCCGTGGGAGCCGCGGATGTCAGAGAATAGAAGGAAAAGGGATGTCCCTGTTAAATTTCAAGGTTACACTTTAGCAAACCCCTGGACTAGCCCAGGGGCAAATGTAGGCTGGTCATTCTTCCTCGGCGGAGGAACAACAGTAGCTCTAAACAAGGTAAATGGTTTAGCATACATGCTACTGACACTGAAAAATGACACCATAAATGCCCTGCAATTAGTAAACGATGAACTTAAGCAGGATAGAGAGATCACGATTCAGAATAGAATGGCTTTGGACATTTTACTAGCCGAGAGAGGTGGAGTGTGTAAGGTTTTAAACACCTCTTGTTGTTTCTATATACCTGATAATCATCAAAATATCAGCAACATCATAGACCACATGAAAAAGGCCTTGCAAACACCTCCGCAAGTAGAGTCTTGGATCTCATGGTTAACGCAGTTGTGGGGAGGCTGGGGTTATTGGCTAGTTTATAGTGTTCTACCAATTGGGATTCTAATCTTGTTAGGTCTCTGTATAACACCCTGTATTTGCAGGTGTGTACAAGAACTAGTTCTGAACACAGTAAAATATCAAATGTTACAGACTGACAAGAACATAAAACAACTGAAACCGGACTCAACTGATGACTGGGACGACTCGACTGCTGACGGGTTTCAAATTTTAAGTGACTCTTATCCTGATTGTGACTTAGATCCTGATATTGAAGAAGACGTGATGTAAATCTTTAGAGAAATGTGATTTATATATATATAAGTAGGTTGCAAAATTTTTCAAAAATGCTTTTATGTCAGGGGTCTTTCCCCCACAAAAACAGCTGTAGTGTCCTCTGTGTGCATTAGAGTGCTAGTGATGATGTTGTTTTAAAACCCAGGTCGGAGACACAATGTCTGATGAAAATTACCTAATGCACGGCTTTATTAGTATTGTTTTGAATTGTAAAATTAAAATGTTTAAGTTGTCATAAAATGACAAAAGGGGGAAATTGTAATGGAAAAATCACATTTTAATGATGTATTAATTTGTAATTGTGCCACGTAGACTATAGATGCTTTAAACTTGCTGAAGCTTAGAAAAACAAGGCCGAGAATAGAACAGAAACAACCTGATTGTAATTATCCCTGAATAAATGATAAGGTATGGACATCTGGTCTGGGTCAGATAAAGAGTTGTGAATTTGAATGTTGATTATGTTAGCAGGGATGTTTGTGTATAAAATAGGGCAGCTGAGAGAAAGTCTTTACCTTTCTCCATGCTGCAATCGTTGTTTGCTGTATGAGACTGGTCCTTCTGCAGAAGCTTAAAATAAAACCTTTGTGACTTTGCTCTTACCCAGTGTATGAATTGCTTGTCTTTATAATATTTACAGAATTTCCACCACACATGCTTTAAAGACCTGTATACCAATGGTTTATTTAAAAGTTTTGAAGAACTTTGCAGAACCTATGACTTCCCAAACAAGCACCTCTTTAGATATCTTTAGATTCGTCACTTTGTCAAGGATAATTTTCCTTCCTTTCCTGATCACCCTTCTTCCTCGGTTTAGATAACCTTACTCTCAATGTTTGTACTAAAGAAGTATTCTTCATATTGTATTCTAATTTAATGTCTTTTGAAAACCACAACCTACATAAAGTCTAGATGGGAAGTTAAAATGGGCATAAAGCTATCGGAGTCATTTTGGAAGGTGGCAATTAAAAGGATCCATTCATCTTCAATTCAATTCAATTCAATTTTATTTGTATAGCGCTTTTAACAATTGTCATTGTCGCAAAGCATCTTTACACAATTAAAAGAATAATTTAAGTTTTAATGAGATGTGAATGTGTGTGAATCAGAATGATCAGATGGTCCCTGATGAACGAGCCGAGGGCGACGGTGCTGAGGGAAAAACTCCCTGAGATGGTAATAGGAAGAAACCTTGAGAGGAACCAGACTCAACAGGGAACCCATCCTCATCTGGGTGATAACGGCGAGCAGGGATTGATCTGCACTCATACTGTGTGTTAGGAGGCTGGAAGTTCAGTATAACAGGAGATGTTAACTGATGTTAATATGGAGTCCAGTTCTTTATTGGAGGCCCAGGTAGACTCGTAGGAAATTCCAGTCCTGAACTATCTAGCAACTTGCAGCCAAGGCAAGTCCTCAGAGAAACAGCTGTCAACATCAGTCGAGGCCAGAACCATCTTCATGGTAAAGTGAAACCGTCCCCAGACACCAGACACATCCCAGAGACACACGGGACATCCTTGTGATGAGATCTCCAATCAGAAGCGGGGCACCAGGACGAGTCAGGCAGGTCCAGAGGGCAGAGAGAGTCTGGATCAATGGCAGCTCAGGAACGACATGTGTAGCTCGACAGAGAGAGAGAAACAGGAGAGGGAAGAGCAGAAGAGGAGAGATAACAGTTAGGTCTGGTCACAGTCACATAATGTATAAGGTGAATGTATAATTGGTGTAGCGTGCAAGCACCCTTTCATCTCATCACCCTCTGCTTATGCAATTTAATGTTCTGCACAGGGTCCATCTAAGTAAGGCTTGCTGGAATATCCTGGGTTGAAAGCTTCTTGTGATTGATGCTCTCATTCTCAAGCCACCGTGGTACACATGATTTGGTCTTGCTCTGGTCTAGATAAGTACTGGGCTTCAATTGTAGGACCCACAGTGATGCTCTCTGGGAGTTAAGCTGATACCCAGCACTTCAGTAGCTATTTTTGGAACACCAGATACAACAAATGTCACTTTGACTACTAGTCAGAATGACGTCATTGCTTTTACTTCTCTCCATGCTTGTTGGGAGGGGGTATTTTTGTCTTCTTTTTCTTTTTAATTTTAAATAAAAAAGTAACAAAAGAAGGCAAATTAATGTATCTTATGTACAATTGTAATTGTCCAATTCCTTCAATAAAAAAGGGTTTTAAAAACGTAACCTCACCATGGTGTTGTTCTCCATGCAGCATCCTCAGGAGGGCTTTCAGGGACTTGCAGCAGATCGGAAAGTCTGGTCTGGTATGAGATTCTGTCAGACTGCCTTTGGGATACACATCCTAAAACCGACTGAAGATTTGTAAATTGTAAATTACGGAAAAGCAATAATCTGATTGTAAGTAAAAGTACATAAGTATTAAATGAAATGTTTTCTTTAGGTGACTCTGACATCATTAATACTGAAGCTTTAGTGTGAAGCAGCATGTTACTAATGTTGTGTATTGTATGTTGGTGTCAGATTTTTGGGTGCTGCCATTGAGGGGTCTTCACAGGGGACCATCTGATCCACACAACAACCTGGCACAGGTTTTACACCCCGGATACCCTCCCATTTATCCGGGCTTGGGACCGGCACTGCATCAAGTGGTTGGGCATTGAACTCGAACCTAACGCATGGCGGCTGAGAAACCTATCACTGAGCCACCAATGCCCAATGTAGTGTACTGTACAGGACAGTTTTATATTTGGGGACACCAGTTTAGTTCTTTCCACTGCCATTAATCATGAGCTGATTTGTTTTCCTTATAAGGGTAAGGTGTAAAAAGGTGACAACAGCACGGCGCATGAGACCTGACATTAATTTCATGCCTTTATTACTTAATTTAATTTATTTTATTATTAACAAATATGATATCATATTAATATTAAATAAAAAATATTTTATATACAGTGATATACATCTATATTTAATCAATAAATCATCTCTATCACACAGGCATATTATGCAGCTAAATACTCTGCAGAGTATTAATATTAATTTCTTGAGAAATGAGTGTCCATCTTGTGAATGAAACAAATCACATTTAAATCAAATTATGTCCTATATTTTATTTCATGATATGCATGATTGCTTGGTCAGTAAAAACCCTCCCCTGCCATCCTTCACATGAAATGATATACTTATCATGTTGCTCCCTGAGCAGACTTTCTTGTTAATGCCATTCTATTACTTGAGAAGTTTTTTTATTCACAAATGTAAAACCCTAAAAACCAGCGATCCTCTCTTTTCTGTTTTCACAAGAGACTGGGAAAATAATGTAAGAAAAATGGGATAAAGCTCGTAACATATGTCATCAATTTAATATCATCAATGAAGATGAAATTCCTATAACACTCACCCCCCCCCCCCCCATTCCCAGCACGCACACACACTTTTTTAATAGTAAATAATTTACTTGTTTTTCTGCATCCCAGTTTATTTCAGTTGTTTCGTATATGTGATATCCTATGTAATGTTTTACAGACTTGTTTCTTCGAATTGTTCTAAATGCTTTAGCGTTTTTTGTATTATATGATAAAAATAATAATAATAGGCAACATGGTGGCTTAGTGGTTTGCACTGTCACCTTGCACCTCCAGGGTCCGAGTTTGATTCCCGTCTCTGTGTGTGGAGTTTGCATGTTCCCCCCGTGCTTGGTGGCTTTCCTCCGGGTACTCCGGTTTCCTCCCACAGTCCAAAAACATGCAGATTAGGCTAATTAGCGTTCCCAAAAATTGCCTGTAGTGTGTGAATGAGTGTGTGTTTGTGTGTGTGTGTGTGTGTGTGTGTGTGTGTGTGTGTGTGTGTGTGTGTGTGTGTGTTTGTGTGTGTGTGTGTGTGCGCGCCCTGGGATGGATTGGCGCCCTGTCCAGCATGTACTCCGCCTCCTGCCCTAAGTGTCCTGGGATAAGGGGCGCCGCCCCCTTTAAAATTAGGCAGAGAAGAATGCTACTTTAACATGTAATTATTTAACATAATGATTATTTACTGTAATAATGTAATAAAGTCATTCAGTCACAATATTTCGTGGTATTTCTTAATAGAATTTATTTACAATAAAAAAAAACTCTAAACTGTATCACGTCCATGTGTGTTCGTGTACGTGGATCGCCGGACGAATGAGTGTCTATGTAGCGCGTAGAGGCTGAGCTCTGATTGGATCTTTTCAAATCATCCTTGGCACTGTGCGCCCTGAACCCTCCCACTTTTGTTCTTAGTGAATCAATTTTTTTTTTTTATATAATTTTGGGATTCTGTGATTGGCTCATTCTCAACAAAGAAAGGAGAGTGAAATTTCTTTTCAAATAGAGCCACTGGCCTGTGTCTATGCAGCTTTTGTTTAATTTTGTGCATTTGTGCGTTTTTCATTACTGACAATAAACCCATTAAACTTCAATTTACTGTTTTAAAGTACATTTATTGCATGCTTTATTTCATAATAGCAGTAATGATGCTTAATCACCTGATAAATGATTATTTACAGTTTAATTTAAATTTTGTTTGCCCCCCCCCTATTTTTTTTTTTTTGCACCAGCCGTGACCCTGAATACAGGATGAGTGACTAATGATAATAGGGTTAGCGTTATAATAATAATAATAATAATAATAATAATAGGGGAAAATAAACATGTCCTCAGCAGGTTCTGCTGTTCTTCCGCCAGATGGCGCACCAGTCCACCGGTTGTAATGGGGGGCGGGGACTTCCTATTTTCTGGCGAGCCCGTAGGCCCATGGCTCCGCCTCCTCCGAGGGGGAAGTGGGCGTGGTCTGTGCTGAAGTGCGTGCACACCTGTGCTAGAGGTTCAGAGTTTCATTACCGACGCGGGGGTGGAACGAGTCGCTCCCGCTCTGGACAGACAGACAGACAGACAGACAGACAGACAGCGGCAGTGAGACACGCAGACAGACAGTGAGACAGACAGACAGTGATGGCCCCCGGGTGCCGGTGCCGGTGGTGGTTGGTGGTGGTGTGCTGTGTGCAGGTGTGCTGCTCCGGGGCCGCGGGAGTCTCCGCCTTCAGCACGGCCTACATCAACGTGTCGTTCATCCCCCCGGACAGTAACCGGACACTGTGGCGGCGCGAGGAGATGGGGCTGTACGGGATCGAGTCCCCGACCTACACCGTCAGCGGCGCCGTCTACCTGCCCGACCCCGTCCACGCATGCGCGAACGATACGCAGTTCGAGCGGCCCGCGAGCTCCGCGCCCTGGATAGCGCTCGTGCAGCGCGGCGGCGGGTGCACGTTCACGCACAAGATCAACGTGGCGGCGCGCGCCGGAGCCTCAGCGGCGGTCATCTACAACGACGGGGGCGACAACCGCGTGATCCAGATGTCACATCCGGGTAACTGGAGCGCTCCGTATACACTCTGTAACACTCCGCTTCACTTAAAACCTGTGTGTGTGTGTGAGTGTGTGAGTGTGTGTGTGTGAGAGAGAGTGTGTGTGTGTGTGAGAGTGTGTGTGAGTGAGAGAGTGTGTGTGTGAGTGAGAGAGTGTGTGTGTGTGAGTGAGAGTGTGTGTGTGTGTGTGAGTGAGAGTGTGTGTGTGTGTGAGTGAGAGTGTGTGTGTGTGTGTGAGTGAGAGTGTGTGTGTGTGTGTGTGAGTGAGAGTGTGTGTGTGTGTGTGAGTGAGAGTGTGTGTGTGTGTGTGAGTGAGAGTGTGTGTGTGTGTGTGAGTGAGAGTGTGTGTGTGTGTGTGAGTGAGAGTGTGTGTGTGTGTGTGAGTGAGAGTGTGTGTGTGTGTGTGAGTGAGAGTGTGTGTGTGTGTGTGAGTGAGAGTGTGTGTGTGTGTGTGAGTGAGTGTGTGTGTGAGAGTGAGTGAGTGTGTGTGTGAGAGTGTGTGTGTGTGTGAGAGTGTGTGTGTGTGTGAGAGTGTGTGTGTGTGTGAGAGTGAGTGTGTGTGTGAGAGTGAGTGTGTGTGTGAGAGTGAGTGTGTGTGTGTGAGAGTGAGTGTGTGTGTGTGAGAGAGAGTGTGTGTGTGTGAGAGAGAGTGTGTGTGTGTGAGAGAGAGTGTGTGTGTGTGAGAGAGAGTGTGTGTGTGTGAGAGAGAGTGTGTGTGTGTGAGAGAGAGTGTGTGTGTGTGAGAGAGAGTGTGTGTGTGTGAGAGAGAGTGTGTGTGTGTGAGAGAGAGTGTGTGTGTGTGAGAGAGAGAGTGTGTGTGAGAGAGTGATTTTTTTTTTTTGGAAATCAATAGTCAATGTTTCCGTTACAGGTAGTTGTGTGTGTAAAAGGTGAAGTGCAGTGTTGTGTCCTCTCACTAACGGACCTGAGGTTTGCAGCGTACAGAACCAGCACCTGGACCTATTCAGCTCCGGACCGCCTTTAGGACGAGTAGAGGTCACATGCAGTGTTTACACAAAACACACAAGGAAGAATAAAAGCAGGAAGCATAGTTTTAAACGCAAGTGCGCGTGTGTGTGTGTGTGTGTTTGTGTGTGTGTGTTCAGCAGTAATATGCTGAATATCCTCTTTAATCAGACCCAAGAGTCTCACACACACACACACACACACTTCGACTGTGGAATCGTGCCCAGGTCTTACCCACGTGACCGTGACAACTCTGGGTTTTTAGCATCGTGTACAGAAATGAGCCGAGACCCAGAATCTGTGAACGCAGAGCAGAACGTTTAAATCAGTGCTGTTCAGCAGATACTTTAATCTCACATGTTCTTACTGTAGCACAGACTCGCTCGCTCACCCACCCAGAGAACAGGAGAGCTGAGCAACAAGCCGGGGGGAGGGGATCTTCTTATATGAGGTCACATAAGGGGAGAAATCTAACTTGCTTAACATGCGTATTTGTACACACACACACACACACAGGATGGAGACCCATCTGAATGTCTAATTATAATAAAAGTGAATTATGCGGAACAGCTGCCGCAGTTTAACCAGTTCTGATCTGTGAGAGGTCATGGGTTTAAATCGCGCCCTGTGTGTGTAATAACCGCGGGAATGTTTCCGTGAGCACCGTGGGCTGCTGCGTCTGCAGATGCAGGTTAAGATTTTACAATGCAAATCAGGCGTCACCCAGCTGCAGCAGCGCCGCCCTGCAGCTCGCTCGGGTCAGAGGGACGGCAGCACGGTGATGTTGTAGTGCTCTCAGACTTTAGATCATTCGTTTCTGGGTTTATTTGCATTCCCTGCACCGTGCTCACTTCGATGTGAACCCGCTCCTTTGGGACTTCATCAGAGTTTATCACATCATCATCGATGGCTGTTGCACTGATCAAATGATTTCTTCTTTCCCTTCAGGTTAGTTTTAAACACACACCTGAGCAAACCCCGAATCCCAGTCACACCAGCTCTATAGTTAAGCAGTATTTGTTGATGGCAGAATAGTTTTAGTAGATGACCAGCGTGTGGCGTGCTTTAGGAGCTCCTGTAGCTTCTGCACTGGTGTCATCACTCGGGATTCAGGAAGTTTAGTTTTACCGAAACATTTGTTTATAATAACGTGTCTGTAGCTGCTAACTGGGCTCCGCCCCCACGACCCTGAATACAGGATAAAGTAGTATAGACGGTGAGTGAGTGAGTATCAGCTTCCGCACAGTACTCGTGTTTTGTGAGAGTCTTAAGCAGCATTCCATTCTGAAGTGTACTCAGGGTTAAGTACACTTCATGTCGGTGAAGGGAACATCCCTCGACAAAACTCCACCATTCGGAACGCGCGTTACCATGGTAACATAAGCACCTCGGACACCTGTCGCTGCTGCCGCTTTCACACTACGGCATTAAATACTAAATATTTGTTTAAACAAAAAGTGATACTATCATAAATCATCTACTATTGCAACGTGGATAATAAAAAAAACATTTTGTTATTAAGAATAATTATAGTAATAATAATTGATTAAAGCTGTACAGAGAGTCATATATAGGCTAGTAATCTGTAAAAAAGATAACACTAAGGATTTCTTTATTAAGTTACAATGTCAATTTTTATGTCCTATTAATATGAAGTTGTCCTTGATGATAATGATAATATAAAAATCTTTTTTCGAGCTTAATTTTTTTTTCACGCTCCAGCGAGACGCAACGACTTGTCGCAATGGAATGTTTTATTCCCTTTTCCGCTGGTGAAGACCCGGTGTTCAGTTGTTCCCTACACCGTTCGCTGTTCCCTTTGAACCGAGCAGTTTCTCTCCCTGCGGTTTGGAATCACACTGAACAGTGACACTGTTGTGTGTTATTGATGGTCACTCCAGGGCGCTGCGCACACACACAGTCACACGAGCACACATGCTGGCTCATTAATATTCTTTACCAAACATTATTCTGCACAGCAGATCACACACTGAAAAGCCCCTCCGGTGGGAACATGGAGGTGGCGTCAGGGCAGCGGTGTAATCGCCTGCTTATGGAGTTTAGAGCAGCTTTGGATCCTCAGCGTCCCATCATCCGAGCCGTCGTAGCGCTTTAACAGCAAGGCCTGACGAGACTCGGCGTCCATGTTACCTCGTCCTCATCAGACCGTCACCCTCAGCAAAAAAGAGGACAGAGTGGAAGAGAGTGTGTGTGTACGTGTGTTTCCACTACAAACACTTCACCTGAAAAACCAGAGCCGAGTCGCGTCTCACAAGCGATCAAAGAATTTTACAGGCTTTAATAAAACGTCTCGTCGTGCTGGAACACGCGGCTCAGGGTCGGTTGTGATGTTCACTAACAGTTCTGAACTCGGGATCTCACCGTAAACAATCACCTAATTACGCAACTCTCACTCCATTTTCATGGGACTGTAAAGCTCACGCATGCTTTGAACATTGAACCTGAATCGATAATAATGACTTTAGCTCTATCTGTGTGTGTGTGTGTGTGTGTGTGGATCGTTTAATGATTTATAGATCTGTGCTCAGTGACCTCAGTGTGAGTGGCGTTATACAACCTCCAGTAATCCTGCACCACCATTTTGTGTGTGTGTGTGTGTGTGTGTTGCATTCCATAGTTCCTGGTTCAGGTACAAACTTGAATTTCCTGTTCCTTTATCAGCTGATGTTGCTTTGTGTTAAGGTTGAGCTGTGTACTGTAACTCGTGTTTGGAATTCGTTGAAACTCTTCTAATGAAGTACAGAGAGGTTTATTTATATATACAGTTGAAACCAGATATTTACACACCTGTTTTTTCTTTACTGTCAAACATTAAATCAGAGTAAACTTTTTCTGTTTTAGATCAATAAATAAAAAATTTTTGCATTTGTTAAATGTCAATCATGCGAGGGAGAATATATATATATTTTTATTATTACTTTCATCAGTTAAACATGTGCACACACTTCCTTAGTATTGGGTAAATTTGGCCCGAAACTGTTTCACTTGGTCGAAACGTTTCAGGTATCATTCCACAAGCTTTCTACAATGGTTTGCTGGAATCTTGGCCCACTCCTCTCGACAGAACTGGGGTAACTGGGTCAGGTTTGTAGGCCTTCTTGCTCGCACTCACCTTTTTAGTGCCGCCCACAAATGTTCTGTGTGATTGAGATCAGGGCTTTGTGATGGCGCCGCTCCAATACCTCGACTTTGTTGTCCTTAAGCCACTTTGTTATTAATTTGATGGTATGCTTGGGGTCAATGTCCATTTCCTGGCTGATGTCTTCAGATGTTGCTTCAATATATCCTCAGAATTTTCTTTTCTCATGATGCCATGGATTTTGTGCACCAGTGCTTTTTTTTTTATGGTGGTTTTGAAGTAATGGCTTTCTCCTGCCAGAGTAACCTTTCAGCTCAGAGTAGTACAGGACTGGTTTTACCGTGGATAATCACACTGTCCTACCAGTTTCAGACAGCATCTTCACCGGATCTTTTGCTGTTGTCCTGGAGTTGATTCACACATTTCACACCAAAAAACGTTCCTCTCTGGGACTCTAAAAATCGTTTTTATACCACACTTGGACGTCCACACTTCTTTTCCTGATGTCTTGGTTGGTTTCTCTTGATTTTCCCACGATGTCGCAGAAAGAGGCTCTGTGTTTGAGTTGTGCCTTTATATGCATCCACACGTGTGCCACCAATTAACCCAAATGGAATCAATTAAACAGAAGCTTCTTAAGCTCAGAATGGAATCATCTGGAGATTTCTTTAAAGACACAATAATCTTTAGTGTATTTATACTTCTGACTATGATGAAACTGATAAAAAAAAAAGAAAGAGAGATTCTCATTCGCTCGATTCTGACATTTAACAAATGCAAAAAATGTTAATATTTATTGATCTAAAACAGAAAAGGTTTACTCTAATTTGATGTTTGACAGTAAAGAAAAAAAGTTAGTTATTTTTTCCTGAACTGTAAATATCCGGTTTCAGCTGTATATTGTGTGACCGTCCTACTAACATACTTGTGTAAAGGGACACTTGGGCCAAAATAAAGACCCAGGGTTTGTGTTCACATCAGTACTTATGTCAGGTAAATACCAGAACACTACATACTGTGGACTAATGATGGGTTACATCCTGGTCATGTTGTGTGGAAAGCTGGTTTAACATGCTCTGTCTGGCAGATACAGCAGAGGAACATGCTGAACTACCTCAGCTCTCATCTCTCTCTCTCTCATTATCTCATCTCTCTCATCTCATCTCTCTCTCATCTCGCATTCGCTTATCTCTCTCAATTCAATTTAATAAAATTTTATTTATATGGTGCTTTTAACAATGGTCATTGTCTCAAAGCAGCTTCACAAAATGAAAATAAAATTTATGGAAGTGTGTATGTGGGAGAAAATGTACTTAGATAATGAGATTGTCCCTGATGAACGAGTCGAGGGCGACGGTGCTGAGGGAAAAACTCCCTGAGATGGTAATAGGAAGAAACCTTGAGAGGAACCAGACTCAACAGGGAACCCATCCTCATCTGGGTGATAACGGAGAGGAGGGATTGATCAGCATAATAATGTGTAAGACTGGAAGTTCAGTGTAACAGAAGTTCTTTAAATGAACATGAAGTCCATTTCCGCACAGGGGTGAGTCAGCAGGTGCAGAGGGGGTCTGGATCACTGGGAGCTCATTCTCTCATTCTCTGATTTCTCTCAATCCGCTTGTTTAAGTGCTTGAGTACATGCTCACTTTAACAGCACCTTAATCTGTCTGAAGAGAGTCTGTACCTGTGCCAGGGTTAAAGGGTCAGGGTGAGATGGTGAATGAGTAGATGTTTCAGGAATTAGATGTGAAAGCTCTACCTGGTGTGACATCTGTGCTGTGGTGCCATCACCTCTAATCACCTTTTTAATGATTTGTGTTATTTGTTTGCACCATGCAGCTCATGTGTGTGTGTGGGTGTGTGTGTGTAGGTACCACGATCGTGTCTGTGATGATTGGGAACCTGCATGGTGAGGAGCTGGTGCAGCTGCTGCAGAACGGCGTGTCGGTGTGGATGACGATAGAGGTGGGGCTTCAGCGTGGATTGTGGATGAGTCACTACTCCATCTTATTCATCTCCATCTCATTCTTCATCATCACCACGGCAACCATCTGCTACTTTATCTTCTACTTCGCGCAGAGACTCAACACCATACGCCGTCGGAGCCATAAACAGGTTCGCACAGGGGCACAACGTAAACAGGGTGGCTGATTAATGAATTAACAGACTCGTTAAGTGTTTCTCGTGTTTCATCATTAAATAAAAATCAACATTTTGTTAAATTGATCTCCAGCACGGCTGTGTCTCGAGTCATATGAGTGTTAGTGATGTCAGACGAGGTTTCCTGGGGTGCTTACTGGTGTGTGTGTGTGTGTGTGTGTGTGTGTGTGTGTGTGCTGGAAACACTGATGTAACACTGTGTCTCAGTAATCGCTCCCTCTGCACATCCAGGCGTTTGGGATGTTAATGTTGCTGCGCTGTGAAAACAGCACAAACAGTGTTCTCCCATGAGCCTCTGCAAGCGTGTGGGTGTTTGGGTGTGTAGCTGCATTCGTGTGTGTGTGTGTGCGCGCGTGATGGAATAAAACCAGATGAAACATGTCTTGAATTGTGGAACAAATGACTCAGAAGCGTGCAGAAGAACATTCCTCTCGGAGGGGTCAGGGGTTTAGACATTACACACTTCACTATATTCATTGAACTTTAAAGTGACAGACACCAGCGAGTGATCGGTGCCTGGAGCGGGGCATGACCAGAACAGAAAGCGTGCGCCGGTGGCTAGTGTTGAAGTGTGAGGACCGCCCAGTTGATGGCCAGACAATCCTCCTCCATGGTGGTGTCGCTTACCGAGAGCTTCTGGCTAGGACACGGCACCACATGCTCCTCACTCACCAAACTGCCCTGGCCCTCTGTCTGAGAGAGATCAGGAGAGCAGCGTCCCATACACACAACTTATACTTCGCAGAAACCCTCTTTATATAGCTCCGCCCACTGACCCAGATTCAGGACCCCCGTTTTAGTGACCTCATTTAGCAACTTGGTGACACCAAACCTACAATAATACCCACGGGCTGCCCCAGCTTCTGTCCTGTCCGTTCATGGATGTGCGCATGACATGTTTGCTGTGATGTGTGATGTGATGTGATTGTAATTGTAATGTGTCCATTATTTTAGGTGAACAGGACAGAAGACCTAATCACACCTAGACAAACAGTTGTTACACACACACACACAATTTTTATCCAAGAAATCATTGGAGCGTGTCACACGTGATAAAGATCTGAATACATAACTATACAGTTGGTGTGTCTGACTCGTGTGTGTCTGACTCGTGTGTGTCTGACTCGTGTGTGTCTGACTCGTGTGTGTCTGACTCGTGTGTGTCTGTGTGTGTGAAACTCCAGAAACAGATGAAGGCAAAAGCGAAGAAAGCAATTGGTCAGCTGAAGATTCGTACACTTAAACAAGGAGATAAGGTAAGTGTGTGTGTGTGTGTTATGATCATGTAAGACCATATATTTGCCCTGTTTTTCCTGTTGGTGCTAAAAAAAAAATATTTAAACATGATTATCGTGTGTGTGTAGGAGACGGGGCCAGATGCTGACTCATGTGCTGTGTGTATCGAGGCGTATAAACCAGGAGACGTGCTCTCTGTCCTTACATGCAAGTACGTCTTTGGTTTTATTGTATCATCATTTTATTGCCGTCACATGCCTGAGCTCTGAGACACTAAGACCATTCTCCTGCCTCGCACACATTGCTCAACTTTAATGAGCTGTTTTTTTCCCATCTGGTTTTGCTGAGACGTCATCAGCATAACAATGAAAACTAATACCATGTTTACGGATTATGTTGCTCAGAGGAAGCATGTAAAGAGAGAAAAGCAGTGGGCCTAAAACTGAACCTTGTGGAACACCAAACTCCACTAGAGAACATGAATAATCACCATTTAGATCTACAAACTGATACTGATCAGTAAAATTGGATCTGAGCCACAAGAGGGCAGTTCCTTTAATTCCTACTACCTTTTCTAATCTGTGAAGGAGAATACTATGATCCATGGTGTCAAAAGCTGCATTGAGGTCCAGTAACACAAGTATAGTGACGCAAACCTGATCAGATGCCAATTGGAGGTCATTTACTACTTTAACAAGTGCTGTCTCTGTGCTGTGATGAGGCATAAATCCTGACTGATACAGTTCATGTATGTTATTCCTATGTAGATATGAACACATCCTTTTCCAGAATCTGCTAATTTAAAAGCTTTAGGAATGGAACCATTGCTGGGTGATGAGGAAGCATGTAAAGAGAAAAAAGCAGTGGGCCTAAAACCGAACCCTGTGGAACACCAAACTCAAAAGAGGTTTTGAAAGGGGTTCAGTTATCTCAGGGGTTCAGTTATCATTTGTTTGAGTAAATGGTGTACAAAACGGGTACAGGGTGTAGTATAGACGTGTTGGGTAAGTATCTAGGATTAGTTTTGTTATCTTCTAAAAGAGTAGAGAGATGGACTAAGAGCTTTTTGTTAGTGTTAGGATTAGGTAACCCTGGACACTTTCCTTCCCGTGTGAAATACTACCAGTTTAGTTTGACGCATTTACGTTCTAGTTTTAATGTGTGTGTGAACGTTATACCAGGGAGCAGGGTTTTCACAGATGGTGATCCAGTGATCATTGATGCTGATAAAGCACTGTATAATGTGCAACCATGAGGTTCATCCAGAATTACTAAACCCACTTTACATTTAATCTGGGTGTTCATGTTAAAATAACTGTATACATAATCACACACCTAATGCATCCACTATTAATTCAATTATATTTTATCAGAATCAGAAGAGTTTTATTGCCAAGTGAGCTTGCACGTACAAGGAATTTGTTTTAGTGACGGAGCTTCCAGAACAAAACAAATAAGACCAAAACAGCACGACACAAAACAGCAAAAAAATAAGGATGGATTTTTTTGGGTTAACATCAAATGGAGTAGGGTGTGAGATACTTACAAATAAGTTAAATAAATATCTGCAGTATTGCACAGTATATTTCACAGTGGTGTTTCACACAATATTGCTCATCTATTTAATGCACAGTGAGAAGAATGTTTAGCTGTTCATGAGGTAAATTGTCTGGGGGGGAAAAACTGTTCTTGTGCCTGACTGTTCTGGTGTTCGATGCTCTGTATCGTCGGCCAGACGGCAAAAGTTCAAAGTCAAGTCAAGTCAATTTTATTTATATAGCGCTTTTAACAATTGACATTGTCGCAAAGCAGCTTTACACAATAAAAAGAAGTAAGTTTTTATGCAATGTATATGAATCAAAATGATAAGATTGTCCCTGATGAGCAAGCCGAGGGGGACGGTGGCAAGGAAAAACTCCCTGAGATGGTAATAGGAAGAAACCTTGAGAGGAACCAGACTCAACAGGGAACCCATCCTCATCTGGGTGATAACGGAGAGCAGGGATTGATCAGCATAATAATGTGTAAGACTGGAAGTTCAGTATAACAGGAGATGTGTTAAAATTAAAATTAAAGGGCCTCCGAGTGGCGCAGTGGTTAAAGCGCTCGCTTTCATCCGGAGATCGGCAGTTCGAATCCCGGGTGGTGCTGTAACCTCTCGCAGCCGGAGGTCTAGAGAGAGCTGATTGGCCGAGCTCTCTCAGAGGGGAGAGATGAGAGGTACATAGTGCTCCTACATTAATCACGCTCTACAGCCAGTCAGGGGCGTCTGTGAGCTCGCGCAACGGAGGGAGCGGATAGCGCTGTCCTCCGAGTGTGTTACGCCGCCCCCAATGGTGCGCGAGCGAGCAGTTCGAAAAGATGCGGTAGGCTGGCGTCACGTGGTTCGGAGGAAACAGGTGATAGTCTTCGGCCCTCCCGGTTGAGTGGTAGTAGTAGCCTTAATGTGGGAGCCCCTAGTGACGGGGAGGAATTGGACACGACTAAATTAGGGAGAAAATCGGGGGAAAATCCAAAAAAAAAATTAAAAGGAGTCCAGTTTGTTCCCGGAGGCTCAGGTAGACTGTAGGGGATTCCGGTCCTGAGTTATCGAACAACTGAAGTCACAGGTCCCCAGAGCATCACTCGATGACAGGACAGTCTTCATGGAAACCATCCCCAGCCACCATACGAATCCAGGCAGACCACATGGGGCATCCATGCGACGAGATCTCCAACCAGAAGCAGGACTCCAGGACGGGTTAGACGGCTCCAGAGGGCAGAGGGGTCTGGATCACTGGCAACTCAGGAGCGAAACATGTATAGCTCGACAGAGAGACAGAGAGAGGGAAAGGAGAGAGGAGAGAGCAGAAAAGGAGAGAACAGAAAATAAGGAGAGATGGCAGTTAGGTCTGGTCACAGTCAACATGTATAAGGTGAATGTATATTTAGTGCAAAGTGCAAGCAGGGACTCCGGCAGGACTAACTATAACAGCATAACTAAAAGGGAGAGCCAGAAGGAAACACAGACATGAGGGGGAACTGAGATGTAAAGCAACCAATCACCTCACCGTCAACAAACCTGAGTGAACAATGAGAGTGGGGAGGACAGCATCTAAACATACCAGTTCACCAGAATACTCTACGTCCATGAGTCCCCCAGATCTGCTCCTTTACCTAAGGCTAATCTATTTACAAACATGCTGCGCTAAATAAATAGGTTTTTAGCCTAGACTTAAACACTGAGACTGTGTCTGAGTCCCGAACATTAATAGGAAGACTATTCCATAATTTTGGGGCTTTGTAAGAAAAAGAAAAAGAGAAGGTGGCTTGGGTGTGAGGGGTGCAGAGTGATATTCCGAGCCCTTTTCTTCACTCTGGATATATACAGTTCTTGTAGTGTGGGTAGGGGAGCCGATAATCCTTCCAGCAGTCTGAACCGTCCTTTGTAGTCTTCTGATGTCTGCTTTTGTAGCTGAGCCGAACCAGACAGTTATTGAAGTGCACAGGACGGATTCGATGACGGCTGCGATTTATTTGATCACTATTACAATCACGCACTCGCTAGAACCACACACATGATAAAATGTGTTCACATGTTCATGTTACATGCTCACTATAATCACAAACACACACGCGCACACACGCACGCCCAGGCTGGTTAATGTGGCATCAACTCTGAGGTCTATACGCACAGGCACACAGACAGGTGTGCGCGCACACACACACACACACACACACACAAAAACTGAAACTCATTTCATCCAAGCATATTTTGTTGATGTTGTGCTCTCGGTCTCTTTAGAACAAGGAAGTATATGGAAGTCTAATAGAACTGAAAAATAATGAAGATTGTGTTTTTAACACTTGAAAATATTTTTAAACTGCAATTTAGTAACTTGAATATTTTTGCTTTGAATTTTAAATGCTTGAATTACATTTTCATTTGAAATGTACAACCACAATAAATTGTAGTGGCAAAAATTTCAAACATTGTAAATGGATTTTTTTCAATTCAGATCAAATTGCAGAAAAATTCAAAAGTTTTTATTGCAACAAGTTTTTTTTTAGCTCATGAAATTCAACCTGCTATTTTGCTTTGAGGAATTTTGCCACTATTATACTTCCATAGAAGTAAACTCTTCACACCTCATGAATCACGCCCTGCTCACTGTGAAGTTAATGTTGATGGGGGAGGGGGTTTTAGGGATAAAAGAATGAGTTGGGAGGTAGAGAAACACACACACACACACAGAAACCCCTTTGTTAGGTTGTTGGTGGACTGATGTGTTGTAGTTGAATGTGAAACTCTTCCCAGAATGCACTACAGGAGGGTGTCAAGTTCTCATCAGTTTTCCTGCCTCCTAATGTAACATTCTGTAAATATGAGTTACATACTCCGTCTTATACTGTGTGTGTGTGTGTGTGTGTGTGTGTGTGTGTGTATAGTCATTTCTTCCATAAGGCATGTGTTGAGCCATGGCTGATGGAGCACAGGACCTGCCCCATGTGCAAATGTGACATCCTCAAAGCCCTTGGAGTAGAGGTGAGCTGCGTGCGTGTGTGTGTGTGTGTGTGCAGAGAGCACGTGTGTGTGCGCGCGCGCATTCATGACCCAGTTTCTTATCTCTCCACAGATGGATGTTGAGGAGCAGCACATGCCGACAGTCACTTCTGATGTGCATTTCTTTCCCACACACACACTATCTGAGTCCGTCTCCAACTCACACTCTGACTCCGAGTCTCACACACACAGCGACGCTGCCTCTTCTGGATACGAATCTCTGCATGCAGCCGAGCAGCTTGGCCTTGCTGAAAACGTACACGATGGTGAGAAACACACCCACACACGAACACACACACCCACACACGAACACACACACCCACACACGAACACACACACCCACACACGAACACACACACCCACACACGAACACACACACCCACACACGAACACACACACCCACACACGAACGAACACATCCACAAAAACAGTGTCCAAACCAGCTTATCTGCAATAGCTCCTGGAATTCCACAAGATATGTGAGAATATAGTGTGTGTGTGTGTGTGTGTGTGTGCGCGCGCGCGCGCATGCCTTTAACAGCACACACCCTGTTTTGTTTTCATGTGTTGTGTTTGGGTTAAACATGTTGGCGTGATCACATTAAAAGACACGAGGGTGACGAGAGCAGCGTGATGTCACGGCTTCCGTGTGGTCCTCGGGTCCGAATGTATTGGAACAGCAAGGCCAGTTGTATGGTTTTTGCCGTGCACTGAAGACTTCGGAGGTGTTCTGTTGTGAAGCTTCTCCGGGTGTGTAGCGCAGTGTGTCTCAGGTGTTGTGTGTTTTGTGAGGTTTCGTTCTTCGGGCGCTGCTCAGTCCGGTTAAAACTCGACGGACCCGGGTGTGGCGTCTCCGTGTGTCGTGTCGAGGTCTCTCCCAGTTTAGATTGGACGTGTTTCTCTGTAAACTGGATGCACCAGTGGGTTCTTTCTTTTTCAGGACATTCCAAAGACGTTACAGTATTTTTACTCATTTTAAAAGCGGGTGTGTTCAAACAAAAGGTTTTGTGTTTTTAAGTTGTTCCACATCGAGATGTAAATACCAGGTAATGAACACTATTTTCAACTTCTCTCCATTGTTGAACTTTTAAACCCAAACATGTCCAGAATGTGACCGAACAAAAGAACAGTTTGTCCACCACTTTAGGAGGCGACAGAACTCCGTACGGAAATCACGCAGCGGCGATCTGCAGTCGATCCGTCATTAAATTCTTTGCCGTGTGATGTACATCTGTCCTGCGACAGGTTTCTGTGACTCTGTTCTCCAGCAGCAGGTTTCTCTCCCGCTCTCTGTTTCTCTGTGCTGTGATTGGTTTCTCTGACGCTCTGCTGTCCTTTTGATTGGTTTGCAGGTTCGGAGGCGGTGTGTGTGGAAGTGCCGCACTACGATAACCCCGCCTTTGAGAGTGAAGCTCGCAGCTAGGAGACGAGCGAAACACACTGTGACTGTAAACGCGCACACACACACACACTCACTTATTCGGATCCTTATACATGTACACTTGTTTACGGTCACGGGCATGACTTTAAAAAAAAAAAAAAAAAAAGAATTGTGTATAATTTTATTTCTCTCTGTGAATGTGAATCAATGACCTAATGCTGTGGTTAATGTGAGGCGGTGCACTCTCTCTCTTTGTCTCTGGTGTGTGTGTGTGTGTGTGTGTGTGTGTGTGTGTGTGTGTGTTATCTCTCTCTTGCTCTCTCTCTCACACACACGCACACAATGTTCCATGTGAGGGGTGGAGCTAAATTTATGTTAAGGTTATGTTAAGTTAGACTTGATCATGTGACATCCTTGCGAGTGCTTGGCCTTAACTCCTGGCTACTGAACGTTATATAGCCGCTGATGGGAAGCTAGTGTTAATGTGAGCTTTTTAAACTTGTGCTAAAAGAAATGTAAAAACAAATTCTAAAGGAATAAAAAAAAAGAAAACTATTATTCATGTTTATCTAATCAGATAAAAGTGACGTCCTGCCCCTGTATACTTGGACACACCACACACACACCACACACACATCACACACACCACAATGAGCTCGCTGTTTTTTTGTTTTTCAAAAACTTTAAAATTGTTTTTATTTTGCAAAATAATATTTTGCACTGTGTGTGTGTGTGTGTGTGTGTGTGTGTGTGTGTGTGTGTGTGTGTGTGTGCACTTCACAATGTGGCCTTATTGGTATCTTCTTCACTCTGTCATTTTAATCTTATTATATCGGTAAGAAAAGAAGAATTGAATGTAAACTGTAAATAAAATCAAATTTTATTGTGTGTGTGTGTGTGTGTGTGTGTGTGTGTGTGTGTGTGTGTGCGCGCGCGCTTTTCACAATGTGGCCTTTTTGGTATCTTCTGTATTCTGTATAAAGAGATGAAGAGATGTAACTGTAATTTCAATTAAATTATGTAACTATACAAATATAGTGTGTAAATAAAGCCTACTTTTATCATGAAGGTTTGTGTGTGACGGGGTGGCGCTGATTGACGTGGCTAATGTGAAGGTAACAGGATCAACACGAGGGTGATGTGGATGAAGTACAGGTCATGCTTGATGAGTGTAACATAATTGATACAAAGGTAATATGGCTAACATCACAAGGACGGTGTTTACACAAGGGTGTGCCAGTGACCTCAGAATGTTTCAGGCCACACCCCCTCCTGAGGCTTCTGAAGATCACATTTTATTGTGTGTGTGTGTGTGTGTGTGTGTGCTTTTCACAATGTGGCCTTCTTGGTATCTTCTTTGGTTAGATCTGGGTCTTGCATGTGGCTTCTACAGAACAACAGATGGTTAGGTTAAGTTAGGTTTGATAAGGTTAGATTCAATTTTGTCATTGTGCAAAGTACATTTACAGAGCCAATAAAATGCAGTTAGTGTCTAATCACTAGTGTATAAGTGGCCTATTTACAATAAATAACTAGGTTAAATGAGGGTCTGTATCTGTTTGTACAGGAGGTGCAGTAAGAAGATATGGTGTATATAGTAGTGTACACTATAACTGATCAAACATTATGTAGTCGATAGACATGTCAAGAAGATAATGTGATATACATAAGAGTTTAGAATGATAAATATC
Source organism: Clarias fuscus (assembly GCA_030347435.1). Lineage (NCBI taxonomy): Eukaryota > Metazoa > Chordata > Actinopteri > Siluriformes > Clariidae > Clarias > Clarias fuscus. The sequence goes on from CM059212.1 coordinate 260,773, forward strand.
ACCCATATTTATCATTATAAACTCAAAACTCTAGGCATCTTTGAATGAATATACAGTCATGCAAAGATACCTAGTGAGTGAAGCAGTGCAATATAGCCAGAAAGTAACACAGCAATGATGTATTGGTTCACATTCCATGATCAGCTGTTCAGTCCAGTAACAGCCACTGGAAGAAAAAAAAAAAAAAAAAGCTCTGAGGCACCTGTGGCACCTGCCCAATGGGAGAAGGGTGAATAGTCCAGGATCGGGGAGAGCTGTATCTTTGATAATGCCTCTTACCCTTTACAGACAGCAGCATTCCAATGCAGACAACATTTCTGTGCTCTCAGCCTCTGGCTGCGTCTGGGAACCCTGAATTTTGGTCCTTTCTGAGCCGTTACACACTGGGGCGTAAACCTTCAAGGGCCACAGAAAGCCCTCAGGCCAAAACCCCAGGCAGCTGGAGGGGGACAGCGAAGATCTAGTGAGTTTTGCACAAGTGTCCACAGGAAGGAATGAGAGAATGCACTGCCATGTCTCCTGAACTTTTTTCTGATGAAAGGTATGCAAATTTTACTATACCAACTTTTTAAATTTTCACATTTGAATTATACACTACTCACTATAAGTTAGGGATATAGTGAGAGACTCAGTCGATGTCATACGAAGGGTGTTTGTTTCACTTAAGACATTTTTGGGATTGGAAGGCGAGTGTATCGGGGTGATAGACGCCTCATTTTGTGTTTTCCATGTAATGGTCTCATTGTGTACAGATGTGCCTTATATTGGGGCCAATACCAAAAGACAAACCTTTTCAATGTGGCATCAATTTCAACATTCTGTGGGTAGAAAAAGCTGGTATCATTCCAAGTTCATCATTCAAACAGCCATGAACACACGACGTCACTTAATGGACGAGCAGCGCCACCTGGCAATGGCGCGCCTTCGGGTCGGTGACAGGCACTCAGATGTTGCTTGTGAACTTGGTGTGTCTCAAAGAGTCTTCAGCAGACTTGCATCAAGACACAGAACGACTGGCAGAGTTCATGACAGACCCAGGAGTGAAGCCCCATGAATGACAGACTGCAACCATGACTAGTACCTAAGGATCTCTGCACTCAGACATCGTTATGTAACTGCCACACAGCTGCAGTCCGTTTACCACATGTGAGGGTACTAGGGTTTCCAGACAAACCATTCACAACCGATTCAACCGCTTTGGCTTGAATGCCAGACGACCATCTCAGGCGACTCCACTGACACCGAGACACCGCCGTGAACATCTGCAGTGGGCACAAGACCATGTGACCTGGACAATGCAGCAGTGGTCTACCGTCCTGTTCACTGATGAGTGTCGGGTCACCGTCGCTGGAGAAGGTGTTTGTTGAGCGATACACTGAGGTCAACATGGTCCCCAGGGTTCGCTTTGGTGGAGGAGGTGCAACAGTCTGGGCAGGAATCAGCAGTCAGTGCAAAACAGATTTGGTTATTGTAGATGTCTCACTCACTGCATGCTCTTACCTCAGAGACATCAGAGAACCCATCATCATCCCCCAATTCCGCCAGGACACCCCCAACTTTCTGTTCATGGATGATAATGCTCCACTACATCGGGGGAGAATTGTCACAGCTCGACTTCAGGAAGTTGGAGTGCCTCATATGGTGGCCATCAATGTCCCCTGACCTGAACCCCATAGAGCACGTCTGGGACCAGATGAAGCAGAGACTGGATGATCGTACCCCACCCCCACGTGACTGGAATCTCCTACAGTCTACCTGAGCCTCCAGGAACAAACTGGACTCGTTTTAATTTTAAACACATCTCCTGTTATACTGAACTTCCAGTACACATTATTATGCTGATCAATCCCTGCTATCCGTTATCACCCAGATGAGGATGGGTTCCCTGTTGAGTCTGGTTCCTCTCAAGGTTTCTTCCTATTACCATCTCAGGGAGTTTTTCCTTGCCACCGTCGCCCTCGGCTTGCTCATCAGGGACAATCTTATCATTTTGATTCATACACATTGCATACAAACTTACTTCTTTTTATTGTGTAAAGCTGCTTTGCGACAATGTCAATTGTTAAAAGCGCTATATAAATAAAATTGACTTGACTTGACTTGACCTGGCAGAACTGCGTGTAGCGCTTGTGGAAGAGTGGAACACATCGCCTCAGAACAACATCATGAGGCTAGTGAGGAGCATGAGACGTCGCAGTCGAGCTGTCACTGCGGCTAATGGTGGAAACACCTGCTACTGACATTATCAAATTTTGTTATTTGGGGCTGTCCTTGTTATTATCTAAATTTTTGGGTTTTCTTCTCATACATTATTAGTAATTTCAAAAGAAACTTTTACTTATTTCATTAAAATTCAGAGCAAATAGGAAAAGCACTTATGTAAATAACAATATCCCTAACGTATTGTGAGTAGTGTAAATACCTTTCCTATTCATTATACTCTCTGTTACATCACAGGAACATATGAGCCCTGGACACTCCCTGTCCACTTTATTAGAAACACCTGGGTGCGTCTGACTCAGTTTCTATCCCAGTGCAGACCTGCTTTTAGAGGAATTCAGTCTACCACTAGGGGTCAGTAATGTGCTCGAAGCCTTCTGAAATGAAGTGTTAGGGTTCAGTATGTGGTGCTGCTCCTCTTATCATAAATAGGGTTAGTGGCATGAATATCGCCATTACATCACCTTGACATGCACTGTACACACAATGCACAGTTAGAAGTAAAGCAGAAGGTGTGTGTGTGTGTGTGTGTGTGTGTGTTTCTAACTTTCTTAAAATTCTCCAGGAGTAATTTCATCTGTCTGTCTTCTACTCATCATTATTTCCCGGTCTGAAATCACAGTATTGTGAATGAAATGTGTGTGAGCTTGGGTGCCGAGGTTTCTCCACGAGTCTGTGTGAGAGCGCCACCTAGTGACCATTCTACATCAGTGGCTAGGTGAGTTTTAAGGTGTTAAATTAAAAGTAAATGAATTGTAGCTCTTCAGTGAATGTGCTCTATGTCAGTGAGAGGACAGAAGGACCTGACCCTGCACTGTGTGTGTGTGTGTGTGTGTGTGTGTTACTCCATCACACGGGACGTTTAACAACAGCCTGCTCACACACGCGCTTCTCCTTCACAGTGTGTGATCAGTGCGCGTGTAAGAGGAATAAACTACATACATAAATACCGGAAGCACAGATAAATAAATCTCAACATATCCGCCTTCACGAGATAGAGCGCGCGGAGCCCTGGCCCTTTAAATTTCAGGGCGCGATGCATGCTGGGAACTGTAGTTTATAACTGCGTGTGTAACGCTGTGCGGTAAACACCAGAAAACTACAAATCCCACAATGCGTCGCTTTCTTCCTTTTGGCTGTGTTTCTGTCGACGTGGGAAACAGGACCGGATAACAAACACACACACACACACACACACACACTCAGACACACTATGTGACACAGTTACACACGGACACACACCGTGACATGTGAAGTACATGCGCGCGCCAACATGTGGCTCAAACCGGAGGAGGTGCTTCTGAAAAACGCGCTGAAGTTATGGGTGACGGAGAAGTCCAACGATTATTTCATCCTGCAGCGGAGGAGAGGACACGGGGACAGCAGCGCGGGACTGACAGGTGAGACAGGGGGGGTTAGAGACACTGACATGTGAGACTGGGGGTGGTTGGAGACACTGACTGAGACAGATGGAATGGATGTCAGAAACACAGACAGATGAGATGGGGGGGTTAGAGACACAAACTGGTGAGACGGGGGGGGGGGGATAGAGACACAGACAGGTGAGACGGGGAGGGGGGTAGAGGCACAGACAGGTGAGATTGGGGGGGGGCGGACAAAGGCACAGACAGGTGAGATGGGGGGTTAGAGGCACAGACAGGTGAGATGGGGGGGGGGGGGTTAGAGACACAAACTGGTGCGACCAGTTGGGGGGGATAGAGACTGAGACGGGGGGCATAGAGACACAGACAGGTGAGACGGGGGGGGGGGGCATAGAGACACAGACAGGTGAGACGGGGGGGGGGGCATAGAGACAGAGACAGGGGGGGGGGAGGGGTAGAGACACAGACAGGTGAGACGGAGGGGGGGGGTAGAGACACAGACAGGTGAGACGGGGGGGGGAGGGGTAGAGACAGGTGAGACGGGGGGGGGGGTAGAGGCACAGACAGGTGAGACGGGGGGGGGGGGGTAGAGGCACAGACAGGTGAGACGGGGGGGGACAGAGGCACAGACAGGTGAGACAGGGGGGGGACAGAGACACAGACACGTGAGACGAGGGGGACCGAGGCACAGACACAGACAGGTGAGACGGGGGGGATAGAGACACTGACAGGTTTGTGTGTGTGTTGTCTCCCATTTAATAGTCATGTTGACATACACACACACACACACACACACAACTTGTTTATGTGTGTGTGTTAGGTCTCTTGGTTGGGACACTGGACACGGTGTTCGACTCCACAGCAAAAGTGGCTCCGTATCGCATTTTACACCAAACACCTGATTCACAGGTGTACTGGAACATCGCCTGTGGTGAGTGTGTGTGTGTGTGTGTGTGTGTGTGTGTGTGTGTGTGTGTGCGCGTCCTAGAGAGACAATACTCCCATCACTGATGATGATGTGTTTAGGTAAATGACTTCCTGGTAATAGGACACAGGTTGCAGATTGTTGATATTTGTGTGTGTGCGTGTGTTTCGGTGTTTGTGTGTGTCTTTGCGTGTGTGTGTGTGTTCAGGTGCATCTCTGGATGAGATCTCTCAGCACTGGGAGTGGCTGCAGCTCAACATCATGAGAACTCTCTCTGTGTTTGACTCGGGTGATGACATCACCAGTTTTGTTCAGGGCAAGATTAGAGTGAGACACACACACACACACACACACACACGTAACAGTAATAATATTCTTTCATTGTTTAGCCTCACAGGCACAAAGGTTGTGTCTCATATCAGTCTTACGTGTGTGTGTGTGTGTGTGTGTGTGTGTGTGTGTGTGTGTGTGTGTGTGTGTATGTAGGGGTTAATTGTGGAGGAGGATAAGGTGTGTGCTGAGGACCCTGAGCGGTTCCGTGAGGCGGCTCTACGGTTCGAGCGATTGTTCGGTTTGCCTAAACAGGAGAAACTCGTGACCTACTTCTCCTGCAGCTACTGGAAGGGCCGCGTCCCAAATCAGGGCTGGATCTACCTCAGCACTAACTTCCTCTGCTTCTACTCCTACTTACTGGGCAATGAGGGTGAGACACACACACACACACACACACACACACACACCTGATGTATAACCATCAGACGTGTCTAGCTGGTCCAGTTCTGGTTACTGGTGCTTCTGATTCTCTCCCTGTCCACACTTCCCAGTTGCCTAGCAGCAGTGATGTCATGACTTTAATGACCTAGACACGCAGTGTGAGGGTGTGTGTTCTCTTTCCAAGGTTGAAAATAGCATGAATTCATGAGTCTTGTTTAAGTGCAGCAGATGTAATGAGAGGTTTTGGGTTCATGTGAAGGATGGCGCTAATGTCTGTTACTGAAGCCTGAAGTATAAATTACAGCACACACTCCGACTGAGGCGCTGACTCAGCAGCACTCGAGTACACACTTCATATGAGAAGCATAATCACTGGATTCCATGGAAGAAGATGATTTCCTCCGCTAGTGCAGCGATCGTTCTGAGTCGATTCCTGTAGATGACTGACTTCAGATCAGCTCAGAGTAAAAAGTCAAGTGGTGTGAGGTCTGCTTCTGTTCGTAGGAGCTTCATGTGGACATGTACCGTACATATAAAAAAATGAGGTAGTGTAATTTTGTTTTGTGATTTAGTTTAAAAAAATCTCATTTATTCTAAATTAATTGCATGTAAAGTAAACTATTTCAAGGAATTCTTGTTTTCATTTTTTCTAAACATTAGAATAGTTTCTAAGATCTGTCAAAAACTATTTACAGCGCCGAGCCCTCACACATCTGGAGATCGCGAGTTCAATTCCCGGGTGATGCTGTAACCTCTCGCAGCCGGAGGTCTAGAGAGAGCTGATTGGCCGAGCTCTCTCAGAGGGGAGGGATGAGAGGTACTTAGTGCTCCTCCCACATTAATCACGGCTCTACAGCCAGTCAGGGGCACCTGTGAGCACACGCGAGCGGCAGGAGCAGATCCAAAAGATCCGGTCGGCTGGCGTCACGTGGTTCGAAGGAAACATGTGATAGTCTTCAGCCCTCCGGACTGAGTGGTAGTGGTAGTCTTAATGTGGAGCCCCCTAGTGACGGGGAGGAATTGGACACGACTAAATTAGGGAGAAAAATTGGGGGGGGGGGGGGGGACTATTTACAGTACAGAAATTCTGAAAAATGAACTTCATTTGGCACTGCTGAGATGTTACTGAGGACCAGGTTACTTTAATAGGGTGTTTATCATCTTCCTCTTGACAGAAGATTCTCTATAGGGATCGGGTCAGGTGAGTTGTCTGGCTGTTCAGTCAGAGAAGAGCTGCGGTCCAGTTCCTTTACTCCTCAGCCCAGGTCTCCGGTTCAGGAGTGGCTCGGCACTGGGAATGCACCAGTTGAAGCCCATTTCCTGAAGACGTCTGTGCGCGGTGGCTCCTGATGCACCGACTCCAGCCTCGCTCCACTCCATGTGACGCTCTCCTAAGTTCTTTTCCCACCACACTTTTCCCTTCCAGTCAACTTTCCATGAATGATTCCATGCAGCTCCTTCCGAGGCTTATCCACCTTGTAGAGGGAGTGTATGATCGTCTTCTGGACAGCAACTCCACATGAAATATTCAATTTAACTTTACATCTAATGAATTTAAAATATTTTACAGGTTTAATTTAAGAAGAAAAACTGTTTTCATGAAGTTACATTTTTTTCAGATATTGTGTGCTTGTGTGTGTGCTTGTGTGGTTCACGTTCCCCCTCAGTGAAGCTGGTGTTCTCCTGGTGTGAGGTGAGCAGGTTGGAGCGGTCCTCGAGTGTGTTGTTAACAGAGTGTATCCGTGTATGTGTGAAAGACGAGGATCACTTCTTCTCCATGTTCCTGCGGCTTCAGCACACGTACGAGCTCATGCAACAACTTGCCGACTACGCCGTCGCCCGCATGTTCGACAAGGAAAAGTACGATGTGCAACACCCACTCAGAGACCCGCTGCACATCACTCAGAGGTACGCTACACCCGCTGCACATCACTACAGCTGCTCGGTGGAAACCGTATGGAAACATTTCATTGTCTGTATTTCGCAGGTCTCTCGAGACGCACATGAGGAATCAGGCGTTCCGCTCATTCTTTCGTCTTCCACGTGACGAAAATTTGTGCGAAGTGCACGAGTGTTTTCTCTGGCAGCCGTTCAGCCACACACACACCCTCGGGAAGATCTGTGTGTCCGAGAGATACGCGTGCTTCTCCAGCCAGGATGGAAACCAGTGCACCGTTATCATTCCGCTGTGCGAGGTGTGTATGCGTGTGAATGTGTGGTGGTTTTGTTGTGTTATTATGTTTGTTTATTATATTGCTCTCTGTGTGTGTGTGTGTGTGTGTGTTAGGTGGTAAGCGTGGAGATCCCGGACCGCAGCACTCGTGCACTGAGTGTTTGTGTCCGCGGTAAACGCGCTTTCCGCTTCTCAGAGGTTCGTGATTTGGACCGTTTAGCCGCCACAATACGCAAGTGTGTGACATCATCGAGTCCTCAGCACTCTCGCAGTGGTCAGGTGATCTCAGGCTCAACGTTGCACTTCCTCTTCATGTTCTCTCTCACTTGCATTTAAATGGATTTGTGTTTATTCTTTGTATATATATGTGTGTGTGTGTGTGTGTGTGTGTCTATATTGTGTATGCGTCTAGCTCGCTCTGTGTGATGATGAGGAGGAGATGATGGTGGGTCAGGTTCCGGTTCCCGTCGCGGTCAGCACTGAGGCTCTGATGAACGTGTTCCATCCACACGATGCTGAAAATCTCGACCCGAAAATGGTGAGTGATGATTAGTGCGGTGAAAGCACAGGATCATGTCTGCACTAGCGTTAGCTTTACATTAGCGTAGCCTAACTCAATGTCAATATTTGCCGTCCGTTAACGTGTTAGCGAGTTTACCTCAGGTTTAGCTTTATGCTAGCTCAGCACCTTCCCTCAGATTTGCATGCTGTTAGATAACATGAAGATCCTGATCTGGTGCTAACTCAGTCACTGGTGCTTTTCGTCCAGCTAGCTAGCTTTTCGCTTAGTGTTTGATCCGCATTAACTAGGGAATTTCACTGCAGATGTGGTTGTCATAGTAACGGTTTGTTTGACAGCTGAAGGACCGAATGAAGGAGCAGTCGTGGCAGATCCACTTTGCGGAGTACGGCCAAGGAAGCGCCATGTTCCGTACCAGGAAAACCCGAGAGCTCGTCGCCCGCGGCCTTCCAGAAAATCTGCGTGGAGAACTGTGGATGCTCTTCTCAGGTGCGTGTGTGTCTGTGTGTGTGCGCTCATGTCTTAAGTTTAACCCTATTTTTACATTTATTTATTTACTCTATACTCTGTTTGTGTGTATGTGTGAGTAGGAGCAGTGAATGAAATGGCCACACACCCCGGGTATTACGCGTCTCTGGTGGATGAGAGTGTGTGTGTTAGCAGTTCGATAGCGTGTGATGAGATTGAGCGTGACCTGCACCGCTCGCTTCCTGAGCACCCGGCGTTCCAGAGCGATCGCGGCATCTCCGCACTGCGCCGGGTGCTAACGGCCTACGCCACACACAACCCCACAATCGGCTACTGTCAGGTACATACACACACACACACTATCCCACTATCGGCTATTGTCGAGTACAGTGGAACTTTGGATTGCAAGCATGATTCGTCTGGAAGTGCGCTTGTATATCAAAACACTCGGAAATCAAAGCGGACTTCCCCCATAAGAAATAATGAAAACTCAAATTATTCATTCCACAGCCAAAAAATATTAATATATAAAACTTATTAATACAAAATATAAAGTAAAAATAAAACATTAATCTGCAACCTTAACTTTGAATAAAGTAAAGTTAAATCTCGACAGAAATGTGTGTGTGAAGCTAAAGTAAGACGAGACGAGGAATGACTTCCTCCCCCTCTCTTCTCTCTTATTTGAGAGGGGGGGAACTATTGTGCAGGACAACTTTCTCACACACACACACACACACACACACGCATACACACAATCGGCTCCTGTCATGTATACACGCGCACACACATACAGTACACTCCACTCCCTCTCACTCACCCCCCCTCTCTCTCACTCTCTGTCTCTCTTTCGCTCTCACTCCCCCCTCCTGCACCCTCTTTCACTCCCTCTCTTTCACCCCCTCTCCCTCCCTCTCTCTCTCTCTCCCTCCCTCTCTGTAGGCGATGAACATCCTGGCCTCTGTATTGTTGCTGTATGCAAGTGAAGAGGAGGCGTTTTGGCTGCTGGTGTCTGTGTGTGAGAGGATGCTGCCAGATTACTTCAACCGCAGGATTATTGGTGTGTATGTGTGTGTCTAAAAATTTAATGTCCTAAATCCAAAATAGCCAACTCTCAAAGGTTTGTTGCAAGAAGCGGGCAATTCATTAATATCATTATGTGTGTATGTGCATTGGTGTGTGTGTATGTGTGCGTGTGCATGTGTGGGTGTGTGTATGTAGGTGCCCTGGTAGACCAGGCAGTGTTTGAGGAGATGATGCGTGATCACCTGACCCAGCTGACAGATCACATGACTGAGCTGTCGTTCCTCTCATCTCTGTCTCTCTCGTGGTTCCTGACCCTGTTCGTCAGCGTGTTACCGTTCGAGAGCTCCGTCAGCGTGCTCGACTGTTTCTTCTACGATGGAATCCGCTTCATCCTCCAGCTTGCTCTCACCGTCATACACCGCAACATGTCTCGTCTCCTCCGCTGCCATGACGACGCCGAGGCTGTCACTGCCCTCAACAGGTGACCTATTATCCTCTAACACTTTATTCATGTGGAACATACATCACTCTCAGTGCACACACACACACACACTCTCACAGTGATGATGTGTGTCAGGTTTTTTGACAGTGTGTTGAATAAGGACAGTCCACTTCCAGCCACCGTACAGCAGGCCAGTGCAGCGACCAATCACAGCTCAGATCAGGGTTCCGTAGACATCACTGACCTCATCAGAGAGGCATATGAGGTATATTTATATATACACACACACACACTATCGTGTTAATATAATTATTAATAGTTACTATAATTTATTGTGTGTGTGTGTGTGTGTGTGTGTGCGCGCATGTGTGTTAGAGGTTTGGTGATATTCGTTGGGAGGATGTGGAAAACATGCGGAAACGCAATAAACTGTATGTCATTCACACACTTGAAGAGACGACAAAACAAAACGTTGTGAGTAAAACAAAAATCCAAATAAAAACATAACTGTAACACATTAAAGTTACACACTACAGTTACACACTACAATACAGATACACACTACAGTTACACACTACAGTACAGTTACACAGTACAGTTACACACTACAATTAGACACTACAGTTAGACACTACAGTACAGATACACACTACAGTACAGTTACACACTACAGTCAGTCACTACAGTACAGGTACACACTACAGTACAGTTACACACTACAGTTAGACACTACAGTTAGACACTACAGTACAGTTACACACTACAGTTAGACACTACAGTTACACACTACAGTACAGTTACACACTACAGTTAGACACTACAGTACAGTTACAAGTTACAGTACAGTTACACACTACAGTTAGACACTACAGTACAGTTACACACTACAGTTAGACACTACAGTACAGTTACACAGTACAATTAGACACTACAATACAGTTACACACTACAGTACAGTTACAAGTTACAGTACAGTTACACACTACAGTTACACACTACAGTTAGACACTACAGTACAGTTACACACTACAATTAGACACTACAATACAGTTACACACTACAGTACAGTTACAAGTTACAGTACAGTTACACACTACAGTTACACACTACAGTTAGACACTACAGTACAGTTACACACTACAATTAGACACTACAATACAGTTACACACTACAGTACAGTTACAAGTTACAGTACAGTTACACACTACAGTTACACACTACAGTTACACACTACAGTACAGTTACACACTACAATACAGTTACACACTACAGTTAGACACTACAGTTAAGACACTACAGTACAGTTACACACTACAGCTAGACACCACAGTACAGTTACAAGTTACAGTACAGTTACACACTACAGTTACACACTACAGTTAGACACTACAGTACAGATACACACTACACTACAGTTACACACTACAGTACAGATACACACTACAGTTACACACTACAGTACAGATACACGCTACAGTTACACACTACAATACAGATACACGCTACAGTTACACACTACAATACAGATACACACTACAGTTACACACTGCACTACAGTTACACACTACAGTTACACACTACACTACAGTTACACACTACAGTTACACACTACAGTACAGTTACACACTACTCCATACACACTACAGTTACACACTACAATACAGATACACAGTACAGTTACACACTACAATTAGACACTACAGTTAGACACTACAGTACAGTTACACACTACAGTTAGACACTACAGTACAGTTAGACACTACAGTACAGATATACACTACAGTACAGTTACACACTACAGTCAGTCACTACAGTACAGATACACACTACAGTTAGACACTACAGTTAGACACTACAGTACAGTTACACACTACAATTAGACACTACAGTTAGACACTACAATACAGTTACACACTACAGTACAGTTACAAGTTACAGTACAGTTACACACTACAGTTACACACTACAGTTAGACACTACAGTACAGTTACACACTACAGTTAGACACTACAGTACAGTTACACACTACAATACAGTTACACACTACAGTTAGACACTACAGTTAAGACACTACAGTACAGTTACACACTACAGCTAGACACCACAGTACAGTTACAAGTTACAGTACAGTTACACACTACAGTTACACACTACAGTTAGACACTACAGTTAGACACTACAGTACAGATACACACTACACTACAGATACACACTACAGTACAGATACACACTACAGTACAGATACACGCTACAGTTACACACTACAATACAGATACACGCTACAGTTACACACTACAATACAGATACACGCTACAGTTACACACTACAATACAGATACACACTACAGTTACACACTGCACTACAGTTACACACTACAGTTACACACTACACTACAGTTACACACTACAGTTACACACTACAGTACAGTTACACACTACTCCATACACACTACAGTTACACACTACAATACAGATACACAGTACAGTTACACACTACAATTAGACACTACAGTTAGACACTACAGTACAGTTACAAGTTACAGTACAGTTACACACTACAGTTACACACTACAGTTAGACACTACAGTTAGACACTACAGTACAGATACACACTACACTACAGATACACACTACAGTACAGATACACACTACAGTACAGATACACGCTACAGTTACACACTACAATACAGATACACGCTACAGTTACACACTACAATACAGATACACGCTACAGTTACACACTACAATACAGATACACACTACAGTTACACACTGCACTACAGTTACACACTACAGTTACACACTACACTACAGTTACACACTACAGTTACACACTACAGTACAGTTACACACTACTCCATACACACTACAGTTACACACTACAATACAGATACACAGTACAGTTACACACTACAATTAGACACTACAGTTAGACACTACAGTACAGTTACACACTACAGTTAGACACTACAGTACAGGTACACACTACAGTACAGTTAGACACTACAGTACAGATACACACTACAGTACAGTTACACACTACAGTCAGTCACTACAGTACAGATACACACTACAGTTAGACACTACAGTTAGACACTACAGTACAGTTACACACTACAATTAGACACTACAGTTAGACACTACAATACAGTTAGACACTACAGTACAGTTACAAGTTACAGTACAGTTACACACTACAGTTACACACTACAGTTAGACACTACAGTACAGTTACACACTACAATTAGACACTACAATACAGTTACACACTACAGTACAGTTACAAGTTACAGTACAGTTACACACTACAGTTACACACTACAGTTACACACTACAGTACAGTTACACACTACAATACAGTTACACACTACAGTTAGACACTACAGTTAAGACACTACAGTACAGTTACACACTACAGCTAGACACCACAGTACAGTTACAAGTTACAGTACAGTTACACACTACAGTTACACACTACAGTTAGACACTACAGTACAGATACACACTACACTACAGTTACACACTACAGTACAGATACACACTACAGTACAGATACACGCTACAGTTACACACTACAGTACAGATACACGCTACAGTTACACACTACAATACAGATACACGCTACAGTTACACACTACAATACAGATACACACTACAGTTACACACTGCACTACAGTTACACACTACAGTTACACACTACACTACAGTTACACACTACAGTTACACACTACAGTACAGTTACACACTACTCCATACACACTACAGTTACACACTACAATACAGATACACAGTACAGTTACACACTACAATTAGACACTACAGTTAGACACTACAGTACAGTTACACACTACAGTTAGACACTACAGTACAGTTAGACACTACAGTACAGATACACACTACAGTACAGTTACACACTACAGTCAGTCACTACAGTACAGATACACACTACAGTTAGACACTACAGTTAGACACTACAGTACAGTTACACACTACAATTAGACACTACAGTTAGACACTACAATACAGTTACACACTACAATACAGTTACACACTACAGTACAGTTACAAGTTACAGTACAGTTACACACTACAGTTACACACTACAGTTAGACACTACAGTACAGTTACACACTACAGTTAGACACTACAGTTAAGACACTACAGTACAGTTACACACTACAGTTAGACACTACAGTACAGTTACACACTACAGTTAGACACTACAGTACAGTTACACACTACAATACAGTTACACACTACAGTTAGACACTACAGTTAAGACACTACAGTACAGTTACACACTACAGCTAGACACCACAGTACAGTTACAAGTTACAGTACAGTTACACACTACAGTTACACACTACAGTTAGACACTACAGTTAGACACTACAGTACAGATACACACTACACTACAGATACACACTACAGTACAGATACACACTACAGTACAGATACACACTACACTACAGATACACACTACAGTACAGATACACACTACAGTACAGATACACGCTACAGATACACACTACAGTACAGATACACGCTACAGTTACACACTACAATACAGATACACGCTACAGTTACACACTACAATACAGATACACGCTACAGTTACACACTACAATACAGATACACACTACAGTTACACACTGCACTACAGTTACACACTACAGTTACACACTACACTACAGTTACACACTACAGTTACACACTACAGTACAGTTACACACTACTCCATACACACTACAGTTACACACTACAATACAGATACACAGTACAGTTACACACTACAATTAGACACTACAGTTAGACACTACAGTACAGTTACACACTACAGTTAGACACTACAGTACAGGTACACACTACAGTACAGTTAGACACTACAGTACAGATACACACTACAGTACAGTTACACACTACAGTCAGTCACTACAGTACAGATACACACTACAGTTAGACACTACAGTTAGACACTACAGTACAGTTACACACTACAATTAGACACTACAGTTAGACACTACAATACAGTTACACACTACAGTACAGTTACAAGTTACAGTACAGTTACACACTACAGTTACACACTACAGTTAGACACTACAGTACAGTTACACACTACAGTTACACACTACAGTTAGACACTACAGTACAGTTACACACTACATATATGCTATATACTGAACTTCCAGCCTCCTAACACACAGTATGAGTGCAGATCAATCCTTGCCATGTTTTTCCTTGCCACTGTCGCCCTCGTCCTCAGCTTATTCATTAGGGACCATCTTATCATTTTGATTCATACACGTTCAAATTTCATACAAACTTATATAATTATTTTAATTGTATAAAGCTCCGCTTTGTTAAAAGTGCTATACAAATAAATAAATAAAAATAAGTTACACGCTACAGTCACACAGTACAGTACAGTTATACACAACGGTTACACGGCACTGCAGTACAGTTACCCTACAGTTAAACACTACAATACAGTAAAACACTACAGTTACACACTACAAGACAGTCACACACTGCATTATAATTACACACTACAGTTAAACACTACAATAAATATACACACGCAGTACAATTACACACTATAGTTACACACTACACACAGTTACACATCGCAGTACAGTTACACACCATACTGCAATACTTTACATAATTAACTTAGTTATTAGTTATACTAACTTTTTTGTTTAATGTTTAGTTGCGGGTTGTTGCTCAGGATGTGAAGTTTAGCATCTCTCAGCTGGAGGAGCTGTACTTACTGTTTAAGGTAACACACACACACACACACACACACACACACACACACACACACACACTCTCTCTCTCCCCTGGTTCACTACATCTTTGTTTTGCTTGTATTTCCTCCTTTTTATTCTTCTATTTAGTTCATGGTGTGTGAATGTATAACCCTCTCTCTCACATATGTACACACTCTCGGTTGATCGCCACACAGACACACATACACACACATATCCTGAGAATCCGCTGTTAGCAGCTCCAGCTGGTGTGTGTGCGTGCGTGTGTGTGTGTGTGCGTGTGTGCGCGTGTGTGCGTGTGTGTGTGTGTTTCAGAGGCAGCACTTTCTTAGCTGTTACTGGTCAGTGAACAGTCCGGCTCTGCAGAATCACGACCCAAGTCTGCCGTATCTCGATCAGTACCAACTGGACCTGGACCAGTTCAGCTTGCTTTTCACCCTGCTGTTACCATGGAAACACGCACTAAAACCCATCCTGGTGCACTCAGCCTTCCGGCTCGCAGACGACAACCAGGACGGACTCGTCAACTTCAAAGAGTTCATATGCTTGCTGGGTAACTGCCTGACCTCTGACCTTACTTTCGCACACACACATATCCTTAATCCGTAGCTGTGTGTGTGGGTGCGTTCCGATCGGCTTGAATTTCCCTGTAAAGTACATTTCACATGGTGTTCAGCCATATTAAGGCTGATTCCAAACTGCAGGGAGTGAAACTGCTCAGTTGAAAGGGAACTGCAAAGGATGACATCATATTAATAAGACAATAAATTTTTTAATTTAATCAAGAAATACTTAGTAAATCTTAATAAATACTTGTAATCGCTAAAAAAGATCTGTGCATCTTGTACATTTATCGAATAGTTTACAGTTTATTCTACAAGTAATAAACATTGCAGTAGTATATTTTTTATAATGGTGGACGTGATGTCTGCGCTGGATTTTGTTGAGGGAAGTTCCTTTAACCTGCATTCCCTGCACACGGAGCAGGAATTAGGGAGCACCCTTTGAAGTACACTTCAGAATGGAACGCTGTGTGTGTGTGTGTGTGTGTGTGTGTGTGTGTGTGTGTGTGTGTGTGTGTGTGTGTGTGTGTGTGTGTGTATCTAACTGTCTGTCTGTGCATTTTACAGACATTCTCTATAATGGCTCATTTACAGAAAAGCTGAAGTTTTTCTATAAACTTCATCTCCAACAAGGTACGCTACACCCTGCCCGCTACACCCTACACCCTGCTCCCTGCTCCCTGCCCCCTACACCCTACACCCTGCTCCCTACTCCCTGCCCCCTACACCCTACACCCTACTCCCTGCTCTCTACACTTTCCTTAATAACTCCCTGCTCCTTACACCCTAGAACCTGCTCCCTACTCACTACTTCCTACTTATAGCACGCAACACCCTACCCCATCCTGTATGTACACGACAAACTGCTAATAACCTACGTCTCACTTCCTATTCCCTACTTGCTCCATGCTGCTGTGTGCATGTGTGTGTATTTCCTGTTTCCTTTTTGTTGTGAAATTTACAGTGTAATGATTAATAGGTAATGTGAGCGGTAGTAAAAATAAAATGTTTGTGTGTGTGTGTGTGTGTGTGTGTGTGTGTGTGTGTGTGTGTGTGTATGTTTCAGCAGATGCTCCTGTCTGTAAGGCTTTGAGGTCTCATGCCTCTCCTGTCCCTGCTGAAGGTCTCTCTTTCTCTGCTCGTCT
This sequence comes from Clarias fuscus, assembly GCA_030347435.1. Taxonomy (NCBI): domain Eukaryota; kingdom Metazoa; phylum Chordata; class Actinopteri; order Siluriformes; family Clariidae; genus Clarias; species Clarias fuscus. The sequence continues at coordinate 278,121 of CM059212.1, forward strand.
TTCTGGTCAGCTGTCACTCGTTTTATTCACTTCTTCTCTGTACTTTACTTCCTTTACTCTTTGTGTGTGTGTGTGTGTGTGTGTACACTTGTAGGTGTATTAACTAAAAGCACATAATCTTTGTGTGGGAAAACATGAATAATTACAGTGTTGATGCAGTCTGGGTGGCAGGGGCATACACAGACCTACCGCTGGCTTCATCAGCTGGTGTATGTGGAAGAGGGCAGATGGTACATGGGGAGGAACCCAGACTAAATTAGGGAAAAATTCATTTCAGGAGGGGCAGGGATATGTGCAGACTGCAGACAGTATTAGTTTTGACTTTTATTTGTTTACATTTAAATTCAGATGTTTAAGATTTTTTGACTGTGTCATGTACTGTATGTGTGTCCTTTCCTGTGTTTAGAGCATGCTGATGATGGAGTGATACGGAAAAGTCCAGAAAGAGGTGATATAATCCCTCCATCATCCCTTCATCCCATCATTCATGATGTTCCATCAATCCTGTCTCGCTTTCTGTCACCTGTCTCAGTCTAACCTGTTCAATCACTCTCCTGTCTGACTGTCTCGCACTCTGTCACTCTCTAACCTGTCTCATTTCAACTAATGTGCCTCATCCTCTTCTAGCTCACTTATTCCATGCATCAATCTGTATTCAATTCTCTCTCTCTCTCGCTCTCTCTCTCGCTCTCAGCTCGTGGAAAGGTGGATCTGCAGGAGTACCTGAAACAGTGGCAGGACGAGTTACAGAAGAAGGAGGAGAGTATCAAGGACCTGCCTCGAATTAAACAGGTACCCACACACACGCACAGATGGACAGATATGCCCACAAACATGCTTTGTATATTTAAAACAATATGAGGCTGTGTGTGTGTGTGTGTGTGTGTGTGTGTGTTAGGCTGAGTTTGTTCTTCTGTCTAAGACTCTGTACAACATTTTCCATGGTGATGAGGAGGAAGAGCTTCTGTATCGTGCTGTTGCCCGGGTAACCAGCTTGTTATTACGAATGGAGGAGGCAGGGCGAAAGCTCCAGGTACCCCAGGCCACGCCCCAGGCACCACAGGCCACACCTCCAACATCACAAGAAGCAGGAAGCACTTCCCCCCAAACACCTCTGTCCACCTCTCCTTCTCCTGATACAGGCTCCGCCTCCTCGGCTACTAGCAGCCCTACAGGAACAGGCAGCTCAGCCAAGACCACGCCTCAAGACACCCCCTCTCCTCAGGATGGGGGCAGTGACTGGAGCTTCTCGTTCGAGCAGATTCTTGCATCATTACTGAACGAACCGTGCGTTGTTACGTTTTTTGAGAGGACCACAGATACACAGACACTTATTACACACGCACACGCACACCAGCCCACGTGTGTTCATTGAATACACACGCACGCACACACACACACACACACACACACACAAATGTATTTAGGAAAGTAAAATTTCTAGCTGTAATGATCAGTTGCAAATCTGAATGCATAAATATTAATGTTATGGAATATGCAAATTAAGTATTTAGCATAGCTAATAGAATTTCATTTTATGTATTTCCAGGTTAAGTTTAAGGTTGCACTGTCTTCATTGTGTCTTTGTGTGATTATGTGTAAGAGAAGCAGATAATGCTTTGATGTTTGTCCTGTGTGTTTTGCTTTTGCCTGTCTCAAATGAACTTGTGTGTTATAAAGTGTTATTGTGCTGCAGTATGTGTGTATAAATAAGGATTGATTAATGAATATTAATGAACAAGAAATCTCCAAAGTGCTTCAAAAACTGATAGTATTATTATTACATAAATGATTCACCATTTTTATCAGATAATTAGTAATTATTGATTTATGATCATTTATTTATCACAGATATTAATTAATTATAAACGATATTAACAGATCAAAGAGTAATTATTTAGTCTCAGGTTATATACATTGCATATCTGTATTACCCAATCATTTACAACACTGATGTCATCACCGTTGTTACAGACTGTCTGTGTATGTCTGTGTGTGTCTGTGTGTGTGTGAGAGCGACAGAGAGAGAGACTGAGCTCTATTGAACACACACACACACACATTAGCTATCTTGCCATAACAGTGACTGTCATTTTGTTGAAGTGATATGTATGTATGTATAGAATATGTACATTTTCTTATTTCCAATCACAAAACAGATACCTGAATATTATAATGTGTCATGTGACACGTCATCAGGGCTGGTCAGGGTTTAGATTGTGTTTTTATGATTATTGTGTTGAAAAAAATCATAATGTGGATGATGACATCATCAGCATTGCTTTGTGTTTTTCTTTTTTTACGTGCATACACATATTTGTGTGTGTGTATTTGTTCTGGCTGTTTGTGCCTCTTACTTAGGCCACTTTCATGGATGTCATGTATGGATGTATGTACCTGTGAAATTAAGGAGAAAAATAAAATCATGAATAAAGGCAAGTTTAATAATTGTGCATGTATGTGTCCGCAATTTACTCTGAAAACTTGTGGGTGTTCATAGTACGATAAATAATAACTTAAACAGAAGAACAGACCAATCTGTGGTCAGACCCAGACAGATAAGTAATGTAAGTAAAGAGAGCATTCAAAGTGAGAAGGTAAAAATATTTCAGAAGGTCATCCTGGAATAGCCCACTTCCCATGACTAACCTCCGACTTCTGACCCTGCACCTGTTGGATTTATATAGAACGGCTGCGAGAAGTGCACTGGGGTCTTTCATATTCTAGTTCTCCTTGTGCTGGGAATGATTATCACTTAGTGTACTATATATTCACATAATTTTCAGACTTATGAATGAAGGGATCATAGAATTACTCAATTTATTGTCACAATACATTTAATATACTGGAAACACTTGATTTTTGTCAGAAATGCAGGTTTGCCTTTGGAATTGCATGATTTACACCAGAATTTCTTCAAGATTATTACAGTTACTTCAGGATTACTGCATTTACCTCAGGAGTACAAGTTCTACCATACATTTACCTCAGGATTACTGTATTTACCTGAAGCGTAATTGATTTACCTTAGGAGTACTAGATTTACCTCATACAAAATAGATTTACCTCAGGGGTGGTAGGTTTAGCTCAGGTATGTTTCATGAATACTAAACTTACCTCAGATTTCCTTTAGGATTACTTAACTTACCTCAGATTTACCTCAGAATGACTAAATTTACTTAAAATGTACCTCAGGAGTACTAGATTTACCTTAGACAAATTAATCTGTGATAGATCTAGTTTGTCTGTGGTAAAGCCAAGGTAAATGTAGTACTGCTGAAGTAAATCTAGTTAATCAGATGTGAATCTAGTAATCCTGTGGTAAATCCGAGGTAAATCTAGTACTCCTGAAGTAAACCTGGGCTAAATCTACCACTACGAGGTAAATCTAGCACACCTGAGATATCTCAGGATTACTCTAATTACCTCAGGAGTGGTAGGTGTATCCTAGGTTTACTTCTGGAGTACTAGATTTACCTCGGATTTACATCAGGATATCTAGATTTGCCTCAGATGTACCTTAGAATTTATTATATTTACTTTAGATTTTACTTGGGAGTACTAGATTTACCTCATGGGTGGTAGATTTAGCTCAGGTTTTCTTCAGGCATACTAAATGTACCTCAGATTTACTTTAGGATTACTTGATTTACCTCAGATTTACCTCAGAATTACTAGATTTACTTCAGATTTACTTCAGGAGTATTAGATGCACTTCATACTTACCTCAGAAGTACTATAGTTACCTCAGATCTACCTCAGGAGTACTGCATTTACCTCAGGATTACTACATGTACCTCAGATTTAACTCAGAATTACTCAGAATTTAACTTCATATTTTAGGAGTACTAGGTTTACCTCAGCTCTACTTCAGGAGTACTAGATTTACCTCAGATTTACATCAGGATTACTAGATGTTCATCATAAGAACTAGATTTCCTGATTGACTTAGTATATTCACCTTAGATCTACTTTAGGTGACAGGAGTCTCCATGGAAATCGTGTTTGCAGATGACAACAGGTGGAGGAAAATCTAGAGAGGCGGAGATGCACTCTGGAAAGCAGAGGAATGAACGTTAGTCGTAGCAAGACAGAATACATGTGTGTAGATGAGACACTGAAGAAACGACAGGAGGCAGAGTTGGAGGTAGCAGAGATGAAGATGCTGAGGTTCTCTTGGAGTAACAAGGATAGATAGGATGAAGCATGAGTTAATCAGAAGGACAACCCATGTGATATGTTTTGGAGATAAAGTCAGAGAGCCCAGATTGAGGTGGTTTGGACATGTTCAAAGGGGAGATAGTGAGCATATTAGTAGAAGGACTGCCAGGAGACCAAAGAGATTTATGGATGCAGTGAGAGAGGACATGAAGTTAGTTGGCATGAGAGCAGAGGATGCAGAGTATTGAGTTAGATGGAGGCAGATGATTAATTGTGGAGACCCCTGAAAGGGGATATCCGAAAGACAAAGAAGAATACCGGCAATGAAAATTGTTAAAAGCGCTATTCAAATAAAATTGAATTGAATTGATTTGAATTACCTCAGGAGTGGTAAATTTAGCCCCGGTTTACAACAGGAGTCCAATATTAATCCCAGATTTACCTCTGAATTGCTAGAATTACCTCAGATGTATTAGATATAGTACAGATTTATCCCAGGACTACTGTATTTACATCGGGATCATTCGATTTACTTGCTACTAACAATTTAATGCAACTAACTATTATCCACTGGCTATCTTATTGCTACGTTTCTCTGTAATATCTGCTGGCTTGCTTGTTGTTAATGGTGTTTATTATTCTCTGCTGTTGTTGCTGTGCAGCAATTTTAGCCCAGAATGTTGTATAAGTGTTTGAAGGTCACTACAGAAGAACAGAACCAGGAGGCATTCAGGCCCGGACATGTAGCAGTGAGCTTACAGAGTCGTTGTCAATTGGGAAATAACTCTAACAGGATGTTTTAAAGAGGAAGTATGTGAAGGAAGCTGGTGAACAAATCCACATGAACTTATGACTTATGTACAATGTGATAACCACATCTGGTGTATGGGGATGGGACAGTTGACTAGACATCGTCTTCCAGATGTGAGGTACAATTATTGTAAAATTAAAATGTAATTTATTTATACGCATGTTGCATTGTCTACAACACAAAGAGACTCGTAAAAAGACTGATTGAAACTCATATTTTATTAATAAACACACAGGAAAAGGATTGGCTCAGACTGCAGTGGATACCATAGCAACAGTAATACACAATAAAAACATAGTATGGGCACAGTAATAAACTTTTGGCAATTCATTAAGATTTGATTTAAACACAACCATAAATAAACCACCGACAAGCAAATTACATGTTAAATGATCAAATGTGAAATTAAATTAAGCAATGTTACGGCTAATACTAATAGTAATAGGAAACCAGGAAACCAGGAAGTTCTGGTTCTTATAAAATAAAACTAAAAATGCTAGTAAATAAAAGGCTATTGGCTGTATAATACACATCTAAAATATTTCTTTTAAACCAGCAGCAAGATTGGGAGGTTTAGTTCTTAAAAGCTTTAGTACTTAAATCTGTAAGAAATGCTAAGGCTTGTATATTTTATCGTGTAAAATCAGGTAGTAGAATAGCAGCAAGGCTGAGGTCAGTTTGTTAGAAGGATTAATATTGATTTTTCACTAGCCGAACATCTCATATTGGGAGTGTTGTGAAAAAACGTTTTTAAAAAGTAGTGCAAACACTAGTGCTAGGATTTTAGCACTGTATCAAGTCCTGGCAGGGTCGGAGAGGGCCAGTCCAGGTGCTGGTAAATTTATACATTAACAGTGTATTAAATGGTAGTAAACAGCGACACAAGCTACAGTTTTTACATGAGCAATGAGGCCCCGAATCACTGAGAGGAACTCCATGGTGTCAGTGAAACCCAGTGTGTCTCTCTTTCTGCCTCTCTTTTCATCTTATAATGAGATGTACACCTTTGAGATTCTACCAGTTTTACTGCTGTCATGTCATCTTTCAAAACACACACTCATCTCTGAAAAACTCTGAAAAAGCTAATTCTGTAACACTACCCTTGTGTCACGTTTAGCTCTAAGCTGAAAGCTGCTGACTAATTATTGTAGGAAATGCTAGTGTTGATCAGATACAAAAGGGGCATCTCATATCTTGAGATCATCCAATCTGCTCTTGTTGTTGCTATAGCGACTAGCGTAGCTCGGCCTGCGCTGAAAATAGGGTGATCCAGGGGCGGAGCTTGAGGTTTTCTTCACCCTGGTTTCATCAGGTTTGGTTTCCACAGGGTCAGGTTTGGTCTCCGTGGTGATGCGCTCAACGGCAAGGTTATCGTTGTTCTGTTTATGGGCGGAGCGACTGGAGTATGCAGGAAATGAGCCGTCAGTGTCTGGGAGTTTGTACTGATGCTCAGTGGGCGGGGCATGAGCAGGGAAATAGGGGTAACTGGCAACAAATGGAATGACAACTTCCTCACTAGGTGTTTTGGAGGAAGATTCAGAGAGCGAATGGCGATAGCGGAGACCCTGGCGACACTTGGTGAAGCCAAGGTGGTACATCTCCACTAAATTGAGGAGAAGTGACACGCATGCTACAGCTAGCATGAACAGGATGAAGATAGTTTTCTCCGTAGGGCGGGAGATGTAGCAGTTTACAGTATTGGGACATGGCCAACTGCTGCATGTGTACATTGGCTTGAGCTCGAAGCCATACAAGAAGTACTGCGCCACCAGAAAGCCTACCTCCAGAAGTGTTTTGAAAATGACATTGAGCACATAGGTACGAAGCAGCGCCCCCTGCAGCCGAATCTTTCCCTGTTCATCCCGAATTGTCGCTGGGGCCTTCGCCGCTTTCCCAGTGCCTTCCTGATCCATGCGCTTATGCTTGTCCTCCATGCGTAGCAGGTGCAGGATGTGTCCCAGGTATATTAGGGTGGGCACAGACACAAAGATGATCTGCATGACCCAGAAGCGGATGTGCGAGATGGGAAAAGTGCGGTCATAGCAGACGTTCTGACAACCAGGCTGCTTGGTGTCGCATGTGAACCCTGACTGCTCATCACCCCAGACTTTCTCTGCTGCTGCTCCCAGAACCAGGATCCTGAAGATGAAGAGCACAGAGAGCCAGACTTTTCCCACCACGGTGGAGTGCTCCTGAGCGCTCTCCAACAACTTCCCCAACGAGCTCCAATCCCCCATGAGTATGCACACACAGTGTAAGTGAGAGAGAAAGAGAGAAAGAGAGAGAGAGAGAGAGAGAGAGAGAGAGAGAGGTTGAAAGGAAAGAAAGATGAGATACTAGGCTAAGAAAGAGTGAAAGACTGGATAAGAGAAAGGAGATCTAGAAAAGAAACAATGGAAGAGACAGAAACAGGAAAGAGAAACAAATTGAAATCAGTAAACACTGGCAAGTTCACTCAACAGAAACATATTCAGGAACTGTGTAGTCCTTACTCTGAGTTCTAGAATTCTATTGTACTGTGAATGCTATCTAGCAACAAGTTATTTACATTGCATAACAAAAAACAGGGCAGTGGGATCAGACACAGCAAAGTGAGTCGGAATGAATCAGGGGAATTAGTGATAATTAGTAAAAACAGTAAGGCAAAAGTATTTAAGATAGTGGGTCATAATGAATCTGTAGAGTGAATCATGATGATCCAGAAGAATTCATTCTCATGAATCAACTCTGGTAATGAGTCAGTATAGTGCATCAAAATGAATAAGGTGTGAAAGTGAGAGTGAGTCATAATAAATCTATAAAGTGAGTCATAATGAATCAGTAGAGTGATTCATAATTAATCAGAGGAATTCTGATTCATGTATCCACTCTGGTAATGAATCAGTACAGTAAGTCAGTAAAGTGATTCATAAAGAATTAGTGGTAATTAGTCGGTATACAAAATCATAATGAGTCAAAGTCATAATGAAACAAAGAATAATCAGGACTTCAAAAGATTTACAGAAGGAAAACCCATTTCATATAAACTGGTGAGCTTGAGTGTATGATTATTTGTGTGTGTGTAGTTTAAAAAAACTATAATATATAACTATAATAATTTAGGGTAAGCAAGGTTATAGAGAATATGTTTTTAGAAATCCCCAGAAATGCATTGTTGCCATGTTTGTGTGTATGTGTGTGTGTGTGTGTGTGAGATCAGGAAATAGGAACTCACCTTCACCATATGTTCACATCCAGCACAGGAGCCCTCACACACATCCACTTACAGGTGAAACCTCTCATTAAAACAGAGCAACACCACTACTGAAGCCACAAGCTATAACTGCCTGCTAAAGATCACGCCGTATGTGTGTGTGTGTGCTGGGGTTAAATTTGGCAGAGAACACAATCCTTTAGAGAGAACTGTAAACTGTGGTCTGTCTTTTTCCAGTTGACTGACAGCAGCAGAACCAATCAGGTGGCAGGGAGACGTTTAAGATTCAGCTAAATATATTCTCCCCATTGAAGGGAAAACACACACGCACTGCATGGAGAGAGAAACACAGACAGACAGACGGACAGACATGCAGACAGACATGCAGAGGGCTGCAGTGATGCATTACAGAGCAGATTTCACATTCTGGCCCTACACTGACTCCACCCCAAACTCTACAGGACTACTCAAAACACCCCTGACCACGCCCCGAACACATACCCCAACCCTGAATCTGCCAACACCCTGACCCCATTCCTGACTCCGACTTAATCACAGACCCTAACTCTGACTCCACCCAAACACCAGTATTGGCTCTGACACCATCTTAAACACTGACCGTAACCCTGACTCCACCCTAAACACTGACCTTAACCTTAGAGAGCAAGAGAGAGAAAGAGAGAGAGAGTGTACGTGCCTATCCTTGGAGTGAGAAAGCTATTATTACTCTGGAACTGAACGCCTGCAGTTTGTGAATAACATCCACATTCATTCATGTCTAGGTGTGTGTGTGTGTGTGTGTGTGTGTGTGTGTGTGTGTGTATAATTTATTAACACTGATGCCTCTATTACACAGCCAGAACGACTTTTTTGGGCAGGTTACATTTATTTACACTTTAAAATAATGTATAAAATTTATTAGCATGTGTAAGTTAAACAATGAAGTTCAAGTAAAACGTCTATGTTCGCCAAGACTGATTTACTGCAATGCATTATAGGAAAAACAGTTACCTCATCAGGGTTACCTCTTATCAAGGTCTATTAATTTGAACTAATTGTAATTATGAGGAATCAACCTGATGGAGAACTACCACTAACCAACACTGTAAACCTGAATAAGTTGGCAAAACTCAAAAAATTTGAGGTAATCAGTTACCTAAAATTTTTTAAGTAATGATGTTTCCAATTGTACGTAAACAGAACTATCAGTTTTTGAGTTTGTTGTACTCATTCATATTAATCGTTCTTTACTTGCATTATTGAGCAGCCTCATACTATTTAATAGCAATTATCATTTTTTGTTGTTGTTGCAAATCAAATAAATTGTTTTTGGTCTTTCGGCTGCTCCCGGCGATGGGTCGCCACAGCAGACAATCCGGTTCACACACAAGCTCGGCACAGGTTTTACACCAGACGCCCTTCCTGACGCAACCCTGCCATTTTATCTGGGCTTGGGACAGACACTTCATCCAGTTGTTGGGAATTGAACCCGGGCCTTTTGCATGCCAGGTGAAACACCTCCCACTGAGCCACCAGTGTCCTATTGCCCTGATGACGTCAGACACAAAATCACTAGTCTGAAAGATTTTAAGTTGGTGGAACTTTAAGGTGACAGTTACTATTAACCGTTATCACCCAGATGAGGATGGGTTCCCTGTTGAGTCTGGTTCCTCTCAAGGTTTCTTCCTATTACCATCTCAGGGAGTTTTTCCTTGCCACCGTCGCCGTCAGCTCTTTCATCAGGGACCATCTGATCATTTTGATTCATACACATTCACATTTCATACACACTTACTTCTTTTGATTGTGTAAAGCTGCTTTGCGACAATGTCAATTGTTAAAAGCGCTATATAAATAAAATTTAATTGAATTAAAATACTTACAGTTACTTAAAATATCAAGTATGGGCAGTGGTGGCTCAGAGGGCTAAGGCACTGAGTTACTGATCAGAAGATTGGAGGTTCGATTCCCAGCTTAGCCAGGTTGCTATTGTTGGGCCCTTGAGCGAGGCCCTTAACCCTAACTGCTCCAGGGGTGCTGTACCATGGCTGACCCTGCGCTCTGACCCCAGTTATGCTGTGATATGCAAAGAAGGAATTTCACTGTGCTGTAATGTATATGTGACAAAATAAAGGCTTTACTTTACTTTAAATTTGTTCAGCTAACTTGAAAAGTATCATTTCTACAAACTCATGAATACCATCAAGTTCTAAATACTCATCAAGGTCTATTAATTTGAACTAATTGTAATTATTTAAGTTAACAGCACTCAGTATGTTTAATTACTTTGAGCATTAGAGTTTACAGTGTATTCGGTCAGTTATTCACATATACTCCATCCTGCTACGATCACTGTTTTTCAGCATAACACTGCTCAGCACATGATTAGCTAAATCCAGTTAGCGAACTCAATCAGGGTGGGGCTAAGGGTACATTTCTTCATTATGTATGACATCTCCACAATGGTTTATCTAATGTTAGCTAGATCGTTACTGAACTTCAAGAGTTAGTCAATCTCATTAATGCTCAAATATGTTGAGCATTGATGTGTTTATTTATCGCATAATGAAAGTGTGTAAGTGTGTGTGAGTGTGAGTGTCATGATCTAGTAAGATGGAGCAGGGTGACAACAAGCCAGAGGTTTTTCCCTCTAGAAGGAGAAGAATTTGTGGCTGATCCAGTTCCCCAGGTGTGAGTGGTCGCTGGCGTTCAGGTGTTTGTTCACAGCGCTGGTGATGAGGAAGATAATCTCGGCAATGTTGAGGAGCACACACACACCTGACACTGCCAGCATGAAGACAGTAAAGACAGTTTTCTCCGTGGGACGTGAGACGAAACAGTCGACGGTGTTGGGACACGGATAGGCGTCGCACTTGACCAGGCGGAACATACGGTATCCAGGGTAGATGGCGTAGAAAAGGTAGAGGAAGGCAGACTCAAAGGTGATGCGCACCAACAGACTGAGGATGTACGTCCACCAGAGGGCGCCTCTGATCTCTATGGACCGCGCGCCAATCCGCTCCAGCTCGCCTGCACCTGTGTGACGGTGGCGCAGCTTCTTCTGCAGGTGCTTTCTGTGCACGACATGCATGTGCACCAGCAGTGCGGCGCTGGACACCAGGATGAGCTGCAGTGCCCACAAACGGGTGTGTGAGATGGGGAAGAAATGGTCGTAGCATACACTGTTGCAACCCGGCTGCTGTGTGTTGCACGTGAACTGCTCACGCTCGTCACTCCACACGCTCTCCGCCGCAACCACCAGCACCAGCACACGGAACACAAAGAGCACCGAGAGCCATACTCGACCCAGAGCCGTGGAGTGACGAGTCCCACCACTGATCACCGCATAGAATGTTGCCCAGTTCATCTTCACCCAGCACTCTAAATACACACACACACACACACACACACACACAAAAACACAAACCATCATCTCCTTGTAAAGGTTGCAAAATATCGACACTCCATTAAACAGACAGATACACACTTGTTACCGGATACCGTAGATGACTTTAGTGCCGATCACTTCCCAATGAAGAAACATCAGTTCCACACACGCTCCATATCACTCTCAATTTCAGTGTGTGTGTGTGTATGTGTTTGTCCTGATGCAGCAGCAGCAGCGGGTGGATCGGAACTCTCTCTCAAGAACTGCACACACAGACACACACACACACTTTGCTTTGTGACTGAACCCACACACTCTGTGACACCCGCTGACCCTACAGTCACATGGTCCAAAAGGGGCTGCAGATTGGCTAAGAGACAAGAGGTCACAAGGCTCTGAGTGTGTGTACGTGTGTGCGTTTGTGTGTATGTGTGTGTGTGTGTATGTGTGTGTGTGCTGTGTCATTACTTCCTATTCATCATCACTATTAACAATTTATGTCTGTAATGTAATATAAAAATACATTGCACTACCTCTTTCTCTTTCTCTCTCATACACGCACACACATGCATCCACGCACCCACCCACCCACACACACACACACACACACACATATATGCTTGCACACATGCTCAGACGCACACACTTTATGAGTGTATTACTATTTGTGATGTACAACCACTTCAAACAACTCTTAACCCTACCAGAGTGTGTGTGTGTGTGTGTTGGGAGATTTTAAGCTTTGCAATGCTAATGAGTCACATTGCTGTTAGCATTAGCATACAATGGCTGCTTGTACTATTGCGCTTTCAACATTTAGCTTAATGCATGCGTGCGCACACACACACACACACACACACACACACACACACACACACACACACACACACACACATACATAAACACACACAAAGTGCACATTTTACAAAATGTCAGGTAATAAACAACCAAGGGATGGTGCTGCTCTCTCTAGTACACCTCCTCAGGTAAGGTTTGTTCCGCTCATTTCAGCGACTGACTGTGAGATGGAAAATATTTATTTAGAAAGATGTATTCAGTTTATCTTATCAAATATTTAAACCCTCCCAAATTTTCTCATAAGACACTGTGGCAGCAGGGGCTGTACCTGAGCGTCACCTGGAGACAGAGAGGCAGGTTGGACCACCAGGTAACGCATAATGGCAGTCACACACTACATCATATCCACCCTCAGAGCTTTGTCCACCTGGAGCATCCCTCCTTCTGTTCCCCATTTATAGTTAAATCTTTCTTTGTGTACACAGGTGGGAAATCCCATGCGCACTGTGTGTGAGGTAAAGCCCATGCAGGATTGTTGGTTTCCAGCATCATTAAAACTAAATCCTGGATTTCTTGACTGTGAGACCTCAGTCAGTCTGGATCAGGAGTAGCTACTCTAGTACCTCCACACTGAAAACTGAGGTTCCACAGGGCTGATTGCTCAGTTCACTGCTATTCACTCTGCTGGCTCCGACCACATCATCATGTTCAAAGAGGACACGACCATGGTGGTTCTCATCAGCAAGAACGACAAGTCAGAGTAAGCTTCAGGAGAGCACAGAAGGAGCACCCCCCCCCCCCCCGAAGATCAAAGGCTGCTCCATGGAGATCAACAAGAACACTAATTTTCTTTGTGGAGAACGTCATCTAGTACATCTACACTTGTTGTATTACCAGGAAAGCCCAGCAGTGTGTCTAGTTTGTGAAAAGTCTGAGGAAAACTTGTCTCCCTCTTCCCATTCTCAGCAGGTTCTACAGCGGGAGTGTAGAGAGCATCAGGAGGAGCTGCAGCACCGTCTCAGAACTCAGAGTCTGTCTCTCCTCTGTCATAGACATTTACATCACGTATCACCAGGCCATCACCCTCCCTCTCTCTCTCTCACACACACACCCGAACACACATCAAACACCATTCCATACTCTTTTTTTGTGTACATTTATTATTTTGAAATACTACACATTAACTGTTATCTCTCTCTCTTTCTGCAGTTACACATGCTGGTCCTGAGCTCCCTGCGATCCACACCTCCTCTGCCTTCTGCCTTCTGGTCTTACTCGTCCTGGTGTCCCGCTTCTGGTTGGGGATCTCATCGCATGGAGGCCCTGTGTGGTCTGACTGGGAGCGGTTCCACATGACCATGAAGACGGTCCTGTCCTCGGCTGTTCTCTGAGGACTCGTGACTGCAGTCTCTCGATAGTTCAGGACTGGAGTTTCCTACAGTCTACCTGAGTCTCCAGTAACGAACTGGACTCCATATGAACTTAAACACGTGAACTTCCAGCCTCCTAACACACAGTATGAGTGCAGATCAAATCCCTGCTCTCCGTTATCACCCAGATGAGGATGGGTTCCCTGTTGAGTCTGGTTCCTCTCAAGGTTTCTTCCTGTTACCATCTCAGGGAGTTTTTCCCTCGGCACCGTCGCCCTCGGCTCGTTCATCAGGGACCATCTGATCATTCTGATTCACACAAAAGGGAATAAATACGTTGATCCCCATTGGCCACCACGGTCCCTAGTTGGACTGGAGAGGTTCCTCGTGGTGGATGCTGCTTTAATGACCTGCACTGTGGCTTCCAGGCCGTATGTTATGTTTACACTCATCACAGTCAGTGCAGTATTTTCTCATCAGTTATGTACAGTTGTGAGTCAGCCATGAGCGCGAGACATCATCACGTGACCAAACGCATATTTCGGGAACATTCATGGAAAAAACGCGTTCTACAATTATACTTAATATTTAAATATCTAAACGCATTTATTTTACTTGGATTGTTTCAGTGGTGATCAGTATAAATCAGTATTATACATTTGCATGTTTTTTTTTTCCCTTTCACTTTAGGCCGCTTCAGTTTGTAGCCGTAGTGACGTCAGGACGGAGCGCGTGCACTGAGTTGAGTCTCACACACACACACACACACCCGCACACACACACACACATCCGCACACAGGAATTCTGGGAAAACATGTCCGCTTCCGGTGCGCGTGCGAGACTCATTTACTACTGAGGGGAGCGCGCGCGCACAGAACAAACACAGAGAGAAAGAGAGAGGAGTGTGTGTGTGTGTGTGTGTGTGTGAGTGAGTGAGTGTGTGTGTGTGTGTGTGTGTGTGTGTGATGGAGGAGTGCAGCAGTGAGGAGAGTTTAAACTCCAGGCAGCTCAGCGCTCAAAGTCTCAGCAGGTAAACACACACACGGCTAAGGCTAACAGCAGTGTGTGTGTGTGTGTGTGTGTGTGTGTGTGTGTGTGTGAGTGAGTGAGTGAGAGAGAAGGATAAGCTAATGAGCTAACCGCTTCTGGAACTCACTAAATGTCACACACACACACACACACACACACACACGTCATGTGTAGTCGATGCTGAACTGAAGCTGCATATTATCAGTGTTTATAAAGTGTTTATAAAGTGTTTATAACTGTTCAGTAGCAGCACGTCCCGGTCCGAGTTCTGTTCCCCCGCCAGAACCCCCACTGCAGCCGGCTCTGATCCAGACAGCCCCGCCCCGCTCAGCCAGGTCAGACCACGCCCCCTCATCACACACACGCAGTTGTCATTCATTATGTCCATACATACTACACATATATACAGCATACTTATGTGTGTGTGTGTGTGTGTGTGTGTGTGTGTGTGTTACAGGTGAGAGGAAAGACACCTGCCAAGGTAGAACTCCAGATTTCACACAGATTGAAATAAAGCACAAGAACATAGTGAGTGGAGTGATGACCGTGTGTGTGTGTGTGTGTGTGTGTGTGTGTGTCAGGATGAGCTGGAGTTGTTGGAGAAGGAACTCGTACAGATTGAAAGTAAGACACACACACAGATCTTCATTCATGTACGTTTCTGCAGTCACACACACCGGATCGGCGTTAGCGTACGCCACACTGCTACATTTCTCCTCCGTGTAAATGTTACCCAGGTGTCTCCCGCTGACCTGCGCTACAAGCCGTCCTGCACACACCTCAGGACACACCGCTTACCAGTGACGGGAATCGTACCGATTTAATATTGTCACAACACATCGGCGCAGATTCCATCTGTATGATTTTCATATTTCATATAATTTCATGCTGCTTATTGTACTTACGTACCGTTCAAATACAGTTTAAATGTCTTCAGTCCGATTCTCCAGTGTAGAAAATAGTCATGTGTGTGTTCTAAAGAGCCCGAGTTCATACACACACCCTGCTTGTTTGCATTTTGTGTAAGATTTAGTGAAGCGTGTAGCACCATGGGTCCCAAGAAAAGGGATTTTACTGTTCCTCTGAAGGGAAAAAATAAACGTTGGAGGAAAAAAAAAATTCCACCTTGAAAAAAAAAGAAATAAAAAATAGGCTAACAGGGTATGGGTAAAAAAAAAATTACGAGATCTCACAAAAAAGTTTTGAGTACTTTTAATACTGGGATTAGAGTTACATGTGCGTTGTTAATCAGGCATGGAGAGAATTACTGAGCAGCTGACTTTTACTTTCAGCTTGGACTGAAATATAAAGACAGTGAAACTTGCCCTCTCTCTGTTTTGGCGCCGGGAGTCACGTGGTCTCGATTCCTTTTCGTCCCATGTCCTGTTTTTTTTATTCTTCATCATTTAACATTTTTTTTCTCCTCATCCATGTCCCTTTAAGGGATCCGTACTATTTATTATGTGTTTTACTACTTTACATCTCTTTTCTAATTGTTTTGATTGTTTTAATATGCAAAAATATGATTACACTGTTAGAAATTGGTGAACTTTTTGGGTGGCTGGAAAAGATTATCTGCATTTACATTATTTCATATGGGACGATGTGTTTCCCATAAAGAACTCGCCTCCGGGACACTCGTATTCCGAGGTACCACTGTCATGATGTTCATTAGAGTGCAGTATGGACTCTGTATATATGTGTGTGTGTGTGTGTGTGTGTGCAGCTAAGGATGTGACCTACATCTGCCCGTTTGTGGGAGCAGTACGTGGCACACTGACCGTCACCAACTACAGACTGTTTTTCAGATCCTTCAGCCGGGTAACACACACACACACGCACGCACATACACTCACGCACACACACACACACACCTGTTTTCATTATTATCTGAGTATAATATGAAAATTATATTATAATTATATAATAAAATCTGATTATGCTGTGTAGATTTCCAACCTGCGTGTGTGTGTGTCTGCGTGTGTGTGTGTGTCTGCGTGTGTGTCTGCGTGTGTGTCTGCGTGTGTGTGTGTGTCTGCGTGTGTGTGTGTGTCTGCGTGTGTGTGTGTCTGCGTGTGTGTGTGTCTGCGTGCGTGCGTGCGTCTGCGTGCATGCGTGTGTCTGCGTGTGTGTGTGTTCGTGCATCTGCGTGCGTGTGTCTATATGTGTGCGCGTGTCTGCATGTCTGCATGTGCGTCTGCGTCTATGTGTGTGTGTGTCTGCGTGTGTGTGTGTGTCTATGTGTGTGTGTGCGCGTCTGCGTGTGTCTGCGTGCATGTCTGCCTACGTGTGTGTGTGCAGGAGCCTGTGTTTGTGTTGGATCTCCCGCTCGGTGTGATCAGCAGAGTTGAGAAGATCGGAGGAGCCTCCAGCAGAGGGGATGTTTCTTATGGACTCGTCTGCAAGGTGTGTGTGTGTGTGTGTGTGTGTGTGTGTGTGTGTGTGAACCAGTTTTTAATAAAACTAATAAATCAATTAAATGAATTAAACTCATTTAAACTATTATTAAATGAGAAGAGAGAGAGTGTGTACTGGTGAGGAGAGTCTCATCACAAAACACTAAACGCCAGTGTGCTTTATATCTGTGTGTGTGTGTGTGTGTGTGTGTGTGTGTGTGTGTGTGTGTGTGTGTGTGTGTGTGTGTAGGACATAAGGAACCTGCGGTTTGTCCATAAACAGCCGGACGACTCCTTAAAAAAATCAGTGTTTGATGTGCTGAACAAGCTTGCCTTCCCTCTCTCTAACAACCTGGTGAGTGTGTGTGTGTGTGTGTGTGTGTGTGTGTGTGTGTGTGTGTGTGTGTGTGTGTAGTTACCCATGATCCTCCACTTTGTGACTAATTAATGCCCAAAAATGTCTTCACTATTAACTAAAAGTACTAACTGTCCCTCTCCCCCCAGTCTCTGTTTGCTTTTGAATATAATCAGGTTTTCCCAGAGAACGGCTGGAAGGTGTATGACGCTCTGGTGGAGTACAGGAGACAGGTACTGTGTGTGTGTGTGTGTGTGTGTGTGTGTGTGTGTGTGTGTGTTATAGACAATACTGTGTTGATGTTGAAGCCGTGGAGGTCAGAGGTCAGTATTCAGTGGAGTGACCCTGACATGCAATAGCAGGTCTCCCCTGTGTCTCGGCGTGCACCCCGCCCCTCTCCCCGCCCCTCTCCCCGCCCCTGTCCCCGCCCCTGTCCCCGCCCTGTCTCCGCCCCTCTCGCCGCTGTTGTTGGTGCTACAGTTCCTTTAGCTCAGCTTTGTGTGAGAGTTTGTGACCTCCATCTTCCTGGTGATCACACGCCACACTCCAGAGGTTCTCCTGCGCCGTCTGCGGGGGGCGTGGAGCAGCGTCCTGGTGGAGACAGCAGCCGGTGTGAGACACTGAGGACTGCGGTCTGTCCGGGTCTCCGTTCGGGGAGGACCGGGTGCTGAGCAGAGCTGAGACTCACCAGAGGAGACGACCTGACTCAGCCTGGATGATCTTCACTCCTTACTCTCCGTCTCTGCTTGACTTCATCCTCACCAGACACTCAGCTTCAGTATCTTTCAGTGTTTGAAAGTTTTTGCCCCCACCTTGACTCAGGTCACCTGATCATTTCATTATAAAGCAGAACGAGGACGGCTGCCGTACTTGTAGAGATGCTGATTAAAAGAAAAATACTGCTGTGCTCTCTTATTTTTTCTCCAGATTAGTGTGTGTGTGTGTGTGTGTGTGTGTGTGTGTGTGTGTGTGTGTGTGTGTATAATGTGTGTGTGTGTGTGCGTGTGTGTGTGTGCGTGCGTGCAGGGTCTGCCCAATGAGAGCTGGAGGATCTCGAAGGTGAATGATCGGTATGAGTTGTGTGACTCGTATCCCTCTACGCTGGTCGTCCCGGTAACCGTCACTGACGATGAACTGCGCCGTGTCGCTACCTTCAGGGCCAGAGGTCGAATTCCGGTCAGTGACATCATCACTCTGACTCCTGACTGATGTGTGTGTGTGTGTGTGTGTGTGTGTGTGTGTACTTTTTTTTTAAGTCACATTAAAGCGGTAGAGTCCGTTCTGTGACCTCATTAGAAGCTCAGAGCTCGTGTGTGTGTGTGTAGGTATTATCATGGCTGCACCCCCAGAGTCAGGCGGCGGTGGTGCGGTCGGCCCAGCCCATGTCGGGGGTGAGCGGGAAGCGCTGCCGAGACGATGAGAAGCTGCTGCAGGCCGTCATGGACGCTAACGCGCAGTCTCACAAACTCTTCATCTTTGACGCCCGTCCGAGTAGCAACGCCGCCGCTAACAAGGTCCTGTCTCTCTCTCTCACACACACACACACACAGATGAATGGGTGTTTCTCCTCTTCCTCTTGACAATAGTCCAGAGATTCTCCAGAGGGATCGGGTCAGACGAGGAGATCTCAGTCACAGTCAGTAAACCAGCTGGAGGTAGTTTTGGCAGTGTGTGTGTGCAGGTGCTGAGTCCTGGGGAAAATAAATCCGGTGGTCAGACTGAAACACACAGTGCTCTGCTATCTCCTGTGTATGTGTCTGTGTTACACACTGCTGGGACTTTGTGCCTAAAGTAAACGCAACATTTCATCAGAGAAGAGCTGCGGTCCAGTTCCTTTACTCCTCAGCCCAGGTCTCCGGTTCAGGAGTGGCTCGGCACTGGGAATGCACCAGTTGAAGCCCATTTCCTGAAGACGTCTGTGCGCGGTGGCTCCTGATGCACCGACTCCAGCCTCGCTCCACTCCATGTGACGCTCTCCTAAGTTCTTTTCCCACCACACTTTTCCCTTCCAGTCAACTTTCCATGAGTGTGATTCCATGCAGCTCCTTCCGAGGATGATCGTCTTCTGGACAACTGTCGAGTCAGCAGTCTTCCCTACAGCAGTGTGTGTGTGTGTGTGTGTGTGTGTGTGTGTGTGTGTGTGTGTGCTGAACTAGCCTGAGAAATACACAGTGTTTATACTGTATGAAAAGTAAATTTCTGAAACTCATTTTAGAATATTTTGAGATACAGGATTTTAGATTTTTGTGAGCTGTAAGTCATATTCAGCTAAATTAATGTGTGTGTGTGTGTGTGTGTAGATGAAGGGAGGTGGCTGTGAGAGTGAGGATGCGTATCAGAACGCCGAACTCGTCTTCCTCGACATACACAACATTCACGTGATGCGCGAGTCACTGCGTAAACTGAAGGAGGTGGTCTACCCCAACATCGAGGAATCTCATTGGCTGTCCAACCTTGAGGCCACTCACTGGCTGGAGCACATCAAGGTGGAGCTTCTCTCACACACACACACACACACACACACACACACACACACACACACACACACACACACACACACACAGCTGATCACACAGGTTTACTAAACATTCTGTAATTCTGTAAACATTCTGTAAGTGAATTACTGAGCAGGCATGTCTGAACATCTGTGTGTGTGTGTGTGTGTGTAGGCGATCCTGGCGGGTGCAGTGCGGATCGTGGAGAAGGTGGAGTGCAGTAAGACGTCGGTGGTGATCCACTGCAGTGACGGTTGGGACAGAACCGCTCAGCTCTCCTCTCTCTGCATGCTGATGCTCGACTCGCACTACAGAACCGTCCGGGGCTTCCAGACCCTCGTGGAGAAGGAGTGGGTCAGCTTCGGACACCGCTTCCAGCAGGTACACACACACACACACACACACACACACACAGATGTTCAGACATGCCTGCTCAGTAATTCACTTAGAGAATGTTTACAGAATTACAGAATGTTTAGTAAACCTGTGTGATCAGCTGTGTGTGTGTGTGTGTGTGTGTGTGTGTGTGTGTGTGTGCGTGCGTTACAGAGGGTGGGTCATGGTGATCAGAACCACACTGATGCGGACCGCTCCCCCATCTTCTTGCAGTTCATTGACTGTGTGTGGCAGATAACGCAGCAGGTCAGTTACCACGGTAACCATCCATCCAAGCTCCACCCATTCAGGTGTGTCATATCTAATGATGATGTCATATCTAACAGCTGTGTGTGCGCGTGTGTGTGTGTGTGTGTGTGTGTGTGTGTGTGTGTAGTTCCCAGCAGCATTTGAGTTTAATGAGAACTTCCTGTTGACGTTGCTGGATCACATGTACAGCTGTCTGTTTGGAACCTTCCTCTTTAATTCAGAGCAGCAGAGACTCGCAGAGGTGAGAGAGCGTGTGGGAGAGCGTACGTGTGTGTGAGTGTACGTGCGTGTGAGTGTACGTGCGTGTGAGTGTACGTGCGTGTGAGTGTACGTGTGTGTGAGTGTACGTGTGTGTGCGTGTGGCATTGGTGTCAGTACTGTGCGTCACTTTGAGGGTGGCATAGTGGATTGAGAAGCACCATCTTATTTAAAAGCAAATGGCTGAAAAATCCTTTGTGTGTGTGTGTGTGTGTGTGTGTGTGTGTGTGTGTGTGTGTGTAGGAGGCCCAGAAGCGCACCGTGTCCCTCTGGTCATTCATTAACTGTCAGTTGGAGGAGTTTGTGAATCCTCTGTATGTTCACTACGACACACACGTGCTGCTTCCCTCCGTCTCCATCCGACACCTGCAGCTGTGGACCTCCTACTACATCCGCTGGAACCCCCGACTCAGACCTCAGGTATACACACACACACACATACACACACAAACACAGAGAGACTCCTACATACTCACTGGTCAGGTCAGTTTGAGTGTCAGTAGTATTCTGTGTGTGTGTGTGTGTGTGTGTGTGTGTATCCAGGAGCCATTGCATCAACGCTATAAAGAGCTGCTTGCTAAAAGGGCGGAGCTTCAGAAACGAGTGGAGGAGCTTCAGCGTGAAGTAGCCAATCGTGTATCTGCTGAGAGGGCGGGGTCACCTCCTGTCCCCACCATACAGACCTTCATATGATCGTCTTTCATGACTCTCTCTCTCTCTCTCTCTCTCTCTCTCTCGGTCTCACTTTTCAGCTGAAAACACTAACACACACGGCTAATGTAGCACTAACTTTTAACCCATGATCCTGAGCACTACTTAATCAAAAGCTCTGTAAGTTTCACTTATGTCTGTGCAAACCCCTCCCAGTCACATGACCAAATCATAATGGGCCAATCATAATGCATGTGTAGTATATAAGTATTTTTAGGTGATAAACACTGACTAACTCCGTCATCAAGAGTAAAGTTACACACTACAGAG
>CM059212.1:305000-347500 GCA_030347435.1 Clarias fuscus
GTACACACACACACACACACACACACCACCGCCACAGCACCAAGTACACACACACACACACACCACCGCCACAGCACCAAGTACACACACACACACACACACACCCACACACCACCGCCACAGCACCAAGTACACACACACACACACACACACCGTCGCCACAGCACCAAGTACACACACACACACACACACACACACACACACACCACCGCCACAGCACCAAGTACACACACACCCACACACACACACCACCGCCACAGCACCAAGTACACACACACACACACACACACACACACCACCGCCACAGCACCAAGTACACACACACACACACACACACACACACACCGTCGCCACAGCACCAAGTACACACACACACACACACACACACCGTCGCCACAGCACCAAGTACACACACACACACACACACACACACCACCGCCACAGCACCAAGTACACACACACACACACACACACACACCACCGCCACAGCACCAAGTACACACACACACACACACACACACCACCGCCACAGCACCAAGTACACACACACACACACACACACACCACCGCCACAGCACCAAGTACACACACACACACACACCACCGCCACAGCACCAAGTACACACACACACACACACACACCCACACACCACCGCCACAGCACCAAGTACACACACACACACACACACACACACACACACCACCGCCACAGCACCAAGTACACACACACCCACACACACACACACACACCACCGCCACAGCACCAAGTACACACACACACACACACACACACACACACCGTCGCCACAGCACCAAGTACACACACACACATACACACCACCACCGCCACAGCACCAAGTACACACACACACACACACCGTCGCCACAGCACCAAGTACACACACACACACACACACACACACACACACACACACACAGACACACCACCACCGCCACAGCACCAAGTACACACACACACACACATACACACCACCACCGCCACAGCACCAAGTACACACACACACACACACACACACACACACACACACACACAGACACACCACCACCGCCACAGCACCAAGTACACACACACACACACACACCCACACACCGTCGCCACAGCACCAAGTACACACACACACACACACACACACACACACCGCCGCCACAGCACCAAGTACACACACACACACACACACCGCCGCCACAGCACCAAGTACACACACACACACACACACACACCGCCGCCACAGCACCAAGTATACACACACACACACACACACACACACACACACACACACACCGCCGCCACAGCACCAAGTACACACACACACACACACACACACACACACCGCCGCCACAGCACCAAGTACACACACACACACACACACACCGCCGCCACAGCACCAAGTACACACACACACACACACACACCGCCGCCACAGCACCAAGTACACACACACACACACACCGCCGCCACAGCACCAAGTACACACACACACACACACCGCCGCCACAGCACCAAGTACACACACACACACACACCGCCGCCACAGCACCAAGTACACACACACACACACACACCGCCGCCGCCGCCACAGCACCAAGTACACACACACCGCCGCCACAGCACCAAGTACACACACACACACACACACCGCCGCCACAGCACCAAGTACACACACACACACACACACACACACACACACACACACACCGCCGCCACAGCACCAAGTACACACACACACACACACACACACACACACACTGCCGCCACAGCACCAAGTACACACACACACACACACACACACACACACACTGCCGCCACAGCACCAAGTACACACACACACACACACACACACACACCGCCGCCACAGCACCAAGTACACACACACACACACACACACACACACCGCCGCCACAGCACCAAGTACACACACACACACACTGCCGCCACAGCACCAAGTACACACACACACACACACCGCCGCCACAGCACCAAGTACACACACACACACACACTGCCGCCACAGCACCAAGTACACACACACACACACACCGCCGCCACAGCACCAAGTACACACACACACACACCCACACACCGTCGCCACAGCACCAAGTACACACACACACACACACGCCGTCGCCACAGCACCAAGTACACACACACACACACACACCCACACACCGTCGCCACAGCACCAAGTACACACACACACACCGCCGCCACAGCACCAAGTACACACACACACACACACACACACACACACACACACACACACACACCGCCGCCGCCACAGCACCAAGTACACACACACACACACACACCGCCGCCACAGCACCAAGTACACACACACACACCGCCGCCACAGCACCAAGTACACACACACACACACCGCCGCCACAGCACCAAGTACACACACACACACACACACACCACCGCCACAGCACCAAGTACACACACACACACACACACACCGCCGCCACAGCACCAAGTACACACACACACACACACCGCCGCCGCCACAGCACTAAGTACACACACACACACACACACACACACACACCGCCGCCACAGCACCAAGTACACACACACACACACACACACACACACACACACACACACACACCGCCGCCACAGCACCAAGTACACACACACACCGCCGCCACAGCACCAAGTACACACACACACCGCCGCCACAGCACCAAGTACACACACACACCGCCGCCACAGCACCAAGTACACACACACACCGCCGCCACAGCACCAAGTACACACACACACCGCCGCCACAGCACCAAGTACACACACACACCGCCGCCACAGCACCAAGTACACACACACACCGCCGCCACAGCACCAAGTACACACACACACCGCCGCCACAGCACCAAGTACACACACACACCGCCGCCACAGCACCAAGTACACACACACACCGCCGCCACAGCACCAAGTACACACACACACCGCCGCCACAGCACCAAGTACACACACACACCGCCGCCACAGCACCAAGTACACACACACACACACACACACACCGCCGCCACAGCACCAAGTACACACACACACACACACACACACACACACACACACACACCGCCGCCACAGCACCAAGTACACACACACACCGCCGCCACAGCACCAAGTACACACACACACCGCCGCCACAGCACCAAGTACACACACACACCGCCGCCACAGCACCAAGTACACACACACACACACACACACACACACCGCCGCCACAGCACCAAGTACACACACACACACCGCCGCCACAGCACCAAGTACACACACACACACCGCCGCCACAGCACCAAGTACACACACACACACACACACGCCACCGCCGCCACAGCACCAAGTACACACACACACACACACACGCCACCGCCGCCACAGCACCAAGTACACACACACACACACACCCACACACCGTCGCCACAGCACCAAGTACACACACACACACCGCCGCCACAGCACCAAGTACACACACACACCGCCGCCACAGCACCAAGTACACACACACACACACACACACACACACACACCGCCGCCACAGCACCAAGTACACACACACACACCGCCGCCACAGCACCAAGTACACACACACACACCGCCGCCACAGCACCAAGTACACACACACACACGCCACCGCCGCCACAGCACCAAGTACACACACACACACACACCCACACACCGTCGCCACAGCACCAAGTACACACACACACCGCCGCCACAGCACCAAGTACACACACACACCGTCGCCACAGCACCAAGTACACACACACACCGCCGCCACAGCACCAAGTACACACACACACCGCCGCCACAGCACCAAGTACACACACACACACCGCCGCCACAGCACCAAGTACACACACACACACCGCCGCCACAGCACCAAGTACACACACACACACACCGCCGCCACAGCACCAAGTACACACACACACACACCGCCGCCACAGCACCAAGTACACACACACACACCGCCGCCACAGCACCAAGTACACACACACACACCGCCGCCACAGCACCAAGTACACACACACACACCGCCGCCACAGCACCAAGTACACACACACACACCGCCGCCACAGCACCAAGTACACACACACACACGCCACCGCCGCCACAGCACCAAGTACACACACACACACGCCACCGCCGCCACAGCACCAAGTACACACACACACACCGCCGCCACAGCACCAAGTACACACACACACCGCCGCCACAGCACCAAGTACACACACACATTGCCGCCACAGCACCAAGTACACACACACACACACACACACACACACACACACACCGCCGCCACAGCACCAAGTACACACACACCGCCGCCACAGCACCAAGTACACACACACACACACACACACACACACACACACACCGTCGCCGCCACAGCACCAAGTACACACACACACACACACACACACACACTACCGCCGCCACAGCACCAAGTACACACACACACACATGCTTGTGTGTTTGTTGGTTACTGACTGTGTGTGTGTGTGTGTGTGTGTGTGTGTGTGTGTGTCTGCAGGCTGAGTAGCAGTTTGAGTCCGGAGCAGGAGCAGCGACTGTGGGAACAGAGGTAAACTCACTGTCTCCCTCACTGTATACACGCACACACACACACACACACACACACACACAGACACACACACATCCTCCCCTGTGTTCCAGTCTCTCTTTAACTCTAGTGTGGTTTGTGTTACCTGGGTGACGAGGGTGTGTCTGTATAAGTGTTAGTACGGTAGCCATTGATGTTGCCATGGAGACACAGAGGCCGAAGGTTATGTTGTCATAGTAACAGTGTTTATTGTCTCCTGCAGCCATAAATCATCATCCATTCAGAAAGAAACGCCAAAGAAGAAACCCAAACTGGAGCTGAAACCTTCCAACGGAGACAGGTGTGTGTGTGTGTGTGTGTGTGTGTCAAGTCAAGTCAATTTTATTTATATAGCGGTTTTAACAATTGACATTGTCGCAAAGCAGCTTTACACAATAAAAGAAGTAAGTTTGTATGAAATGTGAATGTGTATGAATCAAAATGATCAGATGGTCCCTGATGAGCGAGCCGAGGGCGACGGTGGCAAGGAAAAACTCCCTGAGATGGTAATAGGAAGAAACCTTGAGAGGAACCAGACTCAACAGGGAACCCATCCTCATCTGGGTGATAACGGAGAGCAGGGATTGATCAGCATAATAATGTGTAAGACTGGAAGTTCAGTATAACAGGAGATGTGTTTAAAATTAAAAGGAGTCCAGTTTGTTCCCGGAGGCTCAGGTAGACTGTAGGAGATTCCAGTCCTGAGCTATCGAACAACTGAAGTCACAGGTCCCCAGAGCATTAATCGAGGACAGGACAGTCTTCATGGAAACCATCCCCAGCCACCACACGAATCCAGGCAGACCACACGGGGCATCCATGCGACGAGATCTCCAACCAGAAGCAGGACTCCAGGACGAGTTAGACGGCTCCAGAGGGCAGAGGGGTCTGGATCACTGGCAACTCAGGAGTGACATGTATAGCTCGACAGAGAGACAGAGAGAGGGAAAGAAGAGGGGGAGAGAGAGAGAGAAGAGAGCAGAAGAGGAGAGAACAGAAAATAAGGAGAGGCAGTTAGGTATGGTCACAGTCAGCATGTATAGGTGAATGTATATTTAGTGCAAAGTGCAAGCAGAGACTCCGGCAGGACTAACTATAACAGCATAACTAAAAGGGAGGAGCCAGAAGGAAACACAAACATGAGGGGGAACTGAGATGTAAAGCAACCAATCACCTCACCGTCAACAAACCTGAGTGAACAATGAGAGTGGGGAGGACAGCATCTAAACATACCAGTTCACCAGAATACTCTACGTCCATGAGTCCCCCAGATCTGCTCCTTTACCTAAGGCTAATCTATTTACAAACATGCTGCGCTAAATAAATAGGTTTTTAGCCTAGACTTAAACACTGAGACTGTGTCTGAGTCCCGAACATTAATAGGAAGACTATTCCATAACTTTGGGGCTTTGTAAGAAAAAGCTCTGCCCCCTGCTGTAGTTTTAATAATACGTGGTACTGACAGGCAGCCTGCATTCTTTGATGGAAGTAGGCGTGGCGGATCGTAAGACACTAACAGTTCACTCAAATACTGTGGCGCGAGACCATTTAGTGCTTTAAATGTCAAAAGTAGTATCTTAAAATCGAGGTGAAATTTCACAGGGAGCCAATGCAGTGTAGATAAGATAGGGGTGATGTGCTCGTATTTTCTGGTTTTAGTGAGGACTCTCGCTGCTGCATTCTGTACTAACTGAAGCTTGTTTATACACCTAGTTGAACAACCAGACAGTAAGGCGTTACAATAGTCCAACCTAGAGGTGATAAAAGCATGAACTAGTTTTTCTGCATCATTTAGTGACAATATGTTTCTAATCTTGGCAATATTTCTAAGGTGAAAGAAAGCTATCCTGGTGATATTATCTACATGAGCTTCAAACGAAAGGCTGGAATCTATAATCACACCGAGGTCTTTTACTGTTGCACTTGATGGAACAGAAAGGCCATCTAAAGTTACAGTGTGATCAGAAAGCTTACTTCTAGCTACTTGTGGTCCTATGACCAGAACTTCTGTCTTATCAGGATTAAGCAGAAGATAATTAACATTCAATCTCTTATGTCCTGCACACACTGCTCAATTTTAGCAAATTCAGGTTTTTTGCTAAAAAAAAGGTTGTGTTTTTTCTCATCTGGTTTTGCTGAGACATATAATTGTGTGTCATCAGCATAATAATGAAAACTAATACCATGTTTATGAATTATGTTGCCCAGAGGAAGCATGTAAAGGGAAAAAAGCAGTGGGCCTAAAACTGAACCCTGTGGGATACCAAACTCCACTTGAGAACATGAGGAATGGTGACCATTTAAATCTACAAACTGATAACGATCAGTCAAATAGGATCTGAGCCACAAGAGGGCAGTTCCCTTAATTCCTACTACCTTTTCTAATCTGTGAAGGAGAATACTATGATCAATGGTGTCAAAAGCTGCACTGAGGTCCAGTAACACAAGTATAGTGACGCAACCCTGATCAGAGGCCCATAGGAGGTCGTTTACTACTTTAACAAGTGCTGTCTCTGTGCTGTGATGAGGCCTAAATCCTGACTGATACAGTTCATTTATGCTATTTCTGTGTAGATGTGAACATAGCTGCTGTGATACTACCTTTTCCAGAATCTTGGAGATAAAGGGAAGGTTTGATATCGGCCTGTAATTAGAAAGCTGACTGGGGTCAAGGTCAGGTTTCTTGATTAGCGGTTTAATAACGGCTAATTTAAAGGATTTGGGGACATACCCACTACTGAGTGAACAGTTAATTACTTTCAACAGGGGTTCTATTATTGCTGGTACTATCTGTTTGAGAAAATGTGTCGGTATAGGATCTAATATACAGGTTGATGATTTTGAAGAAGAGATGAGTGAAATTAGTTCCCTCGCTTCAAGGGGAGTAAAGTGTTCTAAGTTCTGATGTGATGTGGTTAGATCATCTGAATTATTTAAATTGTCTGGTTTCAAAGCCTGAATTTTTTGCCTAATATTTATGATTTTGTTATTGAAAAAGTTCATGAAATCCTCACTACTGCATGATGTTGTTGTGGAGATTTCTGCAGTGGTCTTGTTTTTAGTTAATTTAGCTACGGTATTAAATAAAAATCTCGGGTTGTTTTTGTTATTTTCTATAAGAGTGGAGAGATACGTTGATCTAGCATCACTGAGAGCTTTTTTATAGTTCAGGATGCTCTCCTTCCAAGCTATTTTGAATACTATCAATTTAGTTTGGCGCCATTTACGTTCAAATTTTCGAGCAGTTTGTTTTAAAGCACGGGTGTGGTCATTATACCAAGGAGCGAGTTTCTTATCTCTAATCATTTTCCTTTTAACTGGAGCTACATTATCTAAGCTATAACGAAGTGCTGACTCTAGATATTCATTCGCCTGTTCGAGTTCTGTGAAGTCAGATGGCGATCCAATCAAAGTTGATAATTCTGGAAGATTATTGATAAAGCTCTGTGCGGTATTTGATGTAAATGTACGTTTAAGGCGGTAGCGCGGTGCTGTGCTGCATACATTATTACTATGACACGCTTTAATCGAGACAAGGTAGTGATCTGAGATAACTTCAGACTGTGGAATTGTGGTTATATTTCCTATACTTAATCCGAAGGATAATATTAAATCTAAAGTGTGACCTGCTTTATGAGTGGGTCCTACTACACACTGATTTACTCCTACTGAGTCCAGTATGGACAAGAATGCTGTTCTCAGAGGGTCTTCTGGATTCTCAAAATGAATATTAAAGTCTCCAGCAATTAACGCTTTGTCTACAGAAACAACAAGGTTTGAGAGGAAATCTGCAAATTCACAGAGAAACTCCGAGTACGGCCCTGGGGGTCTGTAAATGATGATTAGCGGGATCGACTGAGCTGACTTTATGTTACTATAGAGAACTTCAAATGCATTAGATTTAAAACTGTGTTTTTGTACGAGAGACAGATTATGGTTATAAATAACTGCGACTCCTCCTCCTCTACCAGTTAGCCGAGGCTGGTGTATGTAGCTGTATCCAGGAGGACTAGCTTCATTTAGAGCTACATACTCGTCCTGTTTAATCCAGGTTTCTGTTAAACATAATATATCAAACTCCTGATCTGTGATAGTTTCATTAACAATAACTGCTTTAGATGCGAGAGATCTAATATTTAACAGTCCTAGCTTCAGATCAGAGGTGCCGGCTGCGAATTCAGTGTGATCCGAGTTTGTGGTATCTATGTTAATTAAATTACTAAAACAGACTTTCTGAGTCTTTCTAAATTCATGTTTATGTTTATCTCTGGGAACAGACACAGTCTCAAT
The DNA here is from genome assembly GCA_030347435.1 of Clarias fuscus. Classification (NCBI taxonomy): domain Eukaryota; kingdom Metazoa; phylum Chordata; class Actinopteri; order Siluriformes; family Clariidae; genus Clarias; species Clarias fuscus. The sequence goes on from CM059212.1 coordinate 313,925, forward strand.
ATGATGGACCCTGAGTGACGACTCTCTGCAGCTAGCAGACGGTTGGTTTAGCCTGTCTGTCTGCTCCCTGGCCTGGGCTCTGGATTGTCACCGATTAACTAGGCCTCTTCTGAGACTATGTGCTATACTGCAAGAAATGAGAGCAGCACCTTCCCGAGTGGGATGGACACCGTCCCGCCCTAACAGGCCAGTTTTGCCCTCAAAGGTCTTCCAGTTGTCTATGAAGCCCACATTGTTTTCGGAGCACCACCTGGACATCCAGCGGTTCAGCGACCATAACCTGCTGTAAGCTATGTCGCCACGTCTCATTGGGATGGGACCAGAACAAACTATTTCTTCGGACATCGCCTTCGCTATTTTAAACACCTCTGTAAAGTTACTCTTACTAACCTCTGACTGACGAAGGCGTATATCGTTAGCTCCAGCATGTACCACTATCTTGGAGAACCTATGCTGTCCTAGAGCCCTAAGATTACCTGCTATGTCCAGTGCTCTGGCTCCCGGGATACACCTGACCACTGCCGCTGGCGCCCCCTAAAGGCCTGGCTAATTTCACATGTCTCAGTATCGAGTCTCCTATAACCAGAGCTCTTTCAGGTTTCTCAGCGGGTGCATCACTGAGGAGAGCGAACCTGTTGGACACGTGAAGCGCAGAAGAGGTGTGCTCCGGTGGGCTAGCCTTAGGGTTAGCTTTGGCTGAACGAGTATGCCGCCGAGTCGTCACCCACTCGCCCCGCTGTGAGGCTCTACTGCCGGAGTCGGGGGCTGATTATCTCCACCTGTGGCACCCAGACTTTCCGCTACAGGATTAACGCTGCTCTCGCGCTCTCTAACCCTCTCTAAAGTCTGGATGCGCTCCTCTAATGCTACTATCTTCTCCGTCAGGGTGCTAACTAACACACACCTATCACAAATAAAATTATCACTAATGACGGAGGAAGAATGTCTAAACATCCTGCACTCCACACACTGAGCGAGCTGAATGGTAGACATGATAACGTACCTTTGTGCCGGAGTTGTGATTGTTTGCTGATGGATTCGCTTGTTATTGGTCAGATGATAGGCGCGTTCTCTCAAAAAGCGCAAAAAAACGGATAAAGTCCAGTAGTGTTAAAGCGTAAAAACTAGTTTGTTGTAGGGGGGGGAAACCGAATGAAAGAAACCGACAAAGTTTTCGTGTGAGCTGCTGTGTGAGTCAAATTGAGTGTGTGTGTGTGTGCTGTCCCCCCCCTGCAGTAGCTCTATCGCTCAGTCCATGGACTCGGGTGGGACAGATAACTTCATCCTGATCAGTCAGCTGAAAGAAGAAGTGATGTCACTGAAGAGGCTGCTGCAGCAGAGAGACCAGACCATCCTGGAGAAGGACAGGAAGGTATAGAGACACACACACACATACCCATGAGTGGCAGTGCAGCACTCATCTCATCACTGCAGGAATAAATTTTTTGCCGTTTGTGTGTGGATGTCCGTCCATCTATATCTATCTTTATATCTATCGCGTGTGTGTGTGTGTGTGTGTGTGTAGCTCACCGAGCTGAAGGCTGATTTTCAGTATCAGGAGTCGAACATGCGGGTGAAAATGAACAACATGGAGAAAGCTCACAAAGAGGCCATGGAGCAACAACAGGTAAAACACACGCACACACATCCAGAATACTAACAGTTAAAAAAAAAATTCCTTTATGTGCACAATCTGTCTGTCTCTCTGTGTTTCTGTTTTTACATCTGTGCCTAATTTTAATACTTATTTACCTCTGTCTTATTTCTTGTCTGTCTTTGGCTGTGATCTGTCTGACTCTGGGACCTGTCTGACTGCAGGCGAAGAATAGGGAGTTGATGAAACAGGTTGCTGCTCTCTCTAAAGGAAAGAAGCTTGACCGCACCAGCAGCTCCCTTTTGTTACCATGACAACGACCTCTCACCCCACTTGCCCATGTGTCATCACTGTGAGGAAGCTGAGGCTGTATAACTCGCACTCCCACCTGTATGTCTCTCTCTCTCTCTCTCTCTCTCTCTCTCGCCCCCCCCCCACCCTTCACCCTTGTTTGCTCTCAGTCTCTCTCTGTACATCTCTGGACCTTCAGTCCCTCTCCTGATGATGTCACTGATGATGTCACATATGCAGCCTCGCCCCAGTCATGTGACTCTGAGCTGAGGGGCTGTGCTATGGACACAGACTTTGCAGGATGCACACACACGTGCACATACACTCTGTCTGAGGGCAGAGGAGGACTACAGCTGTCTGTCTCTCTGCCTGTCTGCCTGTGCGCGCGGGTGGGGTGGGATGGGCTTTTAATCACAACCACCAGGAGGATTTTATTATTCTGTGTGAAAGAGAATTGTTATTATTCATATTATAGGAGCCTCTCTCTCTCTCGCTATCTCTCTAACTATTTCTCTCCCTATCTTTCAATCTCTATTATAAGTCTTTGTACTGTGACACTTTTGTATTTTTTATTTTGTCCTCCAAGGTGTGGACATATCAGGAACAATAAATCTTTTAAAACTCGAGTGTGTTTGTGTTGGACTGAGTGATTTGTTGTAGAAACTGTCACCACACAGCAGTTAGCCAGAGAACGCCAAAATGGTGTTAAAATCTCCCAGAGCATCATCAGGAATTAACCATTCTGTAAATTTAACACGGTAAACATTTAATACCTGTGACGTACACGTGTTGTGTTTGATCAAGTAGAGCAGATTGAGGGGTTAAATGGCCCCTGTGCCGCAACATGCATTTGTCATGTGTTCGCACGTTTGTCACAGTAAAATCTGAGGGTAAATTTAGCAAGCTGTTCATCAGTGTTGAGCTTGGCTGTATTACCTGCGAGACGTGATCACCTGACCGTATGGCAGATCTTTAGATTCTGGATCTCATGACTGCGGGAGCTTTACTGTAACTAAACATCAGTACAGATTTGTTCAGGTTGTGAATTTGGGAAGCAATTGTTTTTTGTTTGTTTCAATTCCAATTGTATTTGACAATATTACCCTTGAGGTGGTGCTGTTGTACGGAATATCACCACAATGCTGATATTTAGTACAACACTATGACCTCAAATGTGATATTACATTTATACATAACACTTCCATAAACACCATTTCAGCAGATTTGCTTAATAATTTAACCAGTTACTGCCCAAACATATCGTTCTGGAACAAACTAACCGCAACTGGTGGAGCTGGCGACCGACAGCGAGTGATTGTTAGTGTAATTAACAAGAGTGAAAGTAGTTTTAAACTCTTGTCGGTACAATGTAGCCAAAAAGTGAGGAGAATAAACCATGGATGTGGTGCACAGTCCTGAGAAACTTACAAGATTTACCTGATTTATTTCCACTTATTCTTCCGGGTTCTGGGGTTGAATCCCAAATAGCATTAAATTTAAAGCTAGTGTGCTAAGTAAGGTCTACAATCCCTTGTTCAACACACAAATTAGCGCCATTGATCAGGGGTTAGAGAGGGATTTGGGATTCAGACTTGTGTCAGAAGCTAGTTAGCGGTGTAGTTCGACCGTAGGCGTGCATTAAACAACACAGATGTAATTCAGAAGAAAGCTGAGAGTGCTCCTGTGACTGGGTGTGAATGTGGGTTTCGTCACATTCTGCTCTCTCCTCAGGACTGCGGGCCGTACAGACCTACTCTCACCCACGCTGCATCCTGCCGTGTTTTCTACCAGAAAGCCATCAGAAGCTGGGCTTCCTCATTTTTCAGACTGTATCGGTCATTTAATTGACAAAAGCAAACTTGGTTTAACAGTTCTGTTTCTGTCGCTGTGCTGTGGCTGACTGACTTCCTTTGTTTACTACTGAGTATTTCACAGCGTGTGAAACGGCTCTGAATCTTCTCTGGTGAATATACGCTTGATACATGGTAGCGTCTTGTAACGGTCATGTCACGACAAGTTCTCCTGTGTTGTGAACAGAGCGCTTCATGAATCGTCGGTTCCTCAGTGAACACTCCCCTGTCATGTACTCGGTATTCCACTGGGGGCGCTGCGGCACTGCGCCAGATATTGAGTACGGTTTGTTCCTAACGAGTTTCCGTAGCATTTCCAGAACGTCGCGTTGCGCGCAGTGGCTGCTGGGATATCAGCTCCGTGAGCGAGAAGGTAAGATTAGCTGATGCTTTTTGTAATAAAGTGTATGTTTATTACCACAGAGTGTGCAATACAGATGTGTGTGTGTGTGTGTGTGTGTGTGTGAGTGAGTCCGGCAGTGCGGTGTGTATACCGCTGAGCAGGAGCAGGATTAGAGCTTGTTTATGGGAGTGAGAGAGCCACAGCGCAGTGTTGAGGCTAACGCGTTAGCTGCTGTGCTAATGGAGGTGTAGAGCTGGGCACTCAAAGACGCCCCCAAAGCCGTGACTAAAAGACAATAGAAATGATCTCACACAAAGATATGTGACCTCCAACACACACACACAGCTTGTGTTATAGTTTATATATAAGCGTTAATCCGTTGTAGATGTTGGTATAACGGTAACGCTGCGATTGATTCAATGCACATCATCACCATAACAACTGTTAGCCGACCGTCACGTGACTAGGAACGTGCCGTAACTGAGTCTGTAATTTACCCATCAACATCATACATAACCTGGGATGCCTATCATCCGGAGATCGCCAGTTCGAATCCCGGGTGATGCTGTAACCTCTCGCAGCCGGAGGTCTAGAGAGAGCTGATTGGCCGAGCTCTCTCAGAGGGGAGGGGTGAGAGGTACTTAGTGCTCCTCCCACATTAATCACGGCTCTACAGCCAATCAGCGGCGTCTGTGAGCTCGCGCAACGGAGGGAGCGGATAGCGCCGTCCTCCGAGTGTGTTACTCCGCCCACAACGGTAGTTCGAAAAAGATGCGGTCGGCTGGCGTCACGTGGTTCGGAGGAAACACGTGATAGTTTTCGGCCCTCCCGGCTGAGTGGTAGTAGTAGCCTTAATGTGGAGCCCCCTAGTGACGGGGAGGAATTGGACACGACTAAATTAGGGAGAAAATCGGGGAAAAATCCAAAAAGAAAAAAAAAAACATAACCTGGGATGATAATTGTGTATAAAGATCTATGATGACGTCATTGTCATGTGACCCAGGATGACGACAGCAGCACGGCCGACGTTCGAGCCCGCGCGTGGTGGGCGGGGCAAAGGAGAGGGCGACCTGAGCGCGCTGTCTAAGCAGTACTCCAGCAGAGACCTGCCAGGACACACCAAGATCAAATACAGGTACACACACACACCAAGATCAAATACAGGTACACACACACACCTAGATCAAATACAGGTACACACACACACCAAGATCAAATACAGGTACACACACACACCTAGATCAAATACAGGTACACACACACGCACACAGGGTGCCTGTTTGTCTGGATTTCGTCTGGACAGTCCGGTTTTCCGGTCCTCTGTCCAGACCGCTGCTCTGTGTCCTCATTTTTCCCTGTTTGTCCTCATGTCTGACCCTCTGCTACATGTTGCACGGATCATCACAAAACTCCACCCTTTTTCTTTTGTGATGGAGTGAATGCACAACTATGCAAATTAGTTTCTATTGTTGAGCAAAAAGCTTTAAAATGTCAAAAAGGAATCCTAGGTGGAGTTCAGAACGTCAGATTTCTTGCAAAAGCAGCAGTGGTGAATATCATGCTTTCTGGAAGCTCCGCCGCATTAACATCATTGTGAGTACCAGAGGTAAAGGTGCATAAGAGCGCCAATGAATGCGCACTCTTCATTGACATCATTTTTTGCTCCACACTAACAACTGTAGGTGATGATAAAACCACTGCTGCAGAACTGACCAAATTACTTCACCTCGTGAAATCACGGCACTCCTACTGGAGCTTAGATCGCTGCACAAAGTTTAACAGGCCGGTGTATGAGAACTCTGTGGTTGCTAAAGCCCTCACCTTAGGCAAAACTAAAGTACAAGCACTGTGTACCAATATATTAGCTCCATACTCCACACATACCCATGTAAAGAAAACAATCTGCATTTTTCTCTCACTACTGATTCTGATGCTGATTCAATACTGATCCTCATATTTTTTAACCTTTGTCCTCAATTTGGACACAAAACAATGCGAGTGGTCACCCTACACACATAAACACACACACCAAGATCAAATAAAGGTGTGTACGCATGCACGCCACCACACACGCACGCACCAATCCGGTCCACACACACACCCCAGGATCAAGCAGGTCCACATGTCAGGTGTTTATAATGATGTTAAAGGTGTAGAATTAGTTACTCAGTTACAGTTATTTATCTAAAGTATTTCTTTTTCCGTGTGTTCAGGCAGCCCACCCAGGACGCCCCTGAGGAAGTGCGTGCTCGTGATTTCAGACGTGAGCTGGAGGAGAGAGAGAGAGTCGCCGTCAAGAACAGAGAGAGAGGAGCAAGAGGTGTGTGTGTGGGGCGCTGGTGTGTGTGTCTGTGTGTGTGGGGCGCTGGTGTGTGTGTCTGTGTGTGTGGGGCGCTGGTGTATGTGTCTGTGTGTGTGGGGCGCTGGTGTGTGTGTCTGTGTGTGTGGGGCGCTGGTGTGTGTGTCTGTGTGTGTGGGGCGCTGGTGTGTGTGTCTGTGTGTGTGGGGCGCTGGTGTGTGTGTGTCTGTGTGTGTGGGGCGCTGGTGTGTGTGTGTCTGTGTGTGTGGTTGGGCGCTGGTGTGTGTGTGTGTCTGTGTGTGTGGGGCGCTGGTGTGTGTGTGTGTGTGTGTGTGTGGGGCGCTGGTGTGTGTGTGTGTGTGTGTGTGGGGCGCTGGTGTGTGTGTGTGTGTGTGTGTGGGGCGCTGGTGTGTGTGTGTGTGTGTGTGTGGGGCGCTGGTGTGTGTGTGTGTGTGTGTGGGGCGCTGGTGTGTGTGTGTGTGGGGCGCTGGTGTGTGTGTGTGTGGGGCGCTGGTGTGTGTGTGTGTGGGGCGCTGGTGTGTGTGTGCGGGTTTGTGTGTATGGCGCGGACTTAATAACAGTTAGGTGTCTCTCCTACAGAACACACCTCCTCCTCTTCTTCATCCTCTTCCTCGTCCAAGCGTCCTCGCCTCGATCAGATTCCTGCAGCGAACCTCGACGCAGATGACCCGCTGACTGACGTACGACACACTCCACACTGTGTAGACAGAGCGGGGGGGGGGGGGGGGGGGGGGGCTTGGAGAGACAAACACAGGGTGTAGACAGATGTCCAGATGGGTGGGTAGACAGATGAATTTCCAGACACATGGTATTTAGATAAATAGGTATCTTTGGGCAGACCTGTGTGTGTGTGTGTGGGTGTGTGTGTGTCTGAGTTCTGCCCTCCTGTTACATTTAAAGTGCCGTTTTAGTTAAAGCTGGATCTCTGCATCTGAGTGTTGCACTTTAATTATCGGCAGAATAATATTTTGATCTGGTGACTGTGCAGACCATGGGAGATGTTCAACTTCACTTTCAGGTTCCCCCCTTGTGGACCCGGGGTAGAATAGGTCCCTAGCACCCCCTTGCTGGTCCCAAGAGGCGATAAATGGGGCAGCTTGTTAAGCCGTGATTGCGACCCGTGTCAGTGGATGCCGAGATTCTGGTATTTGAGGAACACAATACTTTGGCTCCAATTTCATTTAGACGGGAGGTTGGAATGGCCCATTGCAATCAATCAGCTGGTCAAGACTTGGTCTGGGAATCCTACAGGTTACCAGAAGGCGTTTGCTAAGGGTCAATTGAGTCATGTAAACATTTGTTTTACTTTCTCAAGTATATCATCCATATATCTTTGATGGGCACCCGGTGGAAGTCCGCGGCTGTGCATCTCCTTGTTGGGCTCGGAGGTGGGCGAGGAGTAGAGATGACGAAACAAATTCAATCAACATGGCAAAAACTCAAACAAAACGACGATTATTGGATCAAGATTTGGTCTGTGATTTAGGGAATAGCCACAACTTTCCCCCTAAAAATGACAACATGCAAAGACGTATCCTCCTGGAATCCCTGGCTCCCGATGCTCCGTTGTCCAAACTATCCCCGTTTGCTATACAGAGAGGTACTACTGGTATAACAGGGACAGTGAATACTGTTAAGAATACTGGCCAGATCTTAGTAGAATGCAGTAAAAGAAAATCCAAGCTGAGAACCTACTACACACAAGTGTGCTTGCTAGTGTAGCTAAGAAGGCTTGTATGCACCCAACTCTAAATACCACCCAGCTTTCTCAAAAGCTTGCCCTTCCTGGATCAAAGAGAAAGAAATCCAAGTTGAAAATAACACAAAGTGAACTATAAGGAGGCTCGAAGATTAGTTGAAGGTATCCACACCTTCAAACTAGAGAAAACATTTGCAGCTGTTGTAAAACCACAATTGCGAACTGATGAAATCCAAACAGACTTAACTTGGATAAGTGATGAAGCACAAAAGATTGAGGAGACCAAGAGTAAGACCCTAAGTAACCCAAGACAAACAATAAAACGACAGACCCAGACAAATCAGAAATACAAGCCATTGGCTGATGAAAACCAATCAAGCAATATGAGCCATAAGAAACCATCCTCACATAAATTATTTTTCATGGCTTGTATGGAATGACCTTTGTGGAAGTGACCACTTTCCACTGATTATAACTTTAAATGCAGCCAAAATACAGCAAACCTCCCCAAAATGGAAATTACAAAAAGCAAATTGGCATGCATTCCGAGCCGCTTGCCATGAGAGATTTATCGAGAACTGTCAGGATCATGAAGACTCTTTTTAAAGTGGTTTACAAATGCACTGATTACAGCAGCAGATGAAATCATCCCAAAATCATCCACCAAATGATTCAAAAGAAAAAACCCATGGTTTGACGATAAATGCAAACAACTTACACAGGCACGGAAAAAAAGCAGTAAGAGCATTCACTAAACAACCAACAGTTGAAAATCTTACCAAAGTAAAAAACAGGCGAGCACAAGCACGAAGATACATAAATGAAGCAAAGAAATGAAGCTGGAATCTGTTTACACACGTGGACAAAATTGTTGGTACCCTTCGGTCAATGAAAGAAAAACTCACAATGGTCACAGAAATAACTTTAATCTGACAAAAGTAATAATAAATAAGAATTCTATGAATGTTAACCAATGAAAGTCAGACATTGCTTTTCAACCATGCTTCAACGGAATTATATAAAAAAAATGAACTCATGGAACAGGCCTGGACAAAAATGATGGTACCCCTAACTTAATAGTTTGTTGCACAACCTTTTGAGGCAATCACTGCAATCAGACGATTCCTGTAACTGTCAATGAGACTTCTGCACCTCTCTGCAGGTATTTTGGCCCACTCCTCATGAGCAAGCTGCTCCAGTTGTTTCCGGTTTGAAGGGTGCCTTTTCCAGACGGCATGTTTCAGCTCCTTCCAAAGATGCTCAGTAGGATTGAGGTCAGGGCTCATAGAAGGCCACTTTAGAATAGTCCAATGTTTTCCTCTTAGCCTCTTAGGGTGTTTTTAGCTGTGTGTTTTGGGTCATTGTCCTGTTGCAAGACCCATGACCTGCGACTGAGACCCAGCTTTCTGACACTGGCCAGCACATTTCTCTCTAGAATCCCTTGATAGTCTTGAGATTTCATTGTACCCTGCACAGATTCAAGACACCCTGTGCCAGATGCAGCAAAGCAGCCCCAGAACATAACAGAGCCTCCTCTATGTTTCACAGTAGGGACAGTGTCCTTTTCTTGATGTGCTTCATTTTTCCGTCTGTGAACATAGAGCTGATGTGCCTTGCCAAAAAGTTCCATTTTTGTCTCATCTGTCCATAGGACATTCTCCCAGAAGCTTTGTGGCTTGTCAACATGTAGTTTGGCATATTCCAGTCTGGCTTTTTTATGATTTGTTTTCAACAATGGTGTCCTCCTTGGTCGTCTCCCATGTAGTCCACTTTGGCTCAAACAACGACGGATGGTGCGATCTGACACTGATGTTCCTTGAGCATGAAGTTCACCTTGGATCTCTTTAGAAGTCTTTCTGGGCTCTTTTGTTATCATTCGGATTATCCGTCTCTTTGATTTGTCATCAATTTTCCTCCTGCGGCCACGTCCAGGGAGGTTGGCTACAGTTCCATGGATCTTAAATTTCTGAATAATATGTGCAACTGTAGTCACAGGAACATCTAGCTGCTTGGAAATGGTCTTATAGCCTTTACCTTTAACATGCTTGTCTATAATTGTCTTTCGAATCTCCTGAGACAACTCTTTCCTTCGCTTCCTCTGGTCCATGTTGAGTGTGGTACATACCATGTCACCAAACAACACAGTGACTACCTGGAGCCCTATATATAGGCCCACTGACTGATTACAAGATTGTAGACACCTGTGATGCTAATTAGTGGACACACCTTGAATTAACATGTCCCTTTGGTCACATTATTTTCAGTATTTTCTAGGGGTACCATCATTTTTGTCCAGGCCTGTTCCATGAGTTTGTTTTTTAAAATAATTATGTTGAAGCATGGTTGAAAAGCAATGTCTGACTTTCATTGGTTAACATTCATAGAATTTTTTAAAATTATTACTTTTGGCCTCCGAGTGGCGCAGTGGTTAAAGCGCTCGCCCTATCATCCGGAGATCGCTAGTTCGAATCCCGGGTGATGCTGTAACCTCTCACAGCCGGAGGTCTAGAGAGAGCTGATTGGCCGAGCTCTCTCAGAGGGGAGGGACGAGAGGTACTTAGTGCTCCTACATTAATCACGGCTCTACAGCCAGTCAGGGGCGTCTGTGAGCTCACACAACGGAGGGAGTGGATAGCGCTGTCCTCCGAGTGTGTTACGCCGCCCCCAACGGTGCGCAAGCGAGCAGTTCGAAAAGATGCGGTCGGCTGGCGTCACGTGGTTCGGAGGAAACACGTGATAGTCTTCGGCCCTCCCGGCTGAGTGGTAGTAGTAGCCTTAATGTGGGAGCCCCCTAGTGACGGGGAGGAATTGGACACGACTAAATTAGGGGAGAAAATCAGGGAAAAATCCAAAAAAAAAAAAAAATTATTACTTTTGAATTAATTCAGATTAAAGTTATTTCTGTGACCATTGTGAGTTTTTCTTTCATTGACCGAAGGGTACCAACAATTTTGTCCACGTGTGTATATCAAGCTTGACAAGAAACACATCTGCAAAGAAAATATGGAACATGATAAGAAGAATGAAGGGCAAAGAAGGTGAACTTCAAGTAAAACATATAAATGACCTAGGCACCCTACTAACTCAGAAACAAGAAATAGCAAACAGTTTAGCAAAAACATTTGAAAGAAACTCCTCAGCAGAAGATTATCACCCAAAATTTCAGAGACTCCAAGAAAGGATTGAATTAAACTTCCATACTGAAAAACTAGAACCATATAACCAATCCTTTACTATGGAAGAACTATCAGTTTCCTTAAAGTGCTACCATGACACTACAGTAGACCCAGACAAAGTACAACATAAATTTTTAAACACTTATCCCAAAACATTTTACCTATTCTATTGGAAATTTTTAATAAAATCTGGAGAACTGGTAATACCCCACTGTCTTGGCAAGAAGCAACAGTCTTACCTATACCTAAACCAAGCAAGGACCATACAGACTGTAAAAACTATCGACCAATAGCATTAACAAGTTGTATGTGCAAAACCATGGAAAGGATGTTAAACAATCGTCTCGTTTGGAAATTGGAATACGATCATCAAATAAGTGACTTCCAGTGTGGTTTTGGAAAAGGAAGGAGCTTTCTAGACCAGCAATATGGCCGTGATGGCTTCATTATAAAGGAACATGTGGTAACTTCTTTTAGACTTGGAAAAAGCATGACACCTCCTGGAAATACGGGATTCTTAAAGATCTGCATAAAATAGGTTTCAGAAGTAACCTACCCATCTTCATATCCAGTTTCCTATCCAACAGAAGCTTTCGAGTTTGAATAGGAGACTCCGTCTTATCATTCTTCTTATCAAGACTTGCGAATTGAAGAACGAGGAGTTCCCCAGGGCAGCATTCTCTGTCACACTGTTCATATAAAAAAAATATTATTGTACATACTATTGGCCCAAATATACTGTGTAGTTTCTATGTTGTTGATGTCTGTATATGTTATAGGGGGAAAAACATGAGTACAATCGAAAGACATTTACAATTATGCATAAACAAAGTACATGAATGGTCAATAGAAAATGGGTTCAGATTCTCTAAGACAAAGATTGTCTGTATTCACTTTTGCCTTCTGCGGTCCCTGCATCATGAACAGCTGCAGGTCGACAGAGAACCAATTAAGATAAAGACAAATTCACATAATCCATCTTATAATCGAATCTTTTACCCACAATATTTGCATCTGTATGAGGCCAGACCAAATTACATCAGACCTTTCGGAATACGCACCAGACCTCATGGAAAATCTAGGCATAAATCTGAACATTTTAAGTCAGACACACTTCTGCCCAATCCCTCCTTGGAGCTTGGAAAAGCTTATAAATAAAATTTAATATCAACTTGGAACTGACTAATAATAAGAAGGCTGAAACTCATCTCTATACAGTATATTCCGCCAACAAGTCCTTGAAATAAACAGCATTTTTCCCTACCATAAACCCATATACACTGACGGGTCAAAAATGGATAACCACGTTTCCAGCAGCAATAACCGATCCAACACCACTACGGAATTCATATCCCAGACCAAAGTTCCACCTTTACGGCAAAGACTTGCTTCAGCAAGACGCGCACCAACAATTTATCTTCTTTTGAACTCTGATATGTCACCCATAATGTTGTGTGCATTGCAATATTTTAAGCAAAACTGTGCTATTACTCAGCTAATTAAACCTTCACTCTGCTCTTACTGGAGGAATGTGCAATCAATAAAGATTGGCCACCAGGCTGCTCACATTTAGTCATGAAACCTCCAACACTATTCAATTCAATTCAATTTTATTTATATAGCGCTTTTAACCATTGACATTGTCACAAAGCAGCTTTACACAATCAAAAGAAGTAAGTTTTGTATGAAATGTGAATGTGTGTGAATCAAAATGATAAGATTGTCCCTGATGAGCAAGCCGAGGGCGACGGTGGCCAGAAAAAACTCCCTGAGATGGTAATAGGAAGAAACCTTGAGAGGAACCAGACTCAACAGGGAACCCATCCTCATCTGGGTGATAACGGAGAGCAGGGATTGATCTGCACTCATACTGTGTGAGACTGGAAATTCAGTATAACAGGAGATGTGTTAAAATTAAAATTAAAAGGAGTCCAGTTTGTTCCTGGAGGGTCAGGTAGACTGTAGGAAATTCCAATCCTGAGCTATCGAACAACTGAAGTCACAGGTCCCCAGAGAACAGCTGTCTGCGTCAGTCGAGGACAGGACCGTCTTCATGGAAACCATCCCCAGCCACCACACGAATCCAGGCAGACCACACGGGGCATCCATGCGACGAGATCTCCAACCAGAAGCAGGACTCCAGGACGAGTTAGACGGGTCCAGAGGGCAGAGGGGTCTGGATCACTGGCAACTCAGGAGTGACATGTATAGCTTGACAGGGAGAGGGAAAAGGAGAGAGGGAGAGATAACAGTTAGGTCTGGTCACAGTCACATAATGTATAATGTGAATGTATATTTAGTGCAAAGTGCAAGCAGGGACTCCTGCAGGACTAACTATAACAGCATAACTAAAAGGGAGAGCCAGAAGGAAACTCGCCGTCGACAAACCTGAGTGAACAATGAGAGTGGGGAGGACAGCATCTAAACATACCAGTTCACCAGAATACTCTACGTCCATGAGTCCCCCAGATCTGCTCCTTTACCTAAGGTTAATCTATTTACAAACATGCTGCGCTAAATAAATAGGTTTTTAGCCTAGACTTAAACACTGAGACTGTGTCTGAGTCCCGAACATTAATAGGAAGACTATTCCATAACTTTGGGGCTTTGTAAGAAAAAGCTCTGCCTCCTGCTGTAGTTTTAATAAAGTGGCCAGTGTTTCAGTTTTATTGTTCATCCCCTGTACAATGTGTGTGTGTGCGTGTAGGAGGATGAGGATGAGGACTCTGCCTCTGACAGTGATGATGATGATGATGATGATGACACCGCCGCCCTGCTAGCTGAACTGGAGAAAATCAAGAAGGAGAGAGCAGAGGAGCAGGAGAGGAAGGTGAGGACCACCTGAGCACTCACTCTACTGCACATACACAGAAACATAATGTATTAGACAACATGTATGTGTGTGTGTGGTAGGAGCGGGAGCAGAAGGCAGAGGAGGAGAGGATTCGGATGGAGAACATTCTGAGTGGGAATCCACTGCTCAACCTCGCTGGGCAACAAACACACACACAAAACACCTTCAGTGTAAAACGCAGGTATTATACACACGCACACACACATGCACAAACAAGTCTGTTATGATAAAAAGTAGAAAAAGCAAGATGTCTTATTATTAAGTGTGTGTATGTGTTACAGGTGGGACGACGATGTGGTCTTTAAAAACTGTGCTAAAGGCGTAGATGAGTCTCGCAGGGAGAAGCGTTTTATTAACGACACACTCCGCTCAGAATTCCACAAAAAGTTTATGGAGAAATACGTCAAGTAACCCTGATGACCTTTGACCTTTTTGTTATTTTCTTTTTATTGTTCTGCTTAGTTTTTGCCTTTTCTTGGTTGATGTGTTATTAAAGCTTTTGATCTCTTTATTAGTGCTTGTGTTTCTGTTTTAACATAATGTGTCTGTGCTGTGGGTGGGGTTAAGGATTGCGTATGGACATTTCGTCTGATGTGGGAGAAGTTAACAGCATAGTTTAATTTCCCACTTTTTGGAGTTCCACCAATTATGTCTCTCCTAATGAAATAAAGAAATGTTCCAACGGTGTGCCCCAGTGACACACACACACATTTTTTAAAAAAGGGGGCGGGGTTGCCAAATCTTTGCACCTCTCTGCAAATCTTTTTAAAGAGGGGGCGGGGTTGCACCTCTTGGCTGAAGGCCTTGAACTTCTGGGTAAAAGGTGGCAAGAATACCAGTTTGAGGGTCGGGAGAAGTCGAGAGATGAGAAGGCTAGAGGTTGTTCTGTGAGCATCTCTGTGTGTGTGCGCGTGTGCTTTCGGGTTTCAAATCTGATGAGCGTTCTTTAATGCTGAGCAGAGTGCCGCGGTTCAGCCCCTGAAGGACTTTGACCGTGGCACTCATTAGTTACAGCCAGTTTTAACAAGATTCGAAAAACACTCCATTCTGAAGACCTTTATTTTCCTGGCTCCACCCATTTGTCCCAGTTTGGTTCTCTTTGTACCCTGTGTAGAGGAGAAACAGGAGGTTCAGCACCGGTACTCCATTACATTACAGTCTGGCTCGTCTGTAACGAGAGAGAGAGATGTATTACCGAGCCACAGTCTGACCATCTCTCCCACCCTACCACACACACACATACACACATCGCATGTTAGATCTCAGCTCAGTTTGTTGTGTTTGTGCTCTCTGGTGAAATAATGAGCGCACTCACTGTTCTTATGGTTACAGTCATCAGGACACGCTAGGGTAATCAACTAGCTAACTGTTAATCTTTGTTTATAGAAACAGGAGTGTGAGCAGTTGCACAAACACATACTACAGCTGCGCTAGGGGATTGTGAGCAATGTGGAGAAATCCACAGAAACCTTTACACGTTTTCTACACAAAACTAGTAACGTACGAGTCTGGGAGTTTATTCAGTAGTGTAGAGACCAATAGCACAAAAAGAACTCTCTGTGTGTTGGTTCCAACCCCAGCCACGGCTGGAAGATCTGAATGGATACAGAGTGTGTCAACACAGCACAGGGCGATGTTGGGTAATGATCTTCAGCCCTTAATACGACTTACGGACGTGATCTGAGCTCCACCTGTGTTTCTCAGGGCTGGGGTGGGTGGAGCCACGGCTACTGTGGGAGAAGGGGGTTGGGTTGAGCTCCTGGTGAAAGCTTGGATAATACTGAAACATTTTTTGTGTATCATTTTACACAGAAAACACAGTGTTGCAGTGCGTTGGCGTGTACTATCCTCCGACTTCATGATCCCTGATTTTTATATCTAATCATAGTAACAAAATGGGTCAAAATCAAAGCAGAGGCAAAAACAATCCCATCTTATCGGTACAGGACTTTAGACTGGACGTTACAGCGTAACCCCAATCAGTCAAAAATAAAACTACTTTTTTTCTTCACAATTTAGCCCTACTGACTATCAGAAGAGCAAGCTAACATGCTGGATGCACCCTGATCCAGTGGATTCAGAGGGACATTACATCAACTTGTGGACAGACTAAGTCAGTCCAGATTCACATCTGTTTAAGATCTCGCTTCCCTTCCATTCAATTAATAATCAACTCGACACTGTCAGTCTGGTGGAAAATAAATAGTCACTAAATCACAGCAGGGCAAGTAACGAGATACAAAAACCTGAAATAAAACCATTGTTTTCTGTATGTGATATTTTACTCCTACTCAGACATTTATTTATGAAAACCCTGTACTTTTATTATTTTATTATATAAGGGTAAAACTTATATTATTTTATTATAAAGGGTAAACTATGGATGAGTGGAATTGCTTTGTTTCTGAGCACCACCCCACATGGGGAGGATAGGAAAAAAACAATTCCAACCACCGCACAACCTGTGTGCCTTTTGAGCGGGCTTAGACTTTTTTTTTAGAACACCAAGACCCGGACACCGAAGTCACTGAATATGGCATAGGTTTAAGTCTTTGTCTTAGCTGGATTCCTCAGTAAAAGGCACATGACAGCCATCTGGAGTTTGCCAAAGGCACCTGAAGGACTCTCAAACAATGAGAAAGAAATAACTTGTTGGAGCACCTTTGGCACCAATTACATCTTCAAGTCTTTTTGAGTATGATGCTACAAAATGGTTGTTCTTCTGGAAGGTTCTCCTCTCTCCACAGGGAACACTGGATCCCTTTAGACTAAACATTGGGTTCTTGGTCACCTCCCCGAATAAGGCCCTTCCCCAATCACACATTTTGGCCAGGCAGCCCACCCTAGGAAAATTCCTGGTGGTTCCAAACTATTTCCACTTTTGGATGATGGAGGCCAGTGTGCTCATTTGCACCTTCAATGCTGCACTTCCTCAGATCTGTGCAGATTTTGTCCGATGAAGTAGTTTGCTCTGGTCCCATCCCAATGAGACGTGGTGACATAGCTTACAGCAGGTCATGGTTGCTGAACCGCTGGATGTGCAGGAGGTGCTTCTAAAATAAT
This sequence comes from Clarias fuscus, assembly GCA_030347435.1. Taxonomy (NCBI): domain Eukaryota; kingdom Metazoa; phylum Chordata; class Actinopteri; order Siluriformes; family Clariidae; genus Clarias; species Clarias fuscus. The sequence continues at coordinate 331,115 of CM059212.1, forward strand.
GTGGGCTTTATAGGCAATTGGAAGACCTTTGAGGGCAAAGCTGGCCTGTTAGGGCGGGACGGTGTCCATCCCACTCGGGAAGGTGCTGCTCTCATTTCTTGTAGTATAGCACATAGTCTCAGAAGAGGCCTAGTTAATCGGTGACAATCCAGAGCCCAGGCCAGGGAGCAGACAGACAGGCTAAACCAACCGTCTGCTAGCTGCAGAGAGTCGTCACTCAGGGTACATCATATTGAGACTGTGTCTGTTCCCCGAGCTAAACATAAACATAAATTTAGAAAGACTCAGAAAGTCTGTTTTAGTAATTTAATTAACATAGACACAACAAACTCAGATCACACTGAATGCGCAGCCGGCACCTCTGATCTGAAGCTAGGACTGTTAAATATTAGATCTCTCGCATCTAAAGCAGTTATTGTTAATGAAACTATCACAGATCAGGAGTTTGATATATTATGTTTAACAGAAACCTGGATTAAACAGGACGAGTATGTAGCTCTAAATGAAGCTAGCCCTCCTGGATACAGCTACATACACCAGCCTCGGCTAACTGGTAGAGGAGGAGGAGTCGCAGTTATTTATAACCATAATCTGTCTCTCGTACAAAAACACAGTTTTAAATCTAATGCATTTGAAGTTCTCTATAGTAACATAAAGTCAGCTCAGTCGATCCCGCTAATCATCATTTACAGACCCCCAGGGCCGTACTCGGAGGTTCTCTGCGAATTTGCAGATTTCCTCTCAAACCTTGTTGTTTCTGTAGACAAAGCGTTAATTGCTGGAGACTTTAATATTCATTTTGAGAATCCAGAAGACCCTCTGAGAACAGCATTTATGTCCTTACTGGACTCAGTAGGAGTAAATCAGTGTGTAGTAGGACCCACTCATAAAGCAGGTCACACTTTCACCACGCTACCACATTAAAAATACATTCACATCGAGATTTATCAATAATCTCCCAGGTACCAACTTTGATTGGATCGCCATCTGACTCTACAGAACTCGAACAGGCGACTGAACATTGAGAGTCAACATTCGGTTATACCTTAGATGATAACTCCAGTTAAAAGGAAAATGATTAGAGATAAGAAACTCGCTCCTTGGTATAATGACCACACACGTGCTTTAAAACAAACCGCTCGAAAATTCGAACGTAAATGGCGCGAAACTAAATTGATTGTATTCAAAATAGCTTGGAAGGAGAGCATCCTGAACTATAAAAAAGCTCTCAGTGATGCTAGATCAACGTATCTCTCCACTCTTATAGAAAATAACAAAAATAATCCTAGATTTTTATTTAATACCGTAGCTAAATTGACTAGAAACAAGACCACTGCAGAAATCTGCAGAAAAGTAACTCGGTTTGCGAGCCTTCTGCAAGACAAGCAAAAAATTTTTTAAATAAATTTTCACTTGAAAAAAAACAGAATTATCGAGTATCATGTGACATGCATGCACTTCTTGTTTTGACGCCAAACGTCACGTGATTACAACTGAACCAATGGTTCTTCTCTCTCGTGCGCTGCGGAATGCGGTAATCGTCTTAATGCGCATCTCTCACTTGTATAATCAACATCCATGTGCGTGTGTACTGTTTGCTATAACACCGTGACCACGTGTGTGCACTTAAAGCATATTTTATTTTGTGTTTGTGTATATGTGTGTGTGTGTGTGTGTGTGTGTGTGTGGCAGCTGCTGCCTGAATGAGCCATCAAGAAAATAAATGTGTACACAGAAACCAAAACAATAGCCATTAAAACCATAAAATCTGCCATTAGGGCAGCAGATTGTTTAGCGTCTGAAAGTCTTTAAACCTGAGTTAATGATAAATCTCACACACTCTCACTTCAACACCACATTAGAATTACAGCAGAATTAAAGACAGTTATACTGTAGTTCGTTTTTGCTTTCACACTCACACAATATGGCCACCCTGCACATTAGTATGTGCACCCTGCACATCAGACACATATGTTTTTATGTTCCCCCCGTGTTTCCTCTGACGCTGAAGGCTGTACACTATATGTTGTAGCTTATGTGTGTGTATTTGAGCATTATTGAGCTCAGGAGATGAGGTCGGGGTGTCGAGGAGGCTCCAGGTCCAGTTCAGTGGGTTTGAGTTCCGTACATGACGCTCGAGATCTCCGTCTCCCCCTGTGGACACCTGAAACCCGGAACATGATGTGAAGCATCCAGAAGTCATGAGTGTAAAAAGTTTGACTTTTATTTTCACATGATTTTTTTTCACATGCTAGTAACATTCATTTATATGATTATGTTTCACATAAATAGTTATTCTGTGCAACAATCATGACAACTACCTAAAACTCAAGGTCAGAGTGTGAGAGCTGGACTCTGTCTTCTAGATTTCAGGATGTCCTGCTCGGGTCCTGTACCTGCTCTGGGTATCTGCTTTGGATGACTCACACTGTTGCTATGGCGATGCTCTAACTACATCAGCAGCTCACTAAGAGCTTCACTAAAGCACTGTGACTACAACATATCGTCAATAATATCTTTCACAGTGTGTATTTTCCTGTGTGTGTGTGTGTGTGTGTGTGTGTGTGTGTGTGTGTGTGTGTGTGTGTGTGTGTGAAAGTCGTCCTTTCACATGCGTGTTTGTTATAACACACGTGTGTGCATGCCCGTAAAGCAAAAGCAAGTTTCATTAGAGAGGTTAAAGATCCATTTTCTCTCTCTCTCTGTCAGGATGTACTGATTCCGTTATTGTGTGTGTGCGGTCATCAATGGACAGAATGCCAGTTCCCTCCTCTTGCCCTCACACACACTCTCTAACGGACACACTGCTCTATCGCGATTCTTTTCAAAGGTAAAGTGCAGTTTAATTTGTTTTATTTCTACTTTAGAGTCCATACAGTGAATTCCATAATTTAACAGTGATTCCGTTAGTTAGTGTGTGCTCAAGTGTCAGTGTCATTAGAGAGGTTTCTTGTTTATTTTACCGATAAAACAATGTTTCCGTTCCTGTTTGTGTGTGCGAAAGTCGTCCTGCACAGTAGACCTCCCCCCTCTCAAATAACAAAGTAGGAAGGGAGGAGGCAGTCATTCCTCCTCTCGTCTTACTTTAGCTTCACACACACATACTGTACATGGTGTGTACACGCACAAACACACACACATACACAGCGCATGCATGCATAAACACAAACATACACAGCGCATGCATGCACAAACACAAACATACACATCGCGTGCACGCACAAACAGTGTAAAGTTTTTAAAGTTTCATAGTAGAAGAAGCGAGTTGCTCGGTCTGTCCGCTGTGCTTCGGTAAGCTTTTCTGGCGCCAGGAGAGACTCAGTCAAACACACACACGTTGTCTGTCACAAAAGTCTCTGTTTATTAACAGTAAAAGATGGGGTTTATATATGTTTGACCAAACGCCTGTGCCACTGACATATGTTACTACAAAGAACATAAACCATTGTAAATGTCCTGGAGAGATCCTGAAGAATCAAAGAAGAGGAAGACAGAGAGGTGTCTATCCAGAGAAGGATCACAGGATGTTGGCTCGAGTTAGGGGGAGAGGGGGAAGGAGACAGAGAGAGATAGAGAGAGAGACATAAGGAGAGAATGGGAAGGTGAGCGTGGGAGCGTTCACACCTTTAGGAACAGATGCAAGAGGAGACAGGAAGATAGCAGCAAGAAGGATTTAACATGTTAATATCAGATCTATAAGGAAGAGAGCAAGAGAGTAGAAATAACTCCTTTATATGTAAAATAATTCTAACAAACAGTAAAGGAAACACCTATCTGTCTGGATTTATTTTGTACTTTTTTCAAATGTTAAGGTAAGGTTGCCGGTTAATAAATTGTATTTTTACTTTATATTGTGTATTAATAATTTTTATATATACATATTTTTTGGGTTGTAGAATGAATAATTAGAGTTTTCATTATGTCTTATGGGGGAAATTTGCTTTGATTTACAAGTGTTTCTATATACGAGTATGCTTCTGGAACCAAACAAAACCGTCAACCTGTAAATTAGATCCTATACCGACACATTTTCTCAAGCAGACAGTACCAGCCATAACAGAATGGCTGTTGAAAATAATTAACTGTTCACTCAGCAGAGGGTACACTCTAAAAAATGCTGGGTTGTTTCTGTAAACACATTGATGGGTTGTTCATGCTGGGTCAAAATTCTGGGTTATTTCGGGGACTTTAAACACATTGTTGGGTTGGGTAACGCTGGGTCAAATGAGATGTAGTGGGTCATTTACAAATTAACACCTGGTTGGGTTATTTTGACCCAACAACTGGTTTATTCTTTATTTCTCCAAACGGCAGACTGCAAAATGTTTGAAATATTACTGTTATTGTGTCACAAAGTGTAGTTTTAAGAGTTGTTTAAGCGAGAATGTATGTGTGTACAGCTCAAAACATCAATCGGTTATTAAAGATAGCATCTATTTAAAAAAGTGCCCCAACGATTTCGGAGATTTGAGCTCCAGGCAATCCTACGGTGCTCCGCGCTCATGTAGCCGCAAAACATAGCCTCGTCTTGGCAGAAACTTCTGAAAACGACCGCTGGCTGTGGTGTCTCTAAAGTGGTTAAAACAGCGGATTTATTATTATTTTTTTTCATTTTGTGTATTCCTAACAGGTAATCCTGTACGCTGCGTTCTATATGCACTATACCCGGAGTCCTCAAACCCTCGAGTGTGCACTTCCATGTCAAGTCCGCTCTTTGCGTTTTTGGAATTGAGACACAGCAGAGGAACTTTCTGGATTCTTCACTTCTGAAGCGAGGGGCGCGAGGCCGCTTAATGCTGGCAGTATTTTATGGTAAGTTTGTATGAATTTTTACCTAAATTTTAAATGTTGTAGTTGTGGTAGGAGCTCATTTTCATGTTTATTCGCTTTTCCACCTTTTTAGTCGCACTTTGATATGGGAGTGAGAGGAGGTCATGTTTTAATATTCTGTGCCAACAGTCGGCTATAGTGTATTTTATGATAAAAGTGCGTTTGTAGCACACACAAATATAAAAAAAACACTAAATGTAATCTTAAATGTAATTTTAGGTAATTTACTAGTAATCTTCGCTAAAGCTGTGTGTGTGGAAAGTCTCTTGGCATATTTTATAATATTTAATAGGTGTCAGAAGAAGCTATTGGGATATGTTTAATAACAGTCTTAATATGTCGTCTGTTTCTGTCTGTTAAAAAAAAAAAAAAAAAAAGATGTTATTTTGACCCAGCAGTTGGTTTATTCTCTGGAGAACTTTCTGGATTCTTCACTTCTGACTGGATCATGCTCAGAGCACTCAGTGTTTTATGGTAAGTTAATGTAAATGTTTACTTTTTTTTTGTAACTTGTGGTAGGAGCAAGCATATTTTATTGTTTAAAATAAATGCTTTGATATTAATATTGTGTGGGATTAATATTGTTTTTCCATTCTGTTTTGTTATTCAAAAAATGAGAAAGCGTCATGGATAAGTCGTAGTTTAAAACAAGCTTTTTCTTTATCTTTATGAAATATTTATTATAAGTTATAAATTCACCATTAAATATCATAATCATCTAGTGTTTGTTGAGAATTTGAAAAGGGGTGAATGTTTTGTATTAAATCCAGATGGAGCGCCGTATCCTGTTATCCCTCAAATGTTAAATAGTGAGGTAAATTAGTCAGAAATATACACTAAATTCATGTTCACGTTATGTATTTTTGTGTATTGACAAGAGAAAAAATGTTTTGCATTAAATGCATATGTAGCTGTACGTCCTTAACAAAAATGCTCAACGTAAATGTTAGTTATATTGCAACACTAAGTGATGCTGTATTAATCCACAGGTGGACCAACATGATGAGGATGATATCTGCAAAATATGGAGATGACTGGAGCACTGTTCCATGTTTTGTTCCTTGGGGATGAGACAAGAGGGACCTGACAGACATTTTCCATTGTTGGAGGCAACGCTATTGATACAGACTCTTTGGTGAAGGCTGTGTTTTTTTTTTGTCACTGATGTTAAGACGTATCTTCTCACCTGGGAGTTTCTCCAGCATACTGTAGATCAGATTGATGGACATGAGTACTCATCTCGTGTCATTAAATTTTTGAGGACAACAGTTTTTTCAGCCAACATTTAATCAGTAATATTAAAAAAAGTGTTATCATTTTGGTTTTTAATGTCATTTTTGAAGGAAATTAAATACTAATAGTTAAATAACGGATAGTTAAAATATTAAGATGGGAAATGTTTGTGTCATGTGGGCATTATAAGATTTGTATTGAAAACTTCTATATAAAAAGTTTTTAAACATTGTATTAAAGGCAAAAAATGCAGTTCAAATCAGACTTACAGGGGTCTCTTGTTTTTGTTTTACAGAGTGTTTATGTTACAGTACATTTATTTTATATTTAACAAATGGTCAGCTTGTGATTATATGGTTTTGTCTAACATTTTGGTCAAAATTAAATTATTCACATTTTCTTATTCTGTGACAATCTATTTACATTATGTGAAGTTGTGTACATTTTGTGTCTTTTTTGAAAAAAAAAAAAATCAAATGGAATGTGTCAACCCAGCAAGAGTGTTAATTTTGCCAACCCAGTTTTGTCAACCTGTTTGGGTCAAATAAAATAACCCAGCACGTTAACATTTAACCCAGCAAGAGTGTCAATTTAACCCACTGGTTGGGTCAGATGAACAACGCAGAATTATGGGTTAAATGGTACAACCCAGCACTTGGGTCAAAACAACCCAGCGCGCGTTTTGTCCAATAGTGACCCAGCAGCTGGGTTATGGTTGGGTTCTTTTTTAACCCAGCAGTTTTTAGAGTGTATGTTCCAAAATCTTTTTCATCTCTTCTTCAAAATCATCAACCTGTTTATTAGATCCTATACTGACACATTTTCTCAAACAGATAGTACCAGCAGTAATAGAACCCCTGTTGAAAGTAATTAACTGTTCACTCAGTAGTGGGTATGTCCCCAAATCCTTTAAATTAGCCGTTATTAAACCGCTAATCAAGAAACCTGACCTTGACCCCTGTCTGCTTTCTAATTACAGGCCGATATCAAACCTTCCCTTTATCTCCAAGATTCTGGAAAAGGTAGTATCACAGCAGCTATGTTCACATCTACACAGAAATAGCATAAATGAACTGTATCAGTCAGGATTTAGGCCTCATCACAGCACAGAGACAGCACTTGTTAAAGTAGTAAATGACCTCCTATGGGCCTCTGATCAGGGTTGCGTCACTATACTTGTGTTACTGGACCTCAGTGCAGCTTTTGACACCATTGATCATAGTATTCTCCTTCACAGATAAGGAAAAGGTAGTAGGAATTAAGGGAACTGCCCTCTTGTGGCTCAGATCCTATTTGACTGATCGTTATCAGTTTGTAGATTTAGATGGTGACCATTCCTCATGTTCTCAAGTGGAGTTTGGTGTGCCACAGGGTTTAGTTTTAGGCCCACTGCTTTTGTCCCTGTACATGCTTCCTCTAGGTAACATAATTTGTAAACATGGTATTAGTTTTCATTGTTATGCTGATGACACACAATTATATGTCTCAGCAAAACCAGATGAGAAAAACCAGTTTGCTAAAATTGAGCAATGTGTGCAGGACATAAGAGATTGGATGTTAATTAATTTTCTTCTGCTTAATCCTGATAAGACAGAAGTTCTAGTCATAAGACCACAAGTAGCTAGAAGTAAGCTTTCTGATAACTTTAGATGGCCTTTCTGTTCCATCTAATGCAACAGTAAAAGACCTTGGCGTGATTATAGATTCCAGCCTTTCATTTGAAGCTCATGTAGATAATATTACCAGGATAGCTTTCTTTCACCTTAGAAATATTGCCAAGATAAGAAACATATTGTCACTAAATGATGCAGAAAAACTAGTTCATGCTTTTATCACCTCTAGGTTGGACTATTGTAATGCCTTACTGTCTGGTTGTTCAACTAGGTGTATAAACAAGCGTCAGTTTTCAGTTTTCAGAATGCAGCAGCAAGAGTCCTCACTAAAACCAGAAGATACGAGCACATCACCCCTATCTTATCTACACTGCATTGGCTGCCTGTGAAATTTCGCATTGATTTTAAGATACTACTTTTGACATTTAAAGCACTAAATGGTCTCGCGCCACAGTATTTGAGTGAACTGCTAGTGCCACGCCTACTTCGATCAAAGAATGCAGGCTGCCTGTCAGTACCACGTATTATTAAAACTACAGCAGGAGGCGGAGCTTTTTCTTACAAAGCCCCAAAGTTATGGAATAGTCTTCCTATTAATGTTCGGGATCTCGTCGCATGGATGTCCCGTGTGGTCTGCCTGGATTCGTGTGGTGGCTGGGGATGGTTTCCACGAAGACTGTCCTGTCCTTGATTGATGCTGACAGCTGTGCTCTGGGGACCTGTGACTTCAGTTGTTCGATAGCTCAGGACTGGAATTTCCAACAGTCTACCTGAGCCTCCAGGAACAAACTGGACTCCTTTTAATTTAAATTTAAATTTTAACACATCTACTGTTATACTGAACTTCCAGTCTTACACATTATTATGCTGATCAATCTCTGCTATCCGTTATCAGCCAGATGAGGATGGGTTCCCTGTTGAGTCTGGTTCCTCTCAAGGTTTCTTCCTATTACCATCTCAGGGAGGTTTTCTTTGCCACCGTCGCCCTCGGCTTGCTCATCAGGGACAATCTTATCATTTTGATTCATACACATTGCATACAAACTTACTTCTTTTATTGTGTAAAGCTGCTTTGCGACAATGTCAATTGTTAAAAGCACTATATAAATAAAATTGACTTGACTTGACTTGACTTCTTTTGATTGTGTAAAGCTGCTTTGCGACAATGTCAATTGTTAAAAGCGCTATATAAATAGATTGACTTGAAAAAATTTTTTTACTTGACTTTTAAAACTGCTATTTCAAAAACCCGACCTTGACCTCTGTCCGCTGTCCAATTACAAGCTGATATCAAACCTCCCCCTTATCTTTCGGATTCTGGAAAAGGTAGTAGCACGGCAACTATGTTCATTTCTACATAGAAATAGCATAAACAAACTATATCAGTCAGGATTTAGGCCTCATCACAGCACAGAAACAGCACTTAAAAGTAGTAAATGACCTCCTATTGACCTCTGATCAGGGTTGCATCACTATGATTGTGTTACTCGCCCTCAGTGCAGCTTTTGACACTATTGATCATAGTATTCTCCTTCACAGATTAGAAAAGGTAGTAGGAATTACGGGAACGGCCCTCTCCTGGCTCAGATCCTATTTGACTGATTGTTATCAGTATGTAGATTTAAATGCTGATTATTCTGCATGTTCTCAAGTGGAATTTGGTGTTCCACAGGGTTCAGGTTTAGGCCCACTGCTTCTTTTTTTTTAAATGCTTCCTTTGGGTAACATAATTTATAAGCATTGTATTAGTTTTCATTGTTATGCTGATGACACACAGTTATACATCTCTGCAAATCCCGATGAGAAAAAATAGCTTACTAAAGTTGAGCAATGTGTGCAGGACGTAAAAGACTGGATGTTAATTAAGTTCCTTCTGCTTAATCCTGATAAGACAAAAATTCTAGTCATAAGACCACATGCAGCTAGTAGCAAGCTTTTTAATCACACTGTAACTTTAAAAGGCCTTTCTGTTCCATCAAGTGCAACAGTAAAAGATCTCGTTGTGATTATAGATTCTAACGTTTCATTTGAAGGTAATATTACATAGCATTCTTTCACCTCAGAAATATTGCCAAGTTAAGGAATATATTATCACTAAACGATGCAGAAAAACTAGTTCATGCTTTTATCACCTCTAGGTTGGACTATTGTAATGGCTTACTGTCTGGTTATTCAACTAGGTGCATAAACAAGCTTCAGTTAGTTCAGAATGCAGCAGCGAGAGTCCTCACTAAAACCAGAAGATACGAGCACATCACACTTCATTGGCTCCCTGTAAAATTTCGCATTGATTTTAAAATATTACTTTTGACGTATAAAGCATTAAATGGTCTCGCGTCGCAGTATCGGAGTGAACTGCTAGTGTCTTATGATGCGCCACGCATACTTCGATAAACCTGCAGGCTGACATGTAGGCTGCTTGTCAGTACCACGCATTATGAAAACTTCAGCAGGGGTAGAGCTTTTTCTTACAAAGCCCCAAAGTTATGGAATAGCCTTCCAATTAATGTTCGGGACTCAGCCACAGTCTCGGTTTAAGTCTAGGCTAAAAACCTATTTATTTAGCCAAGCATTTTTGTAAATTGTCATGTGGGCGTACTCGATCCAAGGGAGAAAATGACACCAAGAAGCTGCGACCCATGAAGCCATGCATCTCAGAGATTTCTCTAATTCTTGATTCATGCGCTCCTTTTGACCATTGCTCTGGGGGTGGAACCCAGATGAGAGAATGGGTGTGGCACCAATAAGGCCACAAAAGGCTTTCCAGAATTTTGCCGAGAACTGTTCGATACAATGTCCAATGGGAGCCCGTGGAGCCGGAAGACATGGGAGATGAGGAATTCAGCCATTTCCTTGGCGGATGGGAGCTTCGGTAGAGGGATGAAATGGGCGCATTTGGAAAACTGGTCGACCACTGTTAGAATGCAGGTATAATTGTCGGAAGGTGGCAACCCTATTACGAAGTCAAGTGAAATGTGAGACCAGGGGCGATAAGGGATAGGGAAGGGTCTTAGTAGACTCTCAGGAGGACGATTTGTTGTCTGATTTCTGGCGCAGACATCACAGGATGCCACAAAGCTCTTTACGTTCTGTTTGATGGTTGGCCACCAAAAACACTGATGGAGCAATGAGAGGGTGCGAGTCACCCCCGGGTGACAAGCTAGCCTGGAGCTGTGGCCCCATTTGGGGGCGAACACATACAGGGACGAAAAGTAGCCTGGACGGAACATTACTGGGACCTGGGGCAGGAAGATGGTCTCCATAGTGGATGTGTCCTGGGGGGCGGGGAACTGTCGGGAAAGGGTGTTGGGCTTGGTATTCTTGGATCCTGGACGGTATGACAGTGTGAAATAAAGAACCGTGAAAAAAAAAGCGATCAGCGTGCCAGACATGATTTGTGTCTCTTTGCTGACTTGAAATATTCAAGGTTCTTATGATCAGTCCAGCCTAGAAATGGGTGTTCAACCCCTTCCAATCAGTGTCTCCATTCCTTGAGGGCTAGTTTAACTGCAATTCGCGATCCCCAATGTCATAGTTGTGTTCTGGGGGTGTGAGTCGGCGGGAAAAGATGGAGCATGGGTGAAGTTTGTTGTCCATGATTGTTCTTTGAGAGAGCATCTACTTCTGCAACTGGAGAGATGGATCAGGGAAGGTGAGGATGGGTGCTGTGGTGAAGCGCTGCTTGAGCTCCTTGAATGCCTTCTCTGTACCTCTTTGTTTGCACATTTGCACGTGCACTTTGTCTGTGTATTTTTGTATAGAAATTTGATAGTTCTTTTAGATTAACTTAAAAATGTAAAAATGTGTGTTGTAAATTTATGTTGTTGCATGTATGTAGCACCTTGGTCCTGAAGGAACGTTGTTTCGTTTCACTGTGTACTAACTGTATATGGTTGGAATGACAATAAAAGCCTACTTGACTACTTGACTTGTTAGGGGGCTCCATCGAAAAAGGAATCTTGGTGGATATGAGAGATGTGAGTGGGGCTGCCACCGACCTGTAGGTACGGATGAAACTCCGATAGAAATTGGCGATGAGCAAAAAGCTGATGGTGTGGGCCAATCCGTGAGGGCCCACAAGATTAGAAGATTAGAATGTCTTCAAGGTAAGCAAACAGAAAAACATTGAGAAAATCTCTGAAAACATCATTAATGAATGCCTGGAAGACTGCTGGTGCATTGGTCAAACCAAATGGAACCACCAAGTATTCATAGTGACCAGTAGGGGTGTTGAATGCGGTCTTCCACTCATCACCTTCTCTTATCCTGACCAGGTGGTAGGCGTTTATTAGGTCTAGCTTGGTGAAAAGACGGGCATCCTGGAGTAATTCAAATGCAGTGGACATGAGAGGAAGCAGGTAGTGGTTCTTGACCGTGATCTCATTAAGCCCTCTGTAGTGAATACATGGTCTGAGGGATTTGTCCGCCCCTGTGGGGGAAGAGGAAGAACAGATGATGCCGGCTGATAATGACGCAGAGATATATTGTTCCATGGCTTCTCTTTCGGGCCGGGAGAGTGAGTAGAGTCGCTCTTTAGGTGGAGAAGTGCCAGGAAGGAGATCGATGGCACAGTCATACGGACATGAGGAGGTAAGGAGATGGCACGTGACTTGGTGAAGGTTGTGATACTCAGCGGGAACTTTAGATAGGTTGGGGATCTCCTCCAGAGAGATGGGCCAGATCGTTCTCGTCTCAGCAGAACAGAGGATGCTCCTCTTTGCCCGGCCGATGTGAGGGTTATGCAGTCTCAACCATGGGAGACCCAGAACTATTGGTGGATGAGCGCTTTTAATGATGAGGAAAGGAATGGCTTCAACATGGTTACCGGAAAACTGCAGTGTGACTGGAGCAGTGCGGTGGCGGTGGGTGATTGAGGAGAGCTTGCTGCCATCGAGGGCCTGTACGCTGAATGTTTGTTTCAATGGTATGGACGGAATCTTAAGTTGAAACAAGACTGTCATGGATTAGGGTCACTGGAAAGCAAGCGCGAATGTTTGGGGATGAGTAGTGTGTAGGACACCCCTGCACCCCCAGAACCATCGGGGGGCCTGACCTTTTAAGAGACAGGTCCGTATAACATGGCCGATCTGACCACAGTAGAATAACTCACCCTCATCCTTCCAATGCTGGCGTTCCTTGGGCGAGATGTGCACGCGGTCGACCTGCATGGGTTCTGGGGAATGCTTTGGTGAGGCTGGGTTAAAGACTGGTGTATACTGGTCGAAGGCCTGATGGCACTCCTTTTGTCAGGTTTGTTTCCGGGTATTGATGCTTGTGGTTAGATCAATGAGCCCCTGAAGGTTGGGTGGAAGCTCTCAGGCTGCTAATTCATATTGACTGTGACCATACCTAACTGCCATCTCTCCTTATTTTCTGTTCTCTCCTTTTCTGCTCTCTCCTCTCTCTCTCTCCCTCTCCTTTCCCTCTCTCTGTCTCTCTGTCGAGCTATACATGTTCGCTCCTGAGTTGCCAGTGATCCAGACCCCTCTGTCCTCTGGAGCCGTCTAACCCGTCCTGGAGTCCTGCTTCTAGTTGGAGATCTCGTCGCATGGATGCCCCGTGTGGTCTGCCTGGATTCGTATGGTGGCTGGGGATGGTTTCCATTAAGACTGTCCTATCATCGATTGATGCTCTGGGGACCTGTGACTTCAGTTGTTCGATAGCTCAGGATTGGAATCTCCTACAGTCTACCTGAGCCTTCAGAAACAAACTGGACTCCTTTTAATTTTAATTTTAACACATCTCCTGTTACACTGAACTTCCAGTACACATTATTATGCTGATCAATCCCTGCTATCCGTTATCACCCAGATGAGGATGGGTTCCCTGTTGAGTCTGGTTCCTCTCAAGGTTTCTTCCTATTACCATCTCAGGGAGTTTTTCCCTGCCACCGTCGCCCTCGGCTTCCTCATCAGGGACAATCTTATCATTTTGATTCATACACATTTCATACAAACTTACTTCTTTTTATTGTGTAAAGCTGCTTTGCGACAATGTCAATTGTTAAAAGCGCTATATAAATAAAATTGACTTGACTTGACTTGACTAATTCCTTAACTGGATCGGAGAGTTCATGGAGAAATATGTCAAACAGCGCTTGATCCTCCCATCCACAAGAAGGAACCAGAGTGTGAAAAGCAATAGCATGGTCAGAGACCAGATCGGGATCCCTGGCGTAGTTCAAGTATCTGAGCCACCGCCTGACGCCCCGTGAATGAACGAACGAAAACCCTCGTCTTTTCGTCCATAAAGGTCTTGTATGTGTAGCAGCAGGGAAACTGGGAGTCCCATAGGGCAGTCCCCCATTCCCTTGCCCTTCCAGAGAGGAAGGTAATGATATAGGCGACCTTAGAGTGCGTCAGTGGGGAAAGATGAAGCCTGCAGCTCAAGCACAAGGGAACACTGAGACAAAAATGAGGGGCAGGTGGACGGGTTTCCATCATAAGTGGGCGGCGCAGGGAGTTGCAGTTCATGACTGATGGAGCGCACAGGAGGAGGCTGGAGAATAATGGGAGCTGGAGGTGGTTGTGTCTGCTTTATCTGTACAGTGTGAGCAGTTAATGCTTCTGTAACGGTATGAAGAGTGGAGGTAATCTGCTGGATATCCTGCTGATGAATACCCAAGAGCGCTCCCTGTTTCTCTAGCACCACTTTCAGTTGTGCAGCCTCTGCTGGATCCATTAATGACCAGATTATACTGTCACGTGGGGGTGAAGGATCCAAGTGCTACTGTGGCTCTGAATGAGCTCTGCGGCAAGAATGCGGAAGTTAGGAGCCGACGTGTGTGGAGAGCAAGCACAGCGTTTTCAGTCAAGAAAAACGCTGGAATACTGGGCATGAGTAGCACACAATAATCTGGCGACGTGGTGATGTCAGAGTGTGGTTTAAATAGGTAGTTGTAATGATTGGAGATTGAGAACAGGTGTGACGGGAGCGATGAATGAGGTGTTGTAAATCAAGGGACGGGGTGGATATGGAGCAGGAGTGCACAGGTGATCATGGCTTTGCTTGAGATGTGGGCGTGACCTGGCATGCTGTGACATAAATAGATTAGCCTTAGGTAAAAGCAGATCTGGGGGACTCATGGATATAGAGCATTCTGGTGAACTAGTATGTTTAGATGCTGTCTTCCACACTCTCATTGATCACTCAGGTTTGTTGATGGTGAAGTGAAGTATGTGTTTCCTTCTGGCTCTCCATTTTAATGATGATGTCATGTCTCAATGAGGAGCGCTGCTATTTTGGTACACACTCTCGTCACCACACGCATAGATTATTGCAATGCTCTTTTTTTTGGTCTTCCCCTCAAACTCCTACAAAAGCTGCAGTTAGTACAGAACTCAGCCGCTAGAATACTAACTAGAACTCCTACAATGGACCACATAACTCCTGTTCTTCAACAACTACACTGGCTTCCCGTCCAACAGCGCATACATTATAAAATTCTGCTTCTCGCTTATAAGGCATTACATAACCTGGCTCCGTCATATTTAACAAATATTCTCTTAACCTATACTCCTTCTAGAAATCTGAGATCATCATCATTAAACCTGGTTCTTCCTCGTATGCGTTTGGCAACCATGGGATCTCGAGCTTTTAGCTACGCTGCCCCCTACCTGTGGAACCTACTACCTTCCGATATCCGTAACAGTAACTCTATCACTGTTTTTAAATCCCGTTTGAAAACACATCTATTCAGGCAGACATATCTTTAACACTATTGTGTGCATATTGTTTTTTATTTTATTTATTTATTTTTTCCATGTTTGTATGTTGTTTTTTATGGTATGTAAGGTGTCCTTGAGTGTCATGAAAGGCGCCTACAAATAAAATTTATTATTATTATTATTATTATTAAAGTTAGTCCTGTCAGAGTCCCTGCTTGCACTCTGTAGTGATGGTTCATTCATGAATGATTTGTTCTTTTTGAACGAGTCTTTTTACGTGACTCAGAAGTACGAGTAGTCGCTGAGAGTGATTCGTTCACTTTCTACTGGGCGCGCATGCACACAGCATCGCAAAACTCTCCGTAGGTTATGTACAGGAAACAGAAATGAATGGTTACAGGTTATGTACAGGAAACAGAAATGAATGGTTACCTTTGCTTTTTTTTGTTCCGAATCGTTGTCACGTGACTCCCATAGACACTATGCAATGTAATAGTTTCAAAAGAAAGAGCGACTCAGACTAGAAGGTATGATGGTGAGCTGCTCATTCTGTTGATCATAATATGTCAAGCTGCATTGTAATATTTTTATTACTGGAACTAGAGCCAAAATTTCTGTATGTAGACGTGTTGGGGGTCTGTTTATTGAAAATGTAACATTTTATTTTATTTCTGATCCAAAGAACGAAATGAACTAAATGTCTTTTAAAAAATTCAGTCATTTTGATGAATGAGATTCAAAGAACTGAGTCACTAAAATGATGCAAACTTTCAATCACTAGCACTCAAATATACAGTACAGAGCAAAAGTTTGGACACCCCTTCTCATTCAGCGAGTTTTCTTTCTTGTGTTCTTTCTTGTGTTCTTCAGCCCAAACGCGTCTCTTCTGCTTGTTGTCTGTCCTTAGCAGTGGTTTCCTAGCAGATATTCTAGCATGAAGGCCTGATTCACACAGTCTCCTCTTAACAGTTGTTCTAGAGATGTGTCTGCTGCTAGAACTCTGTGTGGCATTGACCTGCTCTCTGATCTGAGCTGCTGTTAAC
>CM059212.1:355000-401239 GCA_030347435.1 Clarias fuscus
GGGGGGGGTGGGGTTGGGGTCAGACGAGTGGGGTCGGGGGGGTGTGGGCACGGGGGGACGGGGGGGGGCGGGTCAGACGAGAGGGGTCGGGGGGGTGTGGGCACGGGGGGACGGGGGGGGGGTTCAGACGAGTGGGGTCGGGGGGTGTGGGCACGGGGGGGTAGGAGGTCAGGAGTGCATTCAGTAGGTTAACAGTTATTATTTGTTGGACGATCTGGTTGAGTACATTCTCATAAATAATTCATTAGTGCTGACTGCTTCAGCCAATCACAGGGCTCTGACCTCACCCGTGATTGGTTACAAAAATATTACAAAAATGCACTATTCCAGGTGATAAATATCAGAAACAGGAAACACACTCACACACATTTACAGGGCCAAAGGGGGGGATGTAATCAGTTTAAAGATGTGTGTGTGTGTGTGTTTGTGTGTGTGTATGTGTGTGTGTGTGTTTCTAATAACAGTCCTGAATAAATATTTAGGCTACACATAGTTTTGGAATCTCCTCTGCAGGTGCCTCACTCTGTGTGTGTGTGTGTGTGTGTGTGCGTGTGTGTTGTAGCGTGATGGCAGAGTGTGTGAGAGCACACAGTGTGTCGGGGGTTCCTGAGGGGCCGTACCGGGCGGTGCAGTGCGCAGATGGTCTGGTGCATCAGGAGTTTGAGGGCGTGGACACACTGGACAAACTGTTCCGTTACGCAGTGAGCAGATACGCAGACGGCCCCTGTGTGGGGAGCAGGGAAGTGCTGTCAGTGCACAATGAGACGCAGCCCGGCGGCAAGGTCTTCCAGAAGGTAATCACCCCGCCTGTCACACAGCCTGTCAATCACCCCGCCTGTCACACAGCCTGTCAATCACCCCGTCTGTCAATCACCCAGCCTGTCAATCACCCCGCCTGTCAATCACCCCGCCTGTCAATCACCCCGCCTGTCAATCATCCCGCCTGTCACACAGCCTGTCAATCACCCCGCCTGTCAATCACCCAGCCTGTCAATCACCCCGCCTGTCAATCACCCCGCCTGTCAATCATCCCGCCTGTCACACAGCCTGTCAATCACCCAGCCTGTCAAACTGGGTCTGTCAATCACCACGCCTGTCACCCCGGCTGTTAATCACTCCGCCTGTCAATCACACCGGCCGTCATGCTGGTCAAAAAGTCATTAATTCATTTCACTTAGTGTGTTTCTGTGTGTGTAGCTGGTCCTGGGAGAGTATAAGTGGAAGTCATATGCAGAAGTGGAACAGGAAGTGAATCGCCTGGGCAATGGCCTGGCTGCTTTGGGTCAAATGTCACGCAGCTCCATCGCCATCTTCTGTGAGACAAGAGAGGAGTGGATGATCACAGCACAGGCCTGCTTCAGATTCAATTACCCCTGTATGCACACACACACACTTTCAGCCACTCATTTAAACTTTAGATTACATGTATGGTCTTGATGTGACATGATGTGTGTGTGTGTGTGTGTGTGTGTGTGTGTGTGTAGTGGTGACACTCTATGCTACACTAGGTGAAGATGCTGTTGCATTCGGGCTGAACCAGTGTGGAGCCACACACCTCATCACTAGTAAGGAACTGCTTGAAACAAAGCTAAAGGTACAAACACACATGCACACACACACACACGCACACACACACACACACATGCACACACACAAACACACCCTGTCGGTATATTTTCCAGGCAGTGTTGCGGGATGTTGCGGGTCTGAAGCATGTGATCTACGTGGGCAGTGGGGGTGTATCAGTGGGAGATTACCCACAATCCCTCAGCATCCACAGCTTACAGGAAGTGATGGATCTTGGAGCCAAACCTGAGAACTGTGAGTATGTGTAATGTAAATAAATATGCAAATTAGACCCTCGCCTGTGCCTGGGTGCCTCAGTCTAATATCACTAACATTATCTGTCTGTCTGTCTGTCTGTCTGTCTGGCAGTGAGTGTGCAGTGTGATGCTCCCTCTCCTTCTGATCTTGCAGTAGTGATGTACACTAGCGGCTCTACAGGTCGTCCTAAAGGAGTGATGATGCATCACAGTAACCTCATCGCAGGAATGGCCGGCCAGTGCCAGAGAATTCCGGGTCTCGGGTCAGCCAATCACAGCACAGAACACACCGACCAATCAGAGCATGTGCATTTGCATAGAGCGTCATTGAGCTGGTCCAAGTTAATAACTTGGCCCCTTGACTGCCACATGTCGAGAAACATGTCATGAAACTTCACCTCTTCCAGTAATCTAAATTTCTCTTCAGAAGTCTCTTTCTCCACATGGTGTTCTAACCGAACCCTCTAACACCACATGTCTACTGGACCACTCAACTCTCCTCCTCTCTCGCTTTCTCCCAATCCCTCCCTTCTCCCCCCCCTTCTCCCCCTCCCTCAACCCCACCCCCACCCCCACCCTGTGGTCTGTTCAGTCGAGTGTTACACTTACATTCCTGAATGTCAGAAGCAGCTCCTGGATCCCAACCAAAAGATTGCTGCAACTAGATCAGTCAGCTCTGATGGTTTCCCACAGGGGTCTGGACAATGTTCTCCTGTCCATTCTCACGCTTCCTTAAGTAACACACTGTCTATGTCCTGTCTGAAGGGAACAGATGACATGGAGGTGATCTATATCCCCTCTACATCCCATCATTCCACTGGTGTCCCACAAGTCTCAGTGTTCAGACCTTTTTTCCTTCTTCCTCCTGACTTGTTCTCTTAGTGATGGAGTATCCTCCTCACACACACAGCTTCTCTGTCCTCTGGTGTATCTCATGTAGAAAACATCCTGAGCTGTGGTGATCTTGATGTGCTTGATAAATGCAGGAAACCATGATTCAGTGATCAGATCTTGTTCTGTTCTGCTGGGTATGGAGGTGTCTCCTGTTGGTAACTCGCCTGGTTCTCACATTCAGGAGATCCTAAATGTCCAGAAATCCAAGAGTCCAGGGAACATTTAGAAGAAGAGTCAATATAGTGCGGAGGAAAGGATTCTGAGCATTTACACCACTTCTTTGTGTGTGTGTGTGTGTGTGTGTGTGTGTGTGTGTAGACCTGAGGACACTTATGTTGGTTATCTTCCACTGGCTCATGTTCTGGAGCTGACAGCTGAAATGTCTTGTCTGAGTCATGGCTGCCGGGTTGGGTACTCATCACCACACACACTCTCAGACCAGGTAAAATACAAACACATGCACACACACACACACACATACACACTGGACCAGTGTCTGCTTCCTATAAAGTATATCATTGGCACAGTAAAGCTACTGACTGATGATAGACTTTAGAGGAGGTTAAAGCAGCTGCAATGAACATACGTGACTGACTCGAGTGATTCACTCATGTTTATACCTCAAACACCTACAGCTGATGACTCCTTCAGTGATGTCTGTTCTGTTCCTCATAAACTTCTCCTGGGAATAACATTCTGTATGTGTGTGTATGTGTGTGTGTGTGTCTGTGTGTGTGTGTGTGTGTGTGTGTGTGTGTGTGTGTGTGTGTGTGTGTGTAGTCCAGTAAAATACAGCGAGGCTGTAAGGGAGACTGCACTGTGCTCAAACCCACTCTGATTGCTGCTGTTCCAGTAAGAACACACACACACAGACACACAGACACACACACATACACACACACACAGACACACCCACTATCACACAATCATATCAACTTATCTCTCTCTCTGCATAATAATTAGGTGTCTCTATCTGTTTTGTTTCCTGAAAATGCTGATAATCTGTTTATCGTATGTGTGTGTGTGTGTGTGTGTGTGTGTGTGTGTAGGAGATTATGGACCGTATCTATAAGAATGTGATGAGTAAGGTAGCAGAGATGAGCACACTACAGCGGGTGCTGTTCAACATGGCCTACAGATACAAAGTGCAGCAGCTGGAGCACGGAGCAGATACACCTATATGTAACACGTGAGTCTCACACACACACACACACACACACACACACACACACACACACACACGTTAATGTGTTTTAAAAAAGCATCCATGTGGCTGTGCATGTGAGGTTAATTTGTGTGAGTGTGTGTGTGTGTGTGTGTGTAGGATGGTATTTAAGCGTGTATCCATGATGCTGGGTGGGTGTGTCAGGTTGATGCTTAGTGGTGGAGCTCCTCTCTCTCCTGACACACACCGCTTTATAAAAGTGTGTTTCTGTCCTGTCGCCATCGGTTACGGCCTCACAGAGACATCTGGAGCAGCAACCATTTCAGAGTGTATG
Source organism: Clarias fuscus (assembly GCA_030347435.1). Lineage (NCBI taxonomy): Eukaryota > Metazoa > Chordata > Actinopteri > Siluriformes > Clariidae > Clarias > Clarias fuscus. The sequence continues at coordinate 359,217 of CM059212.1, forward strand.
TATTTGCTCTCAGACATGCACACACACACACACACACGCACACACACACACACACACACACACACACATACAGTTACACATATGCATACACCTATGCGTATTGTCATGGCTACTTTCCAACAGAAGCGCAGTGTTATTCTGGCAGGGTGCCATTACTTCTGATAATTAGATAATTAGTAGATCAAGTCTGAGTCTCAGCTCTGTGGGTGTATTTAATATGTGTTTAATTAAAGTAATGATGTGTGATTATATATAACTGAACACACACACACACACACACACACACACACACATCTAGAATACAACTAATACATTTCTGGTTCAACATGTTCTTCTCCTCATTACTGTGTGTGTTGTGTGTGTGTGTGTGTGTGTGTGTGTGTGTGTGTGTAGTTACTGATTATACCACAGGACGGGTCGGGGCGCCACTCATCTGTTCAGAGCTTAAACTACGAGACTGGCCTGAGGGTAAGACACACACACACACACACACACACACACACACACACACACACACACACACACATTTACATTGGTTACTGTCCATGAGTAAATATTAGGTGCAGGCAGGCTGTAGTGTGTGTGTGTGTGTGTTTGTGCAAAGAAAGTGTGATCATTACAGTAGGAGAGTGTGTATAACTGAAAATAAGCTCCACCTCTTTTTGCAGGAGGATACACCAGTCAGGACAAGCCCCACCCCCAAGGCGAGATTCTGATAGGTGGGCCGAATGTTGCCATGGGTTACTACGGAAATAATGGTGAGAGTGAGAAGGGGGAATTCTGGGTAGACGAGGCGGGTCAGCGCTGGTTCTGTACCGGTGACGTGGGGGAGGTGCATCCTGACGGCTGCCTGCAGATAGTCGGTGAGTGACGAGTCAGCCAGCCAATCAGAAACCAGCTCACATAAGGCGGGGCTACTGTCACCTTACTTACCTTACTAACAATAACTCTCTCTCTCTCTCTCTCTCTCTCTCTGTCAGACCGCAAGAAGGACCTGGTGAAGCTACAGGCGGGTGAATATGTGTCTCTGGCAAAAGTAGAGGCGGCGCTGAAGAACTGTCCACTAATCGAGAACATCTGTGTCTACGCCAACAGGTTACTCTCTCTCACGCTCACTCTCTCTCTCAAGATTCAAGATTCAAAGCTGCTTTATTAGCATGACAAATATTTACATTCTGAAACAACTCACACTTAGTAATTCACTCTTTGATCTCTTTGACCAATCAGCAATCAGAACTATGTCATCAGCTTTGTGGTGCCCAATCAGAAGCAGCTGACTGAGCTGGCCAATAAGAATGGGATTAAAGGTGAGTGGGAGGAGCTCTGTAATCATCCCACACTGGAACAGGAAGTCCTAAAAACTATTAAAGAGGTTGCAACAACAAGTAAGCACCAAACCTTTCATCCTTTATTCTGTTTGTCTTTTATCATCTTTTATCTATTCATCTCTTCATCCGTGTGCCCGCGTGTTTATCTGTGTGTAGATAAGCTGCAGAGGTTCGAGGTTCCCATGAAGGTGCGTCTCAGTTCTCAGGTCTGGACTCCGGAGACAGGACTGGTTACTGATGCCTTCAAGTTGAAGAGAAAAGAATTACAGACACACTACAAAAAGGATATCGAGAGGATGTACGGAGCTAAATAATACACACACACGCACACACACACACACACACACACACACACACAAAAGGTATCTAAGTACTTGACATTGAGATGTTGTGCCGCCCCCTGGTGGATCCATGAACATAAACCTTCATGTTCTAGATGGTGGACAAAGTGAACTTAATGATTATCAGCACAAACAGGAAAAAAATTTTTTTTAAATAATATAAACATTTCGTATGAAGTTACAATTAATTAAATTCTCGTAGTTTTCATTTCAAATAAAGTCTCAAATTTCTTCTGCAGGAGTGAGGTCCTCAGTATTGTGCGCAGTGTCCGTGACATTAACGTAAAGACGATGGGTTACTATTCCTCTGAGTGACATTTCTGACATATACTAGATAATTTTATTATGTGATTATATTTATATACTGTAGATAGTGGTGTGTATGTGTGTGTGTGTTAAGTGGGGGTATGAGTGTGAGTGAGAATCTAGATGTTCTGGACCAACTGGAAAGAGCAGGTGTAAAACAGTGGTTCATATCAGAGGTTCATCTGCTCTAAAACTGCTTTAATAAATTTAACCCAAAGGCCCTACTGTAGAAAATGAGAACGAGCTGTAAAACGGTCAAATTTGTCCTAATGTTCCTTTTGGCAATTTTATATACGGAATGTATTTTTAATTGATCATATGTTTATTTTGATAAAGATTTTTTTTTTGCCCGAGCCAGGGCTTGTTGCCTTTTAAAATGTGTGCACCTTTGTTAAACAGTGACTTTTCTAAACAATAAAGACCACTTTGCTAAAAACATGAATTTAAATCTCTCTTTTTTCACAAAAAAGCATGACATGTCATGTCTCCAAATAACAACAGCCGTTGCGATCGTGCACTCGCTGCTCTACGCGGATTCACGCGCTCTGTCAGAGATCCTCCCTCACGTCATCAGCCCGCCTCCTCTCCAGTCACAAAGCATTCCCCCATTCATCAGGGCCGCTCATTCTCTCTCACACACACACACAGCATCTCTCCCTGGCTCCGGTTACAGTTACAGATTATTACTCCTGTGTGTAAAAGAATAAGAGCTCTGAAAAGAAACTGTTTGTCTGCTAATGGGCTCACTCTTGTCCAGAACCGCCCGTGACAGAAAGGCCATCAGAAAGCTTGCTTCTGGCTCTGCTGTGATACTACCTTTTCCAGAATCTTGGAGATAAAGGGAAGGTTTGATATCGGCCTGTAATTAGAAAGCAGACAGGGGTCAAGGTCAGGTTTCTTGATTAGCGGTTTAATAACTGCTAATTTAAAGGACAATCCTTGGACAAACCGCCTTGGACAATCCTTCTCACCCGCTATTCAGTGTTCTCTCCGACCAGAAGAGCAAATTCAGCCAAAGACTGATTACCACCAAGTATTCTACAGAGCGCCATAGGAGATCTTTTCTCCCAAAGGCCAACTCTTCTCTGTAACGCGTACACTGTAGAGAGAGTAACTGTCAGTACCAATAATACAATATTATTACATACCTGGAAAATCTGTGCAATATTTACCAATGCTCTTGGACCATACCACTTTCAAGTGCAATTTCTGAATAACCCATATATCTTGTGCAAGTCATTTTCCTTTTCCCCTCACATGTGCAATATCTGTATACTGAATATGTTTAGTGTGCAACTAGGGATTTTTCTTTTGTCTAATTTATTACTATTTTCTTTTCCTCCTGAAAAACGAGTGTGTAAGCAACTGTAACCAAGAATAAGCACTTTCCCTCTGGGATTAATAAAGTTCTTTGAATCTTGAATCTTAACCCTATCCGCTACAGGGGCATGGCTCACCCTGCACTCTGACCCCAGTTATGCTGGGATATGCAAAGAAAGAATTTTGCTGTGCAGTAATGTATGTGTGACAAATAAAGGCTTAACTTAACTTAGTGTGTTATAGTGCAGTGTGGTGTTGAATAGTGTAGTGTGTTATAGTGCAGTGTGGTGTACTGATTTTTAGTGTGTTGTAGCGTTGTGTGGAACAGTGTAATGTGGTCAAATGTGGTTTTGTGTAGGTAGCGTTGTGTGACGTATTGCAGTGCAGTGTAGTGTGGTCAAATGAGGTATTTTGTAATGTGGTGTAGTGTACTGTGGTACAGTATAGTGTGGTGCTGAATAGACGTGTGTGGTGTAGTGTGGTATATTGTGGGGTGTAACAGGGCAATATGGTAATAATGTGGTGTTATGTAGTGTAGCATGTATAGTGTTCTGTAATATAGTGTAGTGTGGTGTAGTGTAGTGTGGTTTATTATAGGCTGGTGTATAGTGCACTGTATGGTAAAGTGTGTATAGTGCTGTTTAGTATAGTACAGTGTGTTGTGTAGTGTGGGCTGCAGCATAATGTAGTGCAGTGTATTGTATTGGGGTGTGTAGTGTAGTGTAGTATAGAGTAGTTTTGTGAGGTTTCCCACTGTGTGGTGCAGTGTGGTGTGTAGTGTAATTTAGTGTATTACAGTATGTACTGTACTGTGTAGTGTAGTGGGGTTTCCCACAGTGCAAATACAGTATGCTGTATAGTGTGGTGTGTAGTATATTTTACTGTAGTGTAGTGTGGTGTGGTATAGTGTAGTTTAGTGTGTTGTTTTGTGTAGAATAATGCAATGTAATGTAACATTCAATTCAATTCAATTCAATTTTATTTATATAGCGCTTTTAACAATTGACATTGTCGCAAAGCAGCTTTACAGCAGCTTTAAGTTTGTATGAAATGTGAATGTGTATGAATCAAAATGATAAGATTGTCCCTGATGAGCAAGCTGAGGGCGACGGTGGCAAGGAAAAACTCCCTGAGATGGTAATAGGAAGAAACCTTGAGAGGAACCAGACTCAACAGGGAACCCATCCTCATCTGGGTGATAACGGATAGCAGAGATTGATCAGCATAATAATGTGTACTGGAAGTTCAGTGTAACAGGAGATGTGTTATAATTAAAATTAAAATTAAAAGGAGTCCAGTTTGTTCCTGGAGGCTCAGGTAGACTGTAGGAGATTCCAGTCCTGAGCTATCGAACAACTGAAGTCACAGGTCCCCAGAGAACAGCTGTCTGCATCAGTCGAGGACAGGACAGTCTTCATGGAAACCATCCCCAGCCACCAAGCGCATCCAGGCAGACCACACGGGGCATCCATGCGACGAGATCTCCAACCAGAAGCAGGACTCCAGGACGGGTTAGACGGGTCCAGAGGGCAGAGGGGTCTGGATCACTGGCAACTCAGGAGCGAAACATGTATAGCTCGACAGAGAGACAGGGAGAGGGAAAAGGAGAGAGGGAGAGAGAGAGAGGAGAGAGCAGAAGAGGAGAGAGCAGAAGAGAAGGAGAGATGGCAGTTAGGTCTGGTCACAGTCAACATGTATAAGGTGAATGTATATTTAGTGCAAAGTGCAAGCAGGGACTCCGGCAGGACTAACTATAACAGCATAACTAAAAGGGAGGAGCCAGAAGGAAACACAGACATGAGGGGGAACTGAGATGTAAAGCAACCAATCACCTCACCGTCAACAAACCTGAGTGAACAATGAGAGTGGGGAGGACAGCATCTAAACATACCAGTTCACCAGAATACTCTACGTCCATGAGTCCCCCAGATCTGCTCCTTTACCTAAGGCTAATCTATTTACAAACATGCTGCGCTAAATAAATAGGTTTTTAGCCTAGACTTAAACACTGAGACTGTGTCTGAGTCCCGAACATTAATAGGAAGACTATTCCATAACTTTGGGGCTTTGTAAGAAAAAGCTCTGCCCCCTGCTGTAGTTTTAATAATACGTGGTACTGACAGACAGCCTGCATCCCTTGATCGAAATAGACGTGGCGGATTGTAAGACACTAGCAGTTCACTCAAATACTGTGGCGCGAGACCATTTAATGCTTTATACGTCAAAAGTAGTATCTTAAAATCGATGTTCTGGACAGGAATCTCCTACAGTCTACCTGAGCCTCCAGGAACAAACTGGACTCCTTTTAATTTTAATTTTAACACATCTCCTGTTATACTGAACTTCCAGTCTTACACATTATTATGCTGATCAATCCCTGCTCTCCGTTATCACCCAGATGACGATGGGTTCCCTGTTGAGTCTGGTTCCTCTCAAGGTTTCTTCCTATTACCATCTCTGGGTGTTTTTCCTTGCCACCGTTGCTCTCGGCTTGTTCATCAGGGACAATCTTATCATTTTGATTCATACACATTGCATACAAACTTTTGCATACAAACTTCTTTTGATTGTGTAAAGCTGCTTTGTGACAATGTCAATTGTTAAAAGCACTATATAAATAAAATTGAATTGAATTGAATTGAATGTGCTTGTATCTTATGTGTAGTATAGTGTAGTCTAGTGTAGTGTGTAGTGTAGTATAATGTAGTGTAGTGTAATGTAGTGTAGTGGGGTTCCCACAGTGTAGTGTAGTATAATGTAGTGTAGTGTGGTGTGTAGTGTAGTGTGTAGTGTAGTGTAGTGTAGTGTAGTGTAGTGTGGTGTAGTGGGGTTTCCCACAGTGTGGTGTGTAATGTAGTGTAGTGTTGCGTGTAGTATAATGTAGTGTAGTGTAATGTGGTGTGTAGTGTAGTGTGGTGTGTAGTATAATGTAGTGTAGTGGGGTTTCCCACAGTGTGGTGTGTAGTGTAGTGTAGTGTGGTGTGTAGTATAATGTAGTGTAGTGGGGTTTCCCACAGTGTGGTGTGTAGTGTAGTGTAGTGTGGTGTGTAGTATAATGTAGTGTAGTGTGTAGTGTAATGTACTGTAGTGTGTACTGTAGTGTAGTGTAGTGTGGTGTGTAGTATAATGTAGTGTAATATAGTCTAGTGGGGTTTCCCACAGTGTGGTGTGTGTACACACCTCTTCTGCGCTTCACGTGTCCAACAGGTTCGCTCTCCTCAGTGATGCACCCGCTGAGAAACCTGAAAGAGCTCTGGTTATAGGACACTCTATACTGAGACATGTGAAATTAGCTCGGCCTTTAGGGGCGCCAGCGGCAGTGGTCAGGTGTATCCCAGGAGCCAGAGCACCGGACATAGCAGGTAATCTTAGGGCTCTAGGACAGCATAGGTTCTCTAAGATAGTGGTACATGCTGGAGCTAACGATATACGCCTTCGTCAGTCAGAGGTTAGCAAGCATAACTTTACAGAGGTGTTTAAAATATCGAAGGCGATGTCCGAAGAAATAGTTTGCTCTGGTCCCATCCCAATGAGACGTGGTGACATAGCTTACAGCAGGTTATGGTCGCTGAACCGCTGGATGTCCAGGTGGTGCTACGAAAACAACGTGGGCTACATAGACAATTGGAAGACCTTTGAGGGCAAAACTGGCCTGTTAGGGCGGGACGGTGTCCATCCCACTCGGGAAGGTGCTGCTCTCATTTCTTGCAGTATAGCACATAGTCTCAGAAGAGGCCTAGGTAATCGGTGACAATCCAGAGCCCAGGCCAGGGAGCAGACAGACAGGCTAAACCAACCGTCTGCTAGCTGCAGAGAGTCGTCACTCAGGGTCCATCATATTGAGACTGTGTCTGTTCCCCGAGCTAAACATAAACATAAATTTAGAAAGACTCAGAAAGTCTGTTTTAGTAATTTAATTAACATAGATACCACAAACTCAGATCACACTGAATTCGCAGCCGGCACCTCTGATCTGAAGCTAGGACTGTTAAATATTAGATCTCTCGCATCTAAAGCAGTTATTGTTAATGCAATTATCACAGATCAGGAGTTTGATATATTATGTTTAACAGAAACCTGGATTAAACAGGACGAGTATGTAGCTCTAAATGAAGCTAGTCCTCCTGGATACAGCTACATACACCAGCCTCGGCTAACTGGTAGAGGAGGAGGAGTCGCAGTTATTTATAACCATAATCTGTCTCTCGTACAAAAACACAGTTTTAAATTTAATGCATTTGAAGTTCTCTATAGTAACATAAAGTCAGCTCTGTCGATCCCGCTACTCATCATTTACAGACCCCCAGTTCCGTACTCGGAGTTTCTCTGTGAATTTGCAGATTTCCTCTCAAACCTTGTTGATTCTGTAGACAAAACGTTAATTGCTGGAGACTTTAATATTCATTTTGAGAATCCAGAAGACCCTCTGAGAACAGCATTCTTGTCCATACTGGACTCAGTAGGAGTAAATCAGTGTGTAGTAGGACCCACTCATAAAGCAGGTCACACTTTAGATTTAATATTATCCTTCGGATTAAGTATAGGAAATATAATCACAATTCCACAGTCTGAAGTTATCTCAGATCACTACCTTGTCTCGATTAAAGCGTGTTATAGTAATAATGTATGCAGCACAGCACCGCGCTTCCACCTTAAACGCACATTTACATCAAATACCGCACAGAGCGCCTCCGAGTGGCGCAGTGGTTAAAGCGCTCGCCCTATCATCCGGAGATCGCTAGTTCGAATCCCGGGTGGTGCTGTAACCTCTCGCAGCCGGAGGTCTAGAGAGAGCTGATTGGCCGAGCTCTCTCAGAGGGGAGGGATGAGAGGTACTTAGATGAGAGGATGAGAGGTACTTAGTGCTCCCACATTAATCATGTCGGTGCGCGAGCGAGCAGTTCGAAAAGATGCGGTCGGCTGGCGTCACGTGGTTCGGAGGAAACACGTGATAGTCTTCGGCCCTCCCAGCTGAGTGGTAGTAGTAGCCTTAATGTGGGAGCCCCCTAGTGACGGGGAGGAATTGGACACGACTAAATTAGGGAGAAAAATCGGGGGGAAAAAAAAATAAAAAATACCGCACAGAGCTTTATCAATAATCTTCCAGAGTTATCAACTTTGATTGGATCGCCATCTGACTTCACAGAACTCGAACAGGCGAATGAATATCTAGAGTCAGCACTTCGTTATAGCTTAGATAATGTAGCTCCAGTTAAAAGGAAAATGATTAGAGATAAGAAACTCGCTCCTTGGTATAATGACCACACACGTGCTTTAAAACAAACCGCTCGAAAAACGTAAATGGCGCCAAACTAAATTGTTAGTATTCAAAATAGCTTGGAAGGAGAGCATCCTGAACTATAAAAAAGCTCTCAGTGATGCTAGATCAACGTATCTCTCCACTCTTAGAGAAAATAACAAAAACAACCCGAGATTTTTATTTAATACCGTAGCTAAATTAACTAAAAACAAGACCACTGCAGAAATCTCCACAACAACATCATGCAGTAGTGAGGATTTCATGAACTTTTTTCAATAACAAAATCATAAATATTAGGCAAAAAATTCAGGCTTTGAAACCAGACAATTTAAATAATTCAGATGAACTAACCACATCACATCAGAACTTAGAATACTTTACTCCCCTTGAAGCGAGGGAACTAATTTCACTCATCTCTTCTTCAAAATCGTCAACCTGTATATTAGATCCTGTACCGACACATTTTCTCAAACAGATAGTACCAGCAATAATAGAACCCCTGTTGAAAGTAAGTAACTGTTCACTCAGTAGTGGGTATGTCCCCAAATCCTTTAAATTAGGCGTTATTAAACCGCTAATCAAGAAACCTGACCTTGACCCCAGTCAGCTTTCTAATTACAGGCCGATATCAAACCTTCCCTTTATCTCCAAGATTCTGGAAAAGGTAGTATCACAGCAGCTATGTTCACATCTACACAGAAATAGCATAAATGAACTGTATCAGTCAGGATTTAGGCCTCATCACAGCACAGAGACAGCACTTGTTAAAGTAGTAAACGACCTCCTATTGGCCTCTGATCAGGGTTGCGTCACTATACTTGTGTTACTGGACCTCAGTGCAGCTTTTGACACCATTGATCATAGTATTCTCCTTCACAGATTAGAAAAGGTAGTAGGAATTAAGGGAACTGCCCTCTTGTGGCTCAGATCCTGATTTGACTGATCGTTATCAGTTTGTAGATTTAAATGGTCACCATTCCTCATGTTTTCAAGTGGAGTTTGGTGTTCCACAGGGTTCAGTTTTAGGCCCACTGCTTTTTTCCCTTTACATGCTTCCTCTGGGCAACATTATTCGTAAACATGGTATTAGTTTTCATTGTTATGCTGATGACACACAATTATATGTCTCAGCAAAACCAGATGAGAAAAACCAGTTTGCTAAAATTGAGCAGTGTGTGCAGGACATAAGAGATTGGATGTTAATTAATTTTCTTCTGCTTAATCCTGATAAGACAGAAGTTCTGGTCATAGGACCACAAGTAGCTAGAAGTAAGCTTTCTGATCACACTGTAACTTTAGATGGCCTTTCTGTTCCATCAAGTGCAACAGTAAAAGACCTCGGTGTGATTATAGATTCCAGCACATGTAGATAATATTACCAGGATAGCTTTCTTTCACCTTAGAAATATTGCCAAGATTAGAAACATATTGTCACTAAATGATGCAGAAAAACTAGTTCATGCCTTTATCACCTCTAGGTTGGACTATTGTAATGCCTTACTGTCTGGTTGTTCAACTAGGTGTATAAACAAGCTTCAGTTAGTACAGAATGCAGCAGCGAGAGTCCTCACTAGAACCAGAAGATACGAGCACATCACCCCTATCTTATCTACACTGCATTGGCTCCCTGTGAAATTTCGCATCGATTTTAAGATACTACATTTGACATTTAAAGCACTAAGTGGTCTCGCGCCACAGTATCTGAGTGAACTGCTAGTGTCTTACGATCCGCCACGCCTACTTCCATCAAAGAATGCAGGCTGCCTGTCAGTACCACGTATTATTAAAACTACAGCAGGGGGCAGAGCTTTTTCTTACAAAGCCCCAAAGTTATGGAATAGTCTTCCTATTAATGTTCGGGACTCAGACACAGTCTCAGTGCTTAAGTCTAGGCTAAAAACCTATTTATTTAGCGCAGCATTTTTGTAAATAGATTAACCTTAGGTAAAGGAGCAGATCTGGGGGACTCATGGACGTAGAGTATTCTGGTGAACTGGTATGTTTAGATGCTGTCCTCCCCACTCTCATTGATCACTCAGGTTTGTTGACGGTGAGGTGATTGGTTGCTTTACATCACAGGGAGCCCTCATGTCTGTGTTTCCTTCTGGCTCCTCCCTTTTAGTTATGCTGTTATAGTTAGTCCTGCCGGAGTCCCTGCTTGCACTTTGCACTAAATATACATTCACCTTATACATGTTGACTGTGACCATACCTAACTGCCATCTCTCCTTATTTTCTGTTCTCTCCTCTTCTGCTCTCTCCTCTCTCTCTCTCCCTCTCTCCTTTCCCTCTCTCTGTCTCTCTGTCGAGCTATACATGTCACTCCTGAGTGATCCAGACCCCTCTGCCCTCTGGACCCGTCTAACCCGTCCTGGAGTCCTGCTTCTGGTTGGAGATCTCGTCGCATGGATGCCCCGTGTGGTCTGCCTGGATTCGTGTGGTGGCTGGGGATGGTTTCCATGAAGACTGTCCTGTCATCGATTGATGCTCTGGGGACCTGTGACTTCAGTTGTTCGATAGCTCAGGACTGGAATCTCCTATAGTCTACCTGAGCCTCCAGGAACAAACTGGACTCCTTTTAATTTTAATTTTAAACACATCTCCTGTTATACTGAACTTCCAGTACACATTATTATGCTGATCAATCTCTGCTATCCGTTATCACCCAGATGAGGATGGATTCCCTGTTGAGTCTGGTTCCTCTCAAGGTTTCTTCCTATTACCATCTCAGGGAGTTTTTCCTTGCCACCATCGCCCTCGGCTTGCTCATCAGGGACAATCTTATCATTTTGATTCATACACATTGCATGCAAACTTACTTCTTTTATTGTGTAAAGCTGCTTTGCGACAATGTCAATTGTTAAAAGCGCTATATAAATAAAATTGACTTGACTTGACTAGTGTAGTGTAGTGTAGTGTGGTGTGAAGTACAATGTAGTGTAATGTAGTGTAGTGGGGTTTCCCACAGTGTGGTGTGTAGTGTAATGTAGTGTAGTGTGGTGTGTAGTACAATGTAGTGTAGTGGGGTTTCCCACAATGTGGTGTGTAATGTAGTGTGGTGTGTAGTATAATGTAATGTAGTATGGTGTGTAGTGTAGTATGGTATGTAGTATAATGGTGTATCCTGTAGTGTGGTGTGTAGTATAAAGTAGTGTAATGCAGTGTAGGTGGGTTTCCCACAGTGTGGTGTGTAATGTAGTGTAGTGTAGTGTGATGTGTAGTGTAATGTAGTGTAGTGTAGTGTGGTGTGTAGTATAATGTAATGTAGTGTGGTTTGTAGTGTAGTGTAGTGTGGTGTGTAGTATAATGTAGTGTAGTGTGGTGTGTAGTATAATGTAGTGTAGTGTAGTGTGGTGTGTAGTGTAATGTAGTGTAGTGTAGTATCATGTAGTGTAGTGTGGTGTGGTGTGTAGTTTAATGTAGTGTAATGTAGTGTAGTGTGTAGTGTACTGTAGTGTGGTGTGTAGTATAATGTAGTGTAGTGTGGTGTGCAGTGTAGTGTAATGTAGTGTAGTGGGGTTTCCCACAGTGTGGTGTGTAGGTTAGTGTAGTGTAGTGTGGAGTGTAATGTAGTGTAATGTAGTGTAGTGTAGTGTAGTGTAGTGTAGTGTAGTGTAGTGTGGTGTGTAATGTAGTGTAGTGTAGTATGGTGTGTAGTATAATGTAGTGTAGTGTAGTGGGGTTTCCCACAGTGTGTTGTGTAGTGTAGTGTAGTGTGTAGTCTAGTGTAGTGTAGTGTAGTTTACTGTGTAGTATAATGTAGTGTAACGTAGTGTAGTGGGGTTTCCCATAGTGTGGAGTGTAATGTAGTGTAATGTAGTGAAGTGTAGTGTGGTGTGTAATGCAGTGTAATGTAGTGTAGTGTAGTGCGGTGTGTAGTATAATGTAGTGTACTGTGTAGTGTAGTGTAATGTAGTGTAGTGTAGTGTGGTTTGTAGTGTAGTGTGGTGTGTAGTGTCGTGTGTAGTGTAGTGTGATCTGTAGTATAATGTTGTGTAGTGTAGTGTGGTGTGTAGTGTAGTGTAATGTAGTGTACTGTAGTGTGGTGTGTAGAATAATGTAGTGTAGTGTGGGGTGTAGTGTACTATAATGTAGTGTGTAGTGTAGTGTAGTGTAGTGCGGTGTGTAGTATAATGTAGTGTACTGTGTAGTGTAGTGTAATGTAGTGTAGTGTAGTGTGGTTTGTAGTGTAGTGTGGTGTGTAGTGTAGTGTGATCTGTAGTATAATGTTGTGTAGTGTAGTGTGGTGTGTAGTGTAGTGTAATGTAGTGTACTGTAGTGTGGTGTGTAGAATAATGTAGTGTAGTGTGGGGTGTAGTGTACTATAATGTAGTGTGTAGTGTAGTGTAGTGTGGTGTGTAGTATAATGTAGTGTGGTGTGGTGTGTAGTGTAGTGTAGTGTAGTGTGGTGTGTAGTGTAGTGTAATGTAGTGTAGTGGGGTTTCCCACAGTGTGGTGTGTAATAGTGTAGTGTAGTGTAGTGTAGTGTGGTCTGTAGTATAATGTAGTGTAGTGGGGTTTCCCACAGTATGGTGTGTAGGTTAGTGTAGTCTAGTGTGGAGTGTAATGTAATGTAATGTAGTGTAGTGTAGTGTGGTGTGTAATGTAGTGTAGTGTAGTATGGTGTGTAGTATAATGTAGTGTAGTGTAGTGGGGTTTCCCACAGTGTGTTGTGTAGTGTAGTGTAGTGTAGTGTGTAGTGCGTAATCTAGTGTAGTGTAGTGTAGTGTAGTGTGTAGTATAATGTAGTGTAATGTAGTGTAGTGGGGTTTCCCATAGTGTGGAGTGTAATGTAGTGTAATGTAGTGAAGTGTAGTGTGGTGTGTAATGCAGTGTAATGTAGTGTAGTGTAGTGCGGTGTGTAGTATAATGTAGTGTACTGTGTAGTGTAGTGTAATGTAGTATAGTGTAGTGTAGTGTGGTTTGTAGTGTAGTGTGGTGTGTAGTGTCGTGTGTAGTGTAGTGTGGTGTGTAGTATAATGTAGTGTAGTGTGGTGTGTAGTGTAGTGTAATGTAATGTACTGTAGTGTGGTGTATAGTATAATGTAGTGTAGTGTAATGTAGTGTAGTGGGGTTCCCACAGTGTAGTGTAGTATAATGTAGTGTAGTGTGGTGTGTAGTGTAGTGTGTAGTGTAGTGTGGTCTGTAGTATAATGTAGTGTAGTGTGGTGTGTAGTGTAGTGTAATGTAATGTACTGTAGTGTGGTGTGTAGTATAATGTAGTGTAGTGTGGTGTGTAGTGTAGTGTGGTGTGTAGTGTAGTGTAGTGTAGTGTAATGTAGTCTAGTGGGGTTTACCACAGTGTGGTGTGTAATAGTGTAGTGTAGTGTAGTGTGGTCTGTAGTATAATGTAGTGTAGTGTAGTGTAGTGTGGTGTAATGTAGTCTAGTGGGGTTTCCCACAGTGTGGTGTGTAATAGTGTAGTGTAGTGTGGTCTGTAGTATAATGTAGTGTAGTGTAGTGTAGTGTGGTGTAATGTAGTGCAATGTAGTGTAGTGTGTAATGTAGTGTAGTGTAGTGTAATGTGGTGTAGTCTAGTATGGTATGTGTAACGGAGTTTAAATGATGTTGGTTAAATTCACGCATAAATTGGGAAAACACGCCATTGGTTGTGCTTTGCTGTATCCACATTCATCACAGATAGGGGGCGGTGCTATACAACCAACTTATGGTGCTGTTTATCCCAGGTATGTCTTTTTGTCACGTCCTTTGTGAATTGTTAGTCAAACCAAGCTTAGCATTAGCACACGTGCTGCAGACTCACATGTGCTAATCCATGTTTTGCATCATTTCAGACATGTGCTTCCCCCTTTTTGTCTTTCTTTTATACAAAATATGCAAAATTCAGGTCACTTGAGCGCATAGTTTCAATGCTGTTTTATATTTTTATTTAGAATTTTGTCCACTATATGTTCATGACCACTTTGAGAAAATAGAATTACAGCAGTCGTCATACTGACTTTCTGCCAACTGTCATACATCATTTAATGATCTGCAATACAACCAACTTATGGTGCAGTTTATCCCAGGCCAATAAAGGAAGCCTTGAGTGACCATCCACCTGACTCACAGTGTTGATTGATTCACCAACACACACACAGTCACATTGGTGCTGTGACCTGTTGTTTCTTCAATCAAGATGGTATCTGAAGCGACCGAGGATTCATCTTAAAGTCTTCGCTGGAGCTAGGTGGACACAATTTTGCTCAGAGTCTGTGATTGCACAATTTTATATTTGAAAAGTAAGACAAAAGAAAATGTATTCGTTCCTTTATTCACTTAGTGACTTAATTAGAAAAATTTGAGAATTGTTAAAAAAAACATTTATGAAGGATAATTAGCTTTCCTGTCAAACAGCACTTCTCATATTTTCTTTGATCCTTTTTTAAAAAATTCGTTGTTGTGTACTGATATTAACAATGAGTAGTTCTGATGACTATCGCACTCCAGTATGTGGAAGTAAAGGTAGAGGATGGGGTTTGTTGAAAGTGCAAAAGTCATTAAAGTTTAGTGAGCCCAATGTACAGAATAATACACATGTAATTATAGACAGCACCAATTCAGATCAATCAGTTTGTGATAGCCTATCTACTAGTCGTGAAGCAGATGCTTCTGTAGAGCATCAAAGCATTTTCTCGTCTACCCTATTCCCTAATACACAGTCCCCAGATGTAATTAGTCCAATGTCTGACATAATTAGTCAAGTTGGTCAACAAATTGCTGATAGTATAGTTACTAGACTAAACCAAACACCTTCAGCGGAAACACATTCAGGCATTGGCTCCCCCAAGAATGTGACAGCAGACAGTACAACCTCACAAATGTTGGACTTGATACAAAGCCAGCTATCCTTTTCCAGAAATGTGAAAGAACCTCCTAGCTTCAGAGGTGAGCGTTCTGACACAATAGACCTAAATGAATGGATAGATATTATGAGAGACTACATAAAAACGCAACAATCTGAGGAAAGAGCAACAAGCCGAGGAGATTTTGGTTCATTTGAGAGCGAGAAATGTGGTCAAGTTTGGTATAAGAAACAGTGATATTGACATTGTGCATAACCCTGATGCTATTTTTAGCATTCTCAGGAAACATTTTGAAGCTGCTCCATGCTCTCCTCTCCTGCTAGCCGATTTCTATACTACATTACCTAAGCCAAACGAGGATGCTTATAAGTACTGGCTCAGATTAAACCGTGCTGTCGATGTCGCTGCAGAGTGCCTGAAAGAACAGGGTAAAGTGCTGGATTGTCCAGGAACAGAGGTGACACGCATGTTGATTGGACACTGCCCTTGTAAAGAGCTCGCCACCACTTTTCGATCTAAAACAATTGATGCATGGTCTGTGAGGGAAGTTCACAATATTTTGAATGAATATCATTCTGAGACCAGTGTCGTGTCTGCAACAAGAACTACGACACCCATTACAGTTCCAGTGAACAGAACTGAAGTTGAACTGTCAGCGGCGGCACGTCCACCTACTTCCGAAGTCCAGCAGTCCAAGTCTCTGGAAGCTTCTGCGTTAGAGAGAGTCATGAGTTTGTTGGAAAAAGTCCTGTCGAAAGAGTCGGCCAGCAGAGAGCCAAGTCGACGCTCAAAGCCCAATGAAAGTCTGCCACGAATAAAAGGCCTCAATGACCTGCCATGCACTGTCTGTTCTAGCCCTGATCATTCCGGCTTCACGCATTGTCGTGAGAAAAAGTTGTGTTTCCAGTGTCACTCTCCTGACCATTCCCGCTCTGTCTGTACAGTGCAAGGGAAGTCTCCATCTTCTCATGGGCTGGGAAACTAGAAGATCTACATTCAAGTGAGGACAGTGTAGATCTTGTAAATATTCCTCCCAACCAGTGTTGTAGGGATGACCCAACCTCAGTTCATAGTCTTTCTAGTTTTGTTGAGCTTGCAGAAAAAACTGTAATATTTCAAAACACGCACAGAGTACAGAGACTTGATAGTTTATTTTACACATTGGCCACAGTATGGGATGACCTTAAACTGAAAGCAATGATTGACAGTGGTTCAATGGCATGCACGTTAAGTGAAGCTGCTGAACGCTGCTTGTTGCAGCAAAAGCCTGAACTACAAAAACTCCCTGCCAATGATGTGGTGATTATAGGTTGTGGCGGACAGCGTGTCACTCCTAAAGCCATGTATGAACTTGATGTAGCGCTTGTTCTCGGCTAATGACTTAGTGTATTACTATAGTATAAATAGCATAATGCCAATTTGTGGACCAACGTCTCAGAAGAATGGATTCGCTGCAGAGAAAGACGCAACAACAACCGTGAAATGACTCAAGAGTCGTTTCTCTTACCACACATGTATTTGTAACAAACTCAGGTGAGTTGAGATTTCTTAATACTGTATAAGATAGGAAAAACAACAAAAGAAATTAAATTCAAAATCAGTATTTTCAATTTTTCTGTAACATATTTGGGTTTACAGGTTTCACGAACTCTGAATTGGTTTCCCACAAGGTAAGTTACTATACTGTCTTTCCTTCCACACTTAAATCAAATAATATCAAACATTCTTACAGTATCATCCTTTGTTCTCCCCTAATTTTCTTTTAAACAACTAGCACTTAAATACAAATTACAGTTTGAAAACAACAAAAAGAAGAAACACTTCTTCTTCCCTTTTTTTTCTTTTTTAAATGATCTTAATCTCGCAGGTGAACAGTTCTTCAAATAAAACGTAGATGGGAGATTTAATGTCTCTGAGCTGTTGATGAAGAAAAAACAAAAAATTGTCTCTCCAACGACAAATTTGAAAACAAGAAGAGTGGTTCGATTCCCTACCGTTCGCAGGGTTCAGCAATACTTGTTTTTTCTTTCAGGAGAAAAAAAACCAAAAAATTATCCAAGAAAGACTCAAGGGAGGCTCGCCAGTCCAAACCCTCCTCAGAACTATCGGAAGGCCGGGACAGATCCAGAATGCAGGCGACAGAATATCTCGTCCCAAGGAAGACACCAATCAACTTTGAACAGAAATTTTCAAACAAAGGGAAAAAAACCTGACCTTGAAAAAACAAGGTCACAAAAATATCATAAATATCTTCATTGTACATGATGCATTCCAAACAGTACTTAGATGTTCACATGCATTTCTCAAATAAAGAGTGTGCAACTCTATATACACAATGTTTGTAGTCATTTAAGCACTTTCCATCATATAATTACATAGTTAGCTGCCATTTTATCAATACAGTAACACACTGTTTCTGTTTCCGTATCTAAATCCTCCTCTGTTCTTACACAAAATTACAATTTTAGTTGTAAACACCAAGAAGGCAGTTTAACTTACCAAGGAAGTCGCTACTGTAACTGTCAGAACACGTCTGGTTTGGATGGTTCGCGTCTCCTTCAAACTCTTTTCTCTCACCTTTTTTCACCAAAATACACTCTATATCAGCATCACTCGTAATTAACATGTATTAAAGTATGTTGTTGTTGGGCCTCCGAGTGGCGCAGTGGTTAAAGCGCTCGCCCTATCATCCGGAGATCGCTAGTTCGAATCCCGGGTGGTGCTGTAACCTCTCGCAGCCGGAGGTCTAGAGAGAGCTGATTGGCCGAGCTCTCTCAGAGGGGAGGGATGAGAGGTACTTAGTGCTCCCACATTAATCACGGCTCTACAGCCAGTCAGGGGCGTCTGTGAGCTCGCGCAACGGAAGGAGCGGATAGCGCTGTCCTCCGAGTGTGTTACGCCGCCCCAACGGTGCGCGAGCGAGCAGTTCGAAAAGATGCGGTCGGCTGGCGTCACGTGGTTCGGAGGAAACACGTGATAGTCTTCGGCCCTCCCGGCTGAGTGGTAGTAGTAGCCTTAATGTGGGAGCCCCCTAGTGACGGGGAGGAATTGGACACGACTAAATTAGGGAGAAAATCGGGGAAAAATCCAAAAAATAAAATAAAATAAAGTATGTTGTTGTTTTTTTTTCACTCACGTAAGCTCCTCAACAAGTCGCGAAAGACCTCGCTCATTAGGAATGTGCATCCGCGCGCGAGAGAGACATTCCTAACTACACGTGCACACCTTGTGCGAAAAACCGGAACTAGCTGCATTTCCGCGCTGCTATTGGTCCGCCTCAAGTTCAGGTTTAATTATCATCAGCCACATTAATTGCGGCTAAGATATATGCACATATATATTCTATATCGCTATATACATATTTATATAATGTATATAAATACAGTTCCTGTTCATTCTATTACAGTTAATTTCTAAATTCTTTATAAAAGAATTTTCAAGGGTTCTCACATCATCTTGTCATTCACAAATTGTACTTATTTATTTATCTTTTCTGTTACTTCTGGTAACCTGGTTACACTTCCCCTTCCTGAATCAAAGCACGTCCCTGTGCTTGTGAGTAGTTAAGGCATATAGGTGAAATTGCATTGGGTGCAGCCATGTGACAACAAGTAATGTAATCAGACTCATCTGCTGATTCTGAAAGTGCAGTGCTCAATCCTTGCAATAGGGACTGAATAACTAAGACCAAGGGATTTCCCAGTCACGCATACTGCAGCTTGTCTGGTGGTCTGCTCTGCCTTTTTGAACATCTTGAACCCATATTTCCTGCATCCTCTGACACAGTTGAAGCATTTGAAAGATGTCTGACAGGGGGTGATTCAGGGTAGGAAGTGATATTCTCTCCATGTACATCTGGTTCAATTTCATTCACCACTTCATATGACTCACCTAGCAGCTCACTTGATTCACTACTTTCTTTCTCTGCGGTTCCTTTCCCTAATCCCTCTTCTACATTCCTTTCAAGTTCTGCTCCAGAAACATCTGGTTCTAAATGGTACATCTCAGGTGAGTGTCTTTCGACTTCATCACTGATTGAGTTTTGTTCAGCACGTGAATCATTTCCTGACTGATTCAAGACAATAGATGTGCGATTCGCAGAGTCAACTACAGTTAAGTTCCTTGTAACCAATGAACTCTCTGGGTAATGCATTGGTTTTCCTTCCGAAATTACTCTAGTAGTGAACTCCAGAGACTCTCCTGGTATACCAAAGTGAACGTGTTCACTTTCAGATTCAGAGAGACTATGGTCTGCCCCTGATTCAACAGCATCCCTGGCTCTGTACTGAGCTCTTGTTCTAGGCCTGTGGTGTTGCTTCTGCCGTACAGGTTCTTCAACCTCGGTGTTGGGCAAAAACCCGCAAGGCAGAAGCAAATCGCGATGCAAGGTACGCACTGGACTTTCCTTTCCTTCTGGATGAACCGTGTACACAGGGATACCACTGCTTTTCTTCAGCACAATATAGACGTCAGGCTCCCATCTGTCAGCTATTTTGTGTTTCCCTCTTAGCCGAACATTCCTTACGAGGACTCGATCTCCTATATCCAGAGCAGAGGCTACTACTTTTCTATCAAACCTTCTCTTGTTTCTTCCTGCCACTTTCAAAGCGTTACGAGTTGCTAGCTGGTAACTCTCTTCTAGTCTGTCCTTGAGAGTTTTTACATACTGCGAGTGAGACCAGGAAGAATTATTGACTGGAAGTCCAAAAGCAAGATCTACGGGTAAACGAGGCTGTCGCCCGAACATCATTTCATATGGTGAGTACCCAGTAGCATCGTTTTTTGTACAGTTGTGCGCATGCACAAGTGGCTTAACAAATTCTCTCCAGTGGGCCTTCTTATCATTCTCCAGTGTTCCTAACATTTGAAGCAAGGTCCTGTTAAACCGCTCCACTGGGTTTCCTCTTGGGTGATAGGGAGTCGTTCTCACCTTTCTAATACCTGCGACTTTGCACAACTCTTGAATAGTTCGGGATTCGAAATCTGGGCCCTGATCACTATGCAACTTTTCTGGAAAGCCATAATGTAACAGAAAGTGATCCCAGAGACATCTGGCTACAGTTCGAGCCTTTTGATCTTTGGTAGGCACTGCAATGGCATACCTTGTAAAATGGTCGCTGATGACAAGTATATCTTTTGTGTTGCTATTGTCTGGTTCTACTGTTAAGAAATCCATACACACCAGCTTCAATGGCCGATTGATCTGTATATTAATTAAGGGAGCTGCTTTTTGTGGAAGAGCTTTCCTTCGTATACAACGCTCACAGGTTTTAACTTTCCTCTCCACAGCATCAGCCATTTTAGGCCAATAAAACCTTGAACGAAGAAGATCAAGAGTTCGGCTCAGTCCGAGATTACCCATATCGTCATGTAAACTGGTGAGCACCTTATCTCTGAGATCCTCAGGTAGTACTAGTTGACCTATTGCTCTACCGTCATCAATTTTTTCTTGATACAACACTCCATTCTTAACTTTGAGTTTACTCCACTCTCTTATCCAGACACCCATGGTAGGTGACTGCGACATTTTAACATGAGGCTTTTCACCAGACTCTAGGCACTCAATGACTTCTCTTAACTCGGAATCTGCTCGTTGTCTGTCGGCTAATTCTTTTTCAGTTAGGTGCGGGATCACAGGTAAGCCATGGGTGCCTTCTTCTTGGAATTCTTGAGGCAAGGCACCCACATTCATTGTCAAGGACTCTGCTAATGTTATGAAACCTTGGTAGTCTTTCTGTGACTGGCTAACCTGATGTTTATCACACACCGCTTTCACTGCTTCTGGCAGAACCACCGAGAGGTGATCATTGGCTTCAGCGAGATGGTTCAGAGTGAACTGTCTAATCCTCTCCTGCTCTTTTTGAGACTCTAGATCGTTCATCAGTTGTCCATTCGGGCGTCTAGACAACCCATCGGCATCTTGGTTTTGGGCTCCTGCTCTATATTGGATTTTAAAATCATATGCTGACAACCCAGACAGCCATCTATAACTGGTGGAGTCCAGTTTGGCAGAAGTCAAAATATAAGTTAAGGGGTTACTGTCAGTTACAACTGTAAATTCAGCCCCATACAAATAGTCGCTAAACTTTGAGGTAACCGCCCACTTTAGCGCCAGGAACTCAAGTTTATGAGCAGGGTATCTGGCTTCGCTTTTAGTTAATCCTCTACTAGCATAAGCGAGGACCCTCAACTGGCCGTCTTGCTCTTGATATAACGTGGCGCCTAAGCCAGTAGTACTGGCATCGGTATGTAATATATAGGGCAATCTAGGGTCAGCGTATCCCAAGACTGGAGCAGTTGTTAATTTCTCCACAATCATCTCAAAGGCCTGTTGACAGGAAGCATCCCATCTGTCCCCCAGCTTTTCTTTTGGATCATAGTACTGCTGGTATGTGTTCTTACACTTTCTTCCTTTCCGAATTGAGGGATATCCTGCTGTGAGGTTTTTCAGGGGCTTGACTATTTTAGAGAAGTCTTGAACAAACCTCCTATAATACCCAGCAAATCCCAGGAACGATTTCAGCTCCTTGAGAGTCTGTGGCTTTGGCCAGGTTCTAATAGCCTTAATCTTTTCTGGGTCAGTTTCTACTCTGTGTTCTGAAACAATATGCCCCAAATATCGGACTGATGACTGAAAAAATTTACATTTCTCAGGTGATAGTTTCAAGCCGTATTCTTTCAGATGGGAAAGGACCTGCACCAATCGACGTTCATGCTCTTCGAGTGTCTCAGAAAAAAACTATAAGGTCATCAATGAAAACCAGCACCTCTTTTCGATTGAGATCACCCATACAGCGCTCCATGAGCCGCTGAAAGGTACTGGGAGCATTTGTGATCCCTTGTGGCATTCTGTTGAATTCCCAGAATCCTTGAGGGCACACAAAGGCTGTCTTATGTTTATCTGCTTCTTCCATCTCAATTTGGTAGTATCCCGATTTCAAATCCAAAAACGGAGAACCATTTCGAGCCATTTAATACGGAAAAAACCTCTTCCAAGTTGGGAAGCGCATATGCGTCCTTTATCGTTTGGGAATTAAGCTTCCTAAAGTCGATGCAAAGGCGTACCGAATTATCTCTCTTCTTCACTACCACTATAGGGGAAGCGAAGGGAGACTCAGATTCTCTAATAACTCCAGCAGCCAGCAGTTCTTGCAGATGTTTGCGGACAGCATCGACATCCTGTGGGTGAATGGGCCGTGCTCGATGCTTAAACGGAGTTTCATCACTAAGCTTGATGCGATGTTTTACTTTATCTGTTTGCCCATAGTCCATTTCATGTAATGCAAACACCTCAGGCATCGTGTTCAACAAGGTCAATATTCGGCTCCTCCATTCTGTTGATAAAGGGGAATCACCAAAATTAACCTTGATTTGCAGGCTGTTAGAGTTCATTTGAGTCTGAAGGTAGTCATGTCCTGAAGGAGTATCGATTATGCGCTGAACAGCGTGCATTTCAGCAATCACTGTTCTGGGGGGGACTGTTATATCATTCTGAGTGTCATTTCGCACCACTACAGGTAAACTAAAGGAGCGTTTAGCTGGCAAAGTGTACAGTCCACTTGCCACTAATAATCCGCCTGGCACATATGACATCTTTGGCTGTCCTAATGTTGTCAATGTTCCTGGAGGACAATGACTTAGATGAACAACTCCATCAAGGACAGCTACACTTCCAGCTGACACAATTTCAGGAGTAATTCCTTTCAATACGACACTTCCCAGAAGTTCAGTGCTCATTTGCTTATGTCTGACATCCAAAATTTTACGTACTGCTCGATATCCATTGTAGACTGGATTTAGCTTTACTGGATTCTTCTGAGCATGGTTAGCATAAAGAGCATCTAGGGAATTAGTTCCCACAAGAACTTGTGGCACATGCATCACATCAGGGACCACTAGGGCTAATGTGGTAACCTTTGCTTTTACTCCCAAGAACTCCTTTGGAAATGTCAGAGTGAGTTCTACATAGCCCAAGTAGGGAATTGATTGCCCATTAGCTTCCTCTACTTCCAGTAAAGACTCAAGTGACTTCATAGGATGATTCGATAGATGATCGTGATAAAAGGACAACGGAATTGTGGTCACTTGGGAACCTGTATCTAAAAGACAATTTACAGGAGTTCCGTCAACAAACAGCCGGGCAGTACATTTCATCCCAACTAATCCCCTTGGTAATGTGTCCTGTATCACTGCATTACAATGTTTGTTAAACACTCTTTTAGGTTTGTTAGGGCACGCGAGTCTTGCTTCAGTCTCTGTAAGCCCTGCTACAGAGGCTGCTTGGAGTTTAACTGTGGGGATGCAACTCTGTTTTTCAGGTCCCACTGAGCCTGTTTCTCCCTCAACTGATGTCGTTTGCTTTCTACTTTCGCCGGATTTGGATTATTTTCACAATTTACGGCAACATGACCATCTTCCCCACAACGGAAACAGTAACCTGGACGAGGTCGGGTTGATATCAATGCACTACTACTGACTGGCCTACCCTCTTCCTGTCTAGTCTGCCTGGGATGCAACGCCACAGAAGGACTCCTGAACCCAGATGTCCTTGCCGACTGAGGTTTCTGAGAATCTGAGGTGGCTAATTGAGCTTTTAACTCTGCAACTTGTCTCGTTAGTTTCACAATCTCTTCAGCTTCCGAGCTTCTATTCGGAACTTTTCGAGAAACTGCAGCTTCCATGACTTGAACTTGAGCCCGTAATTCAGTTAGCTCCCTTTTCAGTGATGTTACATCCACTACTTTGGAACAAGCAGGCTGACATTTCTGGTAAGTTAGTGGTTGCATGGAGGCAAGTTGAGCGTGGATGTTCGATAACTGCTTTTGCATTGAGTCTGTTTCAGGGGTCGCTACATTAGTTACCTCAGGTGAATGAGCAGACAACTGATGAGCCGCAGCTCTCAACTTGGAAGGGCCTAGACCTTGTTTAGCCATCCCAAAGTGACTTCTCATTCTATCCTCCTTTGAAGCTTGCCTGTCTTCCTCCGTTCAAACGGACACTACTAGTTCTGCAAAGGAAGGTGGGTTAATCTTCCTCCTTTCCAGCTGAAGATCTGCAATTAAGCCGTTATCCCAGCACCCGCAACGGAATTGCTTCAATAAACAGTGATTACGTTCACTCTCTACAATACCTCCCCTTCTCACTGCTGAACTTAACATCACTTGTAATCGATGAAGGTAGCTGGAGGGCTTTTCTCCTTGATTCTGCAGCATCGTCATGAACCTTGCTAGCAATTCATCCCCATCCTCCACTGATCCATACACTGACTCCAGTAACTCTAAATACACTGAGGGCGATGACTGTGGACTAACATGTTTGATCACGTCAGCAGCAGGTGGAAGCAAGCTGTCTAGGGTTTTTCTTATACGAGACAAGTCCGACACAGATGGATCGTCGAGTAAGAATTCCACATTCGCTCGCCATGTTTCGAAGTCTGGCTCATTTGGTGGACGTGGGAATTTCCCTGAAAAAGGTCTGAGACGTAGGGAAGTATGCTGAGCCATTACATCAGTTGTTCTTACAACATGCTCGACCACAACTCGTTGTACATCAGGAGGATCAATAATATCCATAGTCAGAGCAGGGCGCAGCATCTTTCTGGCTGAAGGATCATTAATTCCACCTGTATCAGATACACTGTTCATCTCAATTTCCTTGGACAGGTTTTGAGTTCTCTGACATTCAACACCAAGAAATGGAGAAGCAGTTGATGATCGCGATATTTCTATACTTTCTCCCATCTCTTGTGATGTGGTGGCTGACCCACGATCATTCAATAGGTTGTCCATGCTAAGTCCCCGAGCTTGGGAGTCTGCTACATGATGTTCTTCTTTCTCACCCAAGGTGAGCGACTGTTCAGTGGTAGAGCCAACCAACCTCATCTTTACCAACTCCTCTTGAAGCACTTGTTGAAAAGATTTGCCTGAATCCTTAGCAATGGCTTTCAATTCTGCCAAATAGCCCTTAGTAGCATCATCTTTAGCTACAGGTGAGTATAAACTGCTTAGGGCACGCACAGTGAACACTACATCTGCATCTGCGGTGCTAACAATAGTTAAGAGTATTACTTAGAGTACGACTGATACTGCCATACCGGACAAGCCAAGTTTTGGTCAGATTCACTCAGTGTTATGCCACTAACTATGATAGCATTAGAAACATTCACGTTTTCTCGTTCCACTATATCCATACTGTTAATACTAAGATAGCTTGTTTCACAATAAAAATTCTCTTTTGTCAAACTGAAAATTCACTGTTGTTGTTAAGCAGTCAATCTCCTGGCTGGCGGCGCCAACTTTTCTTGTAGCGCTTGTTCTCGGCTAATGACTTAGTGTATTACTATAGTATAAATAGCATAATGCCAATTTGTGGACCAACGTCTCAGAAGAATGGATTCGCTGCAGAGAAAGACGCAACAACAACCGTGAAATGACTCAAGAGTCGTTTCTCTTACCACACATGTATTTGTAACAAACTCAGGTGAGTTGAGATTTCTTAATACTGTATAAGATAGGAAAAACAACAAAAGAAATTAAATTCAAAATCAGTATTTTAAATTTTTCTGTAACATATTTGGGTTTACAGGATTCACAAACTCTTTGTCTGAATTGGTTTCCCACAAGGTAAGTTACTATACTGTCTTTCCTTCCACACTTAAATCAAATAATATCAAACATTCTTACAGTATCATCCTTTGTTCTCCCTTAATTTTCTTTTAAACAACTAGCACTTAAATACAAATTACAGTTTGAAAACAACAAAAAGAAGAAACACTTCTTCTTCCCTTTTTTTTCTTTTTTAAATGATCTTAATCTCGCAGGTGAACAGTTCTTCAAATAAAACGTAGATGGGAGATTTAATGTCTCTGAGCTGTTGATGAAGAAAAAACAAAAAATTGTCTCTCCAACGACAAATTTAAAAACAAGAAGAGTGGTTTGATTCCCTACCGTTCGCAGGGTTCCGCAATACTTGTTTTTTCTTTCAGGAGAAAAAAAACCAAAAAATTATCCAAGAAAGACTCAAGGGAGGCTCGCCAGTCCAAACCCTCCTCAGAACTATCGGAAGGCCGGGACAGATCCAGAATGCAGGCGACAGAATATCTCGTCCCAAGGAAGACACCAATCAACTTTGAACAGAAATTTTCAAACAAAGGGAAAAAAACCTGACCTTGAAAAAACAAGGTCACAAAAATATCATAAATATCTTCATTGTACATGATGCATTCCAAACAGTACTTAGATGTTCACATGCATTTCTCAAATAAAGAGTGTGCAACTCTATATACACAATGTTTGTAGTCATTTAAGCACTTTCCATCATATAATTACATAGTTAGCTGCCATTTTATCAATACAGTAACACACTGTTTCTGTTTCCGTATCTAAAACCTCCTCTGTTCTTACACACAATTACAATTTTAGTTGTAAACACCAAGAAGGCAGTTTAACTTACCAAGGAAGTCGCTACTGTAACTGTCAGAACACGTCTGGTTTGGATGGTTCGCGTCTCCTTCAAACTCTTTTCTCTCACCTTTTTTCACCAAAATACACTCTATATCAGCATCACTCGTAATTAACATGTGTTAAAGTATGTTGTTGTTTTTTTTTCACTCACGTAAGCTCCTCAACAAGTCGCGAAAGACCTCGCTCATTAGGAATGTGCATCCGTGCGCGAGAGAGACATTCCTAACTACACGTGCACACCTTGTGCGAAAAACCGGAACTAGCTGCATTTCCGCGCTGCTATTGGTCCGCCTCAAGTTCAGGTTTAATTATCATCAGCCACATTAATTGCGGCTAAGATATATGCACATATATATTCTATATTGCTATATACATATTTATATAATGTATATAAATACAGTTCCTGTTCATTCTATTACAGTTAATTTCTAAATTCTTTATAAAAGAATTTTCAAGGGTTCTCACATCATCTTGTCATTCACAAATTGTACTTATTTATTTATCTTTTCTGTTACTTCCGGTAACCTGGTTACATTGAACTCACAGTTTATGCCTGCAAAATGATTGTCCCAGTCTTAATTGTTTCAGGCCAAACGGACAACTTAATCCTGGGTAGCAACGCTATCAAATGGCTCATTGAAAGAATGAAAGGAACTGATGGATACTGGAGACTTGTATCCAGCCAAGTTAAGACTGACGATGTTGAATGTCACCAATTGCTGTCTCTTCTTTCTAATGTGGAACGATGGAAGGGAGGAGAAATGCCTGAAAAAGTAGGCACAGCTAGGTTGAAGGAGAAGATAACACTAGATCCACATCATGAACATCTTGCTTGGGCTCAGCTTCCTGAATCAACAGCTGTTTCTGTAGGGAGCATGGTTATAGTCGAGCCAACCCGCTGTAAATGTCCAAGGAATGTGATCATAGGGAGAGGCATCACACCTATGTGGGGCAGTAGATGGGTACCGTTCAAAATAATTAACCCTACAGACAAGTTAATCGTTCTTAAGAAAAGCTCAAAAATAGTGGATGTTTTCACTTGTATAGCTGTTGAAGAGTTGTCCACACCTGAGTCTTTGAAGAGCAATGTTCAGTGTGCTGTAAGTACTGAGAGCCAGGTGCATTCCAGTAATGAGAAAGCAAATGTGTTGGATAAGTTAGGACTACAGGATCTGGATCTTGAGGCTTGTGAAGTGTCAAATGAGTGGAGGGACAGACTTTTGAATGTTATTGTGAAATATGAGTCAACATTTTCCCGTGGAAAAATGGACTGCGGAGAAGCCACCGACTTTGTACACAAAATCCACTTGGTGGACGAGAAGCCATTTCGACTCCCTTATCGCCGTGTAGCTCCCTGCCACTACGATAAGCTACGTCTTGAATGAGATAGAACTAAAGGGCATTATAAGGAAATCTCAGCGTGAGTATGCATCTCCACTAGTTTTAGTGTGGAAAAAGAATGGTGACCTTCGTGTTTGTACAGATTTTAGGTGGCTGAATGCGACGACAGTAAAGGATGCGCACCCACTTCCACACCAGTCAGACACACTTGCAGCACTGGGAGGCAATGTTTTATTTTCCACCATGGACTTGACTTCTGGCTTTTATAATGTGCCCTTGTTTAAAGAGCATAAGAAGTACACAGCCTTTTCCTCTCCTTTTGGCCTCCACGAATATAATCGTCTACCTCAAGGTTTGACCAACAGTCCAGCGACCTTTATGAGGATGATGATGTCAATTTTCGGTGATGAAAATTTCACTAGTCTTCTTTGCTATTTGGACGATCTGATGGTTTTTGCTCCAAATGAGCAGGTAGCTCTTGAACGACTAGAACTGGTTTTCTCACGTCTGTCCAAGCATAACTTAAAACTAGCACCAAAAAAGTGCATGTTCCTTAGGAGATCTGTTACGTTCTTGGGGCATGTTGTCACTGAGGATGGTGTTCAGAATGACCCAGGAAAGGTTAAGGTGATCAGTGATGTCCAGACTGTTGATCTCATGGAAGCAGATGGTGTAACCCCTTCTCAAAAAAAGTTCAGATCATTCTTGGGTATGGTTTTATACTATCAGCATTTCATCCCAGACTGTTCCGCTAAGGCAAAACCTCTGTTCACTCTCCTATCAGGTGGGTCACAACAAAAAGTTAACCGGAAGCATGGCCATATGGAAAAGCCACATGCTGTTGTAAAACTTTCGCCCAAGAGTTTTGCAAAACTTCCTTCGGAACCTTAAAGCAAAACCTACTGCACAGTGTCACTCTTGCTCACCCTGATTTTAGTCATCCCTTTATTCTCTCCATTGACGCTTCATTTGATGGCATAGGAGCTGTGTTGTCTCAAGTGCTCACAGGTGAGAAAATTGCATGCCCAGTAGCCTTTGCAAGCAAAACGCTGTCCAAGTCCCAGATGAACTACTCAGCACATCGACTTGAATTTCTGGCTTTAAAATGGGCCATTTGTGACAAGTTTAGCCATTGGCTAAAAGGAAGACATTTTACAGCATGGTCAGACAATAATCCTTTGACCTATATTCTAACCAAACCCAGGTTAGATGCATGCGAACGACTTTGACCTGAAGTATGTGCCAGGTACGAAGAACGTTGTTGCAGATGTCTTAAGCAGAGAGCCCTTTGTTAAGTCTTGTGTCAGCCATCGTCTGTTAAAAGAACCATGTTTCTCTCCTGGATGAAGTCAATGGTGTTGTTACTGGGACTGTGCAAGATGCCTTTCGTGTATCTAATTGCTGTCAGAATGTGCAGGCTACCACGGACTGTGAAACTGGAAACAAGCCACGGGATGATGTGTATGACTTGTGTTCTAGATCCTTAGATGCTGCTGAAGTTTCTGCTGTGTTGCAAGCTCACTCCACCAATGAGGTTAGTCTCTTACCTGTAACCGATACAACATCACTCCAGCTACCTTCTGAAGCTCTGTCTGTAGCGATTCCTTTTTCCAGGCTCGCCAGTCTTCAAGAGCAGGACAACACAGTTGGAAGAGTCATCAACTATGAGACATGAACGCCCTTCAAAAAGTGAGAGAGCAAAGGACTCCAGATCTGTGACATACCTTTTGAAGCACTGGAAAAAGCTAAAGATTCGTAATTATGTGCTGTACAAAGTAAAGAAAGATCGGCTGATGAATAGAAAACTCTTTCAATATGTTCTACCAGAATCCCTGAAACATGATGTTCTCCGTGGTGTTTATGATGCTGCCGGACACCAGGGTAGTGCAAGAACTCTCTCCTGTATAGCTGAAAGATTCCACCTGTGCTACCCGTGGCAGTGCTCTTGATTCTGCTTTGACGGATGATATTGATCCTGTTTTAAAGACATCCGATGGTTACTACAAATGGATGGATCACATGATGGTGCTAATGTACAGGACACAAACTGTGGTAGTGCTCCAGAACTCCATGTTGATATGACTGCTTCAGAGTGTTCTGACAATGATCACCTCAATCCAGAACCAGAGCGTTTGCCTGTACCTGCGCTGAACGAGTCGTCCAGTTGTGTGCAAGAACCGGATGACACATCTGCCCCTGTCATTTACGAACAGCCCACAAGTGCACGCACAATTCAGACCACCACTCGATTAGGGAGACCAGTTAAACCCCCTAACAGACTTATTTGTGAAATTGAAAGTCAAAAAGTTGCTCAAGTCAATTTCCAGGGACCTAATTTTATTGATTTGATAAAGAACATTTTTGCATAGTGCACTTAGGTCTGAATGGTGATTTGTATCAGAGTTATGTTGCGTTTTTCATTGTGAAGGACTGAGGTGTATGTGCACTATAAGAAGTTCAGAGAGCAGAGATACATGTCTTACTACAAGGAGTGTGTAGGCTGCACCTCCTATTGTCTGTGTTAGTGTGGGACCTGGTACCATCCCATTTTTACACACTTCCTGGGAAGAGATAATGTTCTGACGTACTGTATTATAATGCTCTTGTACTCACATCTGTTTTGTTTCTTTGTTCACTGTATGTTTTGTTTGTTACATATACTGGTTCTAACCCAATTTAGCAAGAATTTAAGGGGCGTGTATGTAATGGAGTATAAATGATGTTGGTTAAATTCACACATAAATTGGGAAAACACACCATTGGTTGTGCTTTGCTGTATCCGCATTCATCACAGATAGGCGGCGGTGCTACACAAACGGCAGCAGTCTTCATACTGACTTTCTGCCGGTAAGATGAATTAATGATTGCTCTGTCTTGTTAACTAGGTTTGGAAAGATTTTCAAGCATAAAACTAAAATTTTATACTACACACAAGTTACTACTTCTATCTGTGAGCTTCTAGATGTATTCTTTGTGAAAATAAAATAAGAAGAGTGTGTATTAGGCTGCTTGTAAACTTTGAACCCCTGTTTATCTCATTCAAGACTGTCATACATCATTTAATGATCTGCAATACAACCAACTTATGGTGCTGTTTATCCCAGGTATGTCTTTTTGTCACGTCCTTTGTGAATTGTTAGCCAAACCAAGCTTAGCATTAGTGGTGTGTAGCGTAGCGTAGCGTAGTGTAGTGTGGTGTGTAGTATAATGTAGTGTAGTTTAGTGGGGTTTCCCACAGTGTGGTGTGTAGTGATGTAATGTAGTGTGCAGTGTAGTATAGTGTAGTGTAGTGTTGTGTGTAGTATAATGTAGTGTACTGTGGTGTCTACTGTAGTGTAGTGTGGTGTGTAGTGTAGTGGGGTTTCCCACAGTGTGGTGTGTAATGTAGTGTAGAGTGGTGGGTAGTATAACGTAGTGTAGTGTAATGTGGTGTGTATTGTAGTGTGATGTAGTGTAGTGGGGTTCCCCACAGTGTGGTGTGTAATGTAGTGTAATGTAGTGTGGTGTGTAGTATAATGTAAAGTAGTGTAGTGTGGTGTGTAATGTAGTGTAGTGTGGTATGTAGTATAATGTAGTATAATGTAGTGTAATGTAGTGTAGTGGGGTTTCTCAGTGTGGTGTGTAGTGTAGTGTGGTGTGTAGTATAGTGTGGTGTGTAGTGTAATGTAGTGTAGTGTGGTGTGTATTGTAATGTGTAGTGTAGTGTAGTGTGGTGTGTAGTGTAGTGTATTGTGTAGTATAATGTAGTGTAGTGTAGTGGGGTTTCCCACAGTGTGGTGTGCAGTGTAGTGTAATGTAGTGTATTGGGTAGTGTAGTGTGGTATGGTGTGTAGTATAATGTAAAGTAGTGTGGTGTGTAGTGTAGTGTGGTGTGTGGTACTGAATAATGTAGTGTAGTTTAGTGGGGTTTCCCACAGTGTGGTGTGTAGTGATGTGGTGTAGTATAGTGTAGTGTAATGTAATGTAGTGTAGTGTGCAGTGTAGTATAATGTAGTGTACTGTGGTGTGTACTGTAATATAGTGTAGTGTAATGTAGTGTAGTATAATGTGGTGTGGTGTGTAGTGTACTGTGTAGTGCGTAGTCTAGTGTAGTGTAGTGTGGTGTGGTGTGTAGTGAAGTGTGATCTAGTGTAGTGTAGTGGGGTTTCCCACAGTGTGGTGTGTAATGTAGTGTAGTGTGGTGTGTAGTATAATGTAAAGTAGTGTGGTGTGTAGTGTAGTGTGGTATGTAGTATAATGTAGTGTAGTGGGGTTTCCCACAGTGTGGTGTCTAGAGTAGTGTGTAGTATAATGTACTGTAGTGTGGTGTGTAGTATAATGTTGTGTAGTGTACTGTGTAGTGCGTAGTCTAGTGTAGTCTAGTGTAGTGTAGTGTGTAGTATAATGTAGTGTAGTGGGGTTTCCCATAGTGTGGTGTGTAGGTTAGTGTAGTGTAGTGTGGAGTGTAATGTAGTGTAATGTAATGTAGTGTGGTGTGTAATGTGGTTTAGTATAGTGTAGTGTGTAGTATAATGTAGTGTAGTGTGTAGTATAATGTAGTGTAGTGTAGTGTGATGTAGTGTAGTGTAGTGGGGTTTCCCACAGTGTGTTGTGTAGTATAATGTAGTGCGGTGTGCAGTGTAGTGTAGTGTAGTGTAGTGTAGTGGGGTTTCCCTCAGTGTGGTCTGTGGTGTGGTGTGTAGTGGGGTTTCCCACAGTGTGGTATGTAATGTAGTGTAGTGTAGTGTGGTGTGTGTAGTATAATGTAGTGTAATGTAGTGTGTAGTATAATGTAGTCTAGTGTAATGTGGTGTGTGTAGTATAATGTAGTATAATGTAGTGTAGTGTGGTGTGTGTAGTATAATGTAGTGTATTGTAGTGTGGCTTCCCACAGTGTGGTATGTAATGTAGTGTAGGGTAGTGTGGTGTGTGTAGTATAATGTAGTGTAATGTAGTGTGTAGTATAATGTAGTCTAGTGTAATGTGGTGTGTGTAGTATAATGTAGTATAATGCAGTGTAGTGTGGTGCGTGTAGTATAATGTAGTGTAGTGTGGTGTGTGTAGTATAATGTAGTGTATTGTAGTGTGGCTTCCCACAGTGTGGTATGTAATGTAGTGTAGTGTAGTGTGGTGTGTAGTGTGGTGTGTAGTGTAGTGTGGTGTGTGGTGTGTAGTGTAGTGGGGTTTCCCACAGTGTGGTGTGTAGTGTAGTATAGTGTAGTGTAGTATAGTGTAGTGGGGTTTCCCTCAGTGTGGTGTGTAATGTAGTGTAGTATGGTGTGTGTAGTATAATGTGGTGTAGTGTAGTGCGTAGTATAATGTAGTGTAGTGTGGTGTGTAGTGTATTGTGTAGTATAATGTAGTCTAGTGTAATGTGGTCTGTGTAGTATAATGTAGTATAATGCAGTGTAGTGTAGTGTAGTGTGGTGTGTGTAGTATAATGTAATGTAGTATGTAGTATAATGTAGTGTAATGTGGTGTGTGTAGTATAATGCAGTGTAGTATAATGTAGTGTAGTGTGGTGTGTGTAGTATAATGTAGCGTTGTGTAGTGTAGTATAATGTAGTGTGGTTTCCCACAGTGTGGTATGCAATGTAGTGTAGTGTGTAGTATAATGTAGTGTAGTGTAGTGTGGTTTCCCCACAGTGTGGTATGTAATGTAGTTTAGTGTGATTTACCCGAAATTGCGTACTGCAATTTTTTATAAACACAGTGTTTACAGAGTGATATTGAGTACACCGATGAGAACTAGGCGATGGAGTGGAGCAGCGGTTTGGAACGCGGCCCGAGATCCCCGCTGCTGTTGTTCCCGCTCTGACCGGCAGGTGGCGCAGGAGTCCGACAGCGCCGCAGCGCAAGTGGTGAAAACACGGATCTTTAGCTTACTTCTTCTGATCAATCCGTTTGATTCCGTCAATACCAATGCTAAAGCCTTCACCTGAGGCGTGGGGTGAAGTTTAGCGACTCTCCGCGGGGCAGGAAGCGGGATTAGAGCTACGGAGAGGCGGCGGGTTTCATCTCCACTCTGAGGTAAGAGTTACAAAATGGCGGCTGCGGCGCCGAGCGGCTCGCGCTGGGGCACTTTACTCTTATTATTACTTCATAAACAGCACAGTTTACCCTCGGCTCGCGGCCCATGGGGCATCTACTCAGGAACGCCCCAGTGTTAGGGTTAGCAAAGTTAGCTTTTAGCTAAGTGCTCTACTTTAGCTTTTCGGTTAGCCACCTAGCACATAGCTCTATTTTTGGCTACGTTCACTGTTAGCTGAAGCTAATTCTCCTGAGGTGTTTGGCAGTGTTTAATCTCTCACACACACGTTAATAGCAGCAGTGGTGTGTAGTTGTGTAGTGTTGTCACTGTTTCCCCCGGGTCACACTGGAGGGACAGAGACACGGGGGCACATCAGGAGTTAGCAAGTGTATGTGTGTTAGCTGTTAGCTAAGATGGAGGACGCAGCGCGAGGAGCTGTGTTTACGGAAGAGTCTGAACACACACACAAAGTTTGGTACTTTTCCTCAGTAAGACATTAAAGTTCTGAAACTCCGCTCAGGCGGAAGTGTGACTGGGACATGCCGCCGCCGCCCCCCCCAAATACTCTGAGAGCTCACGTGACCGGCAGGCCGACGGGTTATCGGGACCCTAATGCGCGCGTGTGTGTGTGTGTGTGTGTGTGTGTGTTCGTTCCACAGCAGGAGGTTCCTCTCCAGTTCCCCGGTGGTTCTCCTGCAGTGAGGACGAGCTTCCAGAGACTCTCACCGTCAGAAGATGCTGCAGAAATGATAGCGGCTCACGAGTTACACACCGAATACACCTACACTCAGTGCGTATATACACACACACACACACACACACCTACACTCAGTGCGTATACACACACACACACACACACACACACACACACACACCTACACTCAGTGCGTATATACACACACACACGCACACCTACACTCAGTGCGTATACACACACACAGACACACCTACACTCAGTGCGTATACACACACACACACACGCACACCTACACTCAGTGCGTATACACACACACACGCACACCTACACTCAGTGCGTATACACACACACACGCACACCTACACTCAGTGCGTATACACACACGCACACCTACACTCGGTGCGTATACACACACGCACACCTACACTCGGTGCGTATACACACGCACACCTACACTCGGTGCGTATACACACGCACACCTACACTCGGTGCGTATACACACGCACACCTACACTCGGTGCGTATACACACGCACACCTACACTCGGTGCGTATACACACGCACACCTACACTCGGTGCGTATACACACGCACACCTACACTCGGTGCGTATACACACGCACACCTACACTCAGTGCGTATACACACACGCACACCTACACTCAGTGCGTATACACACACGCACACCTACACTCAGTGCGTATACACACGCACACCTACACTCAGTGCGTATACACACGCACACCTACACTCAGTGCGTATACACACGCACACCTACACTCAGTGCGTATACACACGCACACCTACACTCAGTGCGTATACACACGCACACCTACACTCAGTGCGTATACACACGCACACCTACACTCAGTGCGTATACACACGCACACCTACACTCAGTGCGTATACACACGCACACCTACACTCAGTGCGTATACACACGCACACCTACACTCAGTGCGTATACACACGCACACCTACACTCAGTGCGTATACACACGCACACCTACACTCAGTGCGTATACACACGCACACCTACACTCAGTGCGTATACACACACACACACACACGCACACCTACACTCAGTGCGTATACACACACACACCTACACTCAGTGCGTATACACACACACACCTACACTCAGTGCGTATACACACACACACCTACACTCAGTGCGTATACACACGCACACCTACACTCAGTGCGTATACACACGCACACCTACACTCAGTGCGTATACACACACACACACACACACACACACACACCTACACTCAGTGCGTATATACACACACACACGCACACCTACACTCAGTGCGTATACACACACACACACACACAGACACACCTACACTCAGTGCGTATACACACACACACACACGCACACCTACACTCAGTGCGTATACACACACACACACACACACACACACACACACACACCTACACTCAGTGCGTATATACACACACACACGCACACCTACACTCAGTGCGTATACACACACACACACACAGACACACCTACACTCAGTGCGTATACACACACACACACACGCACACCTACACTCAGTGCGTATACACACACACACGCACACCTACACTCAGTGCGTATACACACACACACGCACACCTACACTCAGTGCGTATACACACACACACGCACACCTACACTCAGTGCGTATACACACACGCACACCTACACTCAGTGCGTATACACACACGCACACCTACACTCAGTGCGTATACACACACGCACACCTACACTCGGTGCGTATACACACGCACACCTACACTCAGTGCGTATACACACACACACACACACGCACACCTACACTCAGTGCGTATACACACACACACCTACACTCAGTGCGTATACACACACACACCTACACTCAGTGCGTATACACACGCACACCTACACTCAGTGCGTATACACACGCACACCTACACTCAGTGCGTATACACACACACACACACACGCACACCTACACTCAGTGCGTATACACACACACACACCTACACTCAGTGCGTATACACACACACACACCTACACTCAGTGCGTATACACACACACACACCTACACTCAGTGCGTATACACACACACACACACGCACACCTACACTCAGTGCGTATACACACACACACACACACACACACACACACACCTACACTCAGTGCGTATACACACACACACACACACACACACACACACACCTACACTCAGTGCGTATATACACACACACACGCACACCTACACTCAGTGCGTATACACACACACACACACACAGACACACCTACACTCAGTGCGTATACACACACACACACACGCACACCTACACTCAGTGCGTATACACACACACACACACACACACACACACACACACCTACACTCAGTGCGTATATACACACACACACGCACACCTACACTCAGTGCGTATACACACACACACACACAGACACACCTACACTCAGTGCGTATACACACACACACACACGCACACCTACACTCAGTGCGTATACACACACACACGCACACCTACACTCAGTGCGTATACACACACGCACACCTACACTCGGTGCGTATACACACACGCACACCTACACTCGGTGCGTATACACACGCACACCTACACTCGGTGCGTATACACACGCACACCTACACTCGTGCGTATACACACGCACACCTACACTCAGGTGCGTATACACACGCACACCTACACTCGTGCGTATACACACGCACACCTACACTCGGTGCGTATACACACGCACACCTACACTCGGTGCGTATACACACGCACACCTACACTCAGGTGCGTATACACACGCACACCTACACTCAGGTGCGTATACACACGCACACCTACACTCAGGTGCGTATACACACGCACACCTACACTCAGTGCGTATACACACGCACACCTACACTCAGTGCGTATACACACGCACACCTACACTCAGTGCGTATACACACGCACACCTACACTCAGTGCGTATACACACGCACACCTACACTCAGTGCGTATACACACGCACACCTACACTCAGTGCGTATACACACGCACACCTACACTCAGTGCGTATACACACGCACACCTACACTCAGTGCGTATACACACGCACACCTACACTCAGTGCGTATACACACGCACACCTACACTCAGTGCGTATACACACGCACACCTACACTCAGTGCGTATACACACGCACACCTACACTCAGTGCGTATACACACGCACACCTACACTCAGTGCGTATACACACACGCACACCTACACTCAGTGCGTATACACACACGCACACCTACACTCAGTGCGTATACACACGCACACCTACACTCAGTGCGTATACACACGCACACCTACACTCAGTGCGTATACACACACGCACACCTACACTCAGTGCGTATACACACGCACACCTACACTCAGTGCGTATACACACACGCACACCTACACTCAGTGCGTATACACACACGCACACCTACACTCAGTGCGTATACACACGCACACCTACACTCAGTGCGTATACACACGCACACCTACACTCAGTGCGTATACACACGCACACCTACACTCAGTGCGTATACACACGCACACCTACACTCAGTGCGTATACACACGCACACCTACACTCAGTGCGTATACACACGCACACCTACACTCAGTGCGTATACACACGCACACCTACACTCAGTGCGTATACACACGCACACCTACACTCAGTGCGTATACACACGCACACCTACACTCAGTGCGTATACACACACGCACACCTACACTCAGTGCGTATACACACACGCACACCTACACTCAGTGCGTATACACACACGCACACCTACACTCAGTGCGTATACACACACGCACACCTACACTCAGTGCGTATACACACACGCACACCTACACTCAGTGCGTATACACACACGCACACCTACACTCAGTGCGTATACACACACGCACACCTACACTCAGTGCGTATACACACACGCACACCTACACTCAGTGCGTATACACACACGCACACCTACACTCAGTGCGTATACACACACGCACACCTACACTCAGTGCGTATACACACACGCACACACACACACACCTACACTCAGCGCGTATACACACACACACACCTACACTCAGCGCGTATACACACACACACACCTACACTCAGTGCGTATACACACACACACACCTACACTCAGTGCGTATACACACCGAATACACCTACACTCAGTGCGTATATACACACACACACACACACACACACACACCTACACTCAGTGCGTATACACACACACACACCTACACTCAGCGCGTATACACACACACACACCTACACTCAGTGCGTATACACACACACACACCTACACTCAGTGCGTATACACACCGAATACACCTACACTCAGTGCGTATATACACACACACACACACACACACACACACCTACACTCAGTGCGTATACACACACACACACACACACACACACACACACCTACACTCAGTGCGTATATACACACACACACGCACACCTACACTCAGTGCGTATACACACACACACACACAGACACACCTACACTCAGTGCGTATACACACACACACACACGCACACCTACACTCAGTGCGTATACACACACACACGCACACCTACACTCAGTGCGTATACACACACGCACACCTACACTCAGTGCGTATACACACACGCACACCTACACTCGGTGCGTATACACACGCACACCTACACTCAGGTGCGTATACACACGCACACCTACACTCAGTGCGTATACACACACGCACACCTACACTCAGTGCGTATACACACGCACACCTACACTCAGTGCGTATACACACGCACACCTACACTCAGTGCGTATACACACGCACACCTACACTCAGTGCGTATACACACGCACACCTACACTCAGTGCGTATACACACACACACACCTACACTCAGTGCGTATACACACACACACACCTACACTCAGTGCGTATACACACACACACACCTACACTCAGTGCGTATACACACACACACACCTACACTCAGTGCGTATACACACACGACACACCTACACTCAGTGCGTATACACACACACACCTACACTCAGTGCGTATACACACACACACACCTACACTCAGTGCGTATACACACACACTCACACACACACACACACACACCTACACTCAGTGCGTATATACACACACACACGCACACCTACACTCAGTGCGTATACACACACACACACACAGACACACCTACACTCAGTGCGTATACACACACACACACACACGCACACCTACACTCAGTGCGTATACACACACACACGCACACCTACACTCAGTGCGTATACACACACGCACACCTACACTCAGTGCGTATACACACACGCACACCTACACTCGGTGCGTATACACACGCACACCTACACTCGGTGCGTATACACACGCACACCTACACTCAGTGCGTATACACACACGCACACCTACACTCAGTGCGTATACACACACACACCTACACTCAGCGCGTATACACACACACACACCTACACTCAGTGCGTATACACACACACACACCTACACTCAGTGCGTATACACACCGAATACACTTACACTCAGTGCGTATATACACACACACACACACACACACACACACCTACACTCAGTGCGTATACACACACACCACACACACTACATCAGTGCGTATACTCAAACAACAACACCTACACTCTGTGCGTATACAACCCACACACACACACACACCATGCACTCGTGCGTATACACACACACACACACCTACACTCGTGCGTATACACACACACACACATCACACACCTACACTCGTGCGTATACACACACACCACACTCACATACACACACCACTACACTCAGTGCGTATACACACACCACACTCACTCGGTGCGTATACACACACACACACACACACACCTCACTCGTGCGTATACAACAAACACACACCTGCACTCGTGCGTATACACAACACACACACACACACACCACACTCGGTGCGTATACACACACACACACACCGTGCGTATACCACACAACACTACACTCGGTGCGTAAACACACGCACCACCTACGACTCGGTGCGTATAACACACGCACACCTACACTCAGTGCGTATACACACACGCACACCTACACTCAGTGCGTATACACACCACACCTACACTCAGTGCGTATACACACTCACACCTACACTCAGTGCGTATACACACACCTACACTCAGTGCGTATACACCACACCTACACTCAGCGCGTATACACACACACACACCTACACTCAGCGCGTATACACACACACACACCTACACTCAGCGCGTATACACACACACACACCTACACTCAGCGCGTATACACACACACACACCTACACTCAGTGCGTATACACACACACACACCTACACTCAGCGCGTATACACACACACACACACACCTACACTCAGTGCGTATTACACACACACACACACACACCTACACTCAGTGCGTATACACACCGAATACACCTACACTCAGTGCGTATATACACACACCACACACACTCAGCGCGTATACACACACACACACCTACACTCAGCGCGTATACACACACCACACACCTACACTCAGCGCGTATACACACGCACACCTACACTCAGTGCGTATACACACGCACACCTACACTCAGTGCGTATACACACGCACACCTACCTCAGTGCGTATACACACGCACACCTACACTCAGTGCGTACTACACACGCACGACCTACATCAGTAGCGTATACACACGCACACCTACACTCTCAGTGCGGTCATACACACCGACACACCTACACTCAGTGGTATACACACGCACACCTACACTCACTGTGCGTATACACACGCAACACCTACACTCAGTGCGGATACACACGCACACCTACACTCGGTGCCGTATACACACGCCACCATACACTCGGTGCGTATACACCCCGCACTACCTACACTCAGGTGCGTATCACGCAACACCTACGCTATACACCGCACACCACACTCAGTGCGTATACACACGCACACCTACACTCAGAGCGTATACACACGCACACCTACACTCGGTGCGTATACACACGCACACCTACCACTCGGTGCGTATAACACACGCACACATACATCGGTGCGTATAC
>CM059212.1:401739-404239 GCA_030347435.1 Clarias fuscus
ACACACACACACACCTGCACTCGGTGCGTATACTCACACACACACACACACCTGCACTCGGTGCGTATACTCACACACACACACACACCTGCACTCGGTGCGTATACTCACACACACACACACACACCTGCACTCGGTGCGTATACTCACACACACACACACACACCCTGCACTCGGTGCGTATACTCACACACACACACACACACCTGCACTCGGTGCGTATACTCACACACACACACACACACCTGCACTCGGTGCGTATACTCACACACACACACACACACCTGCACTCGGTGCGTATACTCACACACACACACACACACCTGCACTCGGTGCGTATACTCACACACACACACACACACCTGCACTCGGTGCGTATACTCACACACACACACACACCTGCACTCGGTGCGTATACTCACACACACACACACACACCTGCACTCGGTGCGTATACTCACACACACACACACACCTGCACTCGGTGCGTATACTCACACACACACACACACCTGCACTCGGTGCGTATACTCACTCACACACACACACCTGCACTCGGTGCGTATACTCACACACACACACACACACCTGCACTCGGTGCGTATACTCACACACACACACACACACACCTGCACTCGGTGCGTATACTCACACACACACACACACACCTGCACTCGGTGCGTATACTCACACACACACACACACACCTGCACTCGGTGCGTATACTCACACACACACACACACACCTGCACTCGGTGCGTATACTCACACACACACACACACACCTGCACTCGGTGCGTATACTCACACACACACACACACACCTGCACTCGGTGCGTATACTCACACACACACACACACCTGCACTCGGTGCGTATACTCACACACACACACTCTGCACTCGGTGCGTATACACACCTACACTCGTGCGTATACTCACACACACACACACCTGCACTCGGTGCGTATACACACATACACACCTGCACTCGGTGCGTATACTCACACACACACACACACACACACACCTGCACTCGGTGCGTACACACACCTACACTCGGTGCGTATACACGCCTGCACTCGGTGCGTATACTCACACACACACACACACACACCTGCACTCGGTGCGTATACTCACACACACACACACACACCTGCACTCGGTGCGTATACTCACACACACACACACACACCTGCACTCGGTGCGTATACTCACACACACACACACACACACCTGCACTCGGTGCGTATACTCACACACACACACACACACACCTGCACTCGGTGCGTATACTCACACACACACACACACACACCTGCACTCGGTGCGTATACTCACACACACACACACACCTGCACTCGGTGCGTATACTCACACACACACACACACCTGCACTCGGTGCGTATACTCACACACACACACACACGCCTGCACTCGGTGCGTATACACGCCTGCACTCGGTGCGTATACACGCCTGCACTCGGTGCGTATACACGCCTGCACTCGGTGCGTATACACGCCTGCACTCGGTGCGTATACTCACACACACATACACGCCTGCACTCGGTGCGTATACTCACACACACACACACGCCTGCACTCGGTGCGTATACTCACACACACATACACCTACACTCGGTGCGTATACACACCTACACTCGGTGCGTATACTCACACACACACACACACCTGCACTCGGTGCGTATACACACCTGCACTCGGTGCGTATACTCACACATACACACACACACCTGCACTCGGTGCGTACACACACCTGCACTCGGTGCGTACACACGCCTGCACTCGGTGCGTATACTCACACACACACACACACACCTGCACTCGGTGCGTACACACACCTGCACTCGGTGCGTACACACACCTGCACTCGGTGCGTACACACACCTGCACTCGGTGCGTATACACACCTACACTCGGTGCGTATACTCACACATATACACACCTACACTCGGTGCGTATACTCACACATACACACGCCTGCACTCGGTGCGTACACACGCCTGCACTCGGTGCGTATACTCACACACACACACA
The DNA here is from genome assembly GCA_030347435.1 of Clarias fuscus. Classification (NCBI taxonomy): domain Eukaryota; kingdom Metazoa; phylum Chordata; class Actinopteri; order Siluriformes; family Clariidae; genus Clarias; species Clarias fuscus. Next base: position 403,796 of record CM059212.1, read on the forward strand.
CCTGCACTCGGTGCGTATACTCACACACACACACACCTGCACTCGGTGCGTATACTCACACACACACACACCTGCACTCGGTGCGTATACTCAGACACACACACACCTGCACTCGGTGCGTATACTCAGACACACACACACCTGCACTCGGTGCGTATACTCACACACACACACACACACACACCTGCACTCGGTGCGTATACTCACACACACACACACACACACCTACACTCGGTGCGTATACTCACACACACACACACCTACACTCGGTGCGTATACACACCTACACTCGGTGCGTATACACACCTACACTCGGTGCGTATACACACCTACACTCGGTGCGTATACACACCTACACTCGGTGCGTATACTCACACACACACACACACACCTGCACTCGGTGCGTACACACACCTGCACTCGGTGCGTATACACACCTGCACT
>CM059212.1:409239-419239 GCA_030347435.1 Clarias fuscus
CACACCTACACTCGGTGCGTATACTCACACACACACTCACACACCTCTACACTCGGTGCGTGTATACACTCACACACCCTTACACTCGGTGCGTGTATACACTCACACACCCTTACACTCGGTGCGTGTATACACTCACACACCCTTACCCTCGGTGCGTGTATACACTCACACACCCTTACCCTCGGTGCGTGTATACACTCACACACCCTTACCCTCGGTGCGTGTATACACTCACACACCCTTACCCTCGGTGCGTGTATACACTCACACACCCTTACCCTCGGTGCGTGTATACACTCACACACCCTTACCCTCGGTGCGTGTATACACTCACACACCCTTACCCTCGGTGCGTGTATACACTCACACACCCCTACCCTCGGTGCGTGTATACACTCACACACCCTTACCCTCGGTGCGTGTATACACTCACACACCCTTACCCTCGGTGCGTGTATACACTCACACACCCTTACCCTCGGTGCGTGTATACACTCACACACCCTTACCCTCGGTGCGTGTATACACTCACACACCCTTACCCTCGGTGCGTGTATACACTCACACACCCCTACACTCGGTGCGTGCGCACATATACGGAACAACTAATTGAGGTGTGTGTGTGTGTGTAGTGAAACAGACACCCAGTTCTCTTCAGACACAGACTTGGAGGATCCTGAGGGGCGGAGCCTCAAACCTGGGAAAGGAAAGGTAATGATCCAATCAGCTGTTAGAACAGGAGTGTGTTTATTTGCTTGATATGGGCATATGGTTCTCACCTTGACCTGTGTGTGTGTGTGTGTGTGTGTGTGTGTGTGTGTAGAAGGGGAAGAAGGCGGTGGTGCGTGCTCAGGGTCGAGTGAATGGCCATCATCAGGAGAACGGCACAGAGAACCTCTCACTGTTCGAGATCGTTAAACTGGGCAAGAGTGCCACACAGGTACACACACACATACACACACACAGACTCTCGTGTGCACACCCTCTCTCACTCTCACACACATTCTCACATGCACATTCTCATTCACACTCTCACACACGCTCTCACTTGCAGACACTCACACAAACTCTCTCTCTCTCACACACACACATATAGGTGCATAAACTGTATAGGTGAATAGTTCACAGGTATGTGATTCATCTTTTCCTTTTTTTTGTATTTGCGTGTGTTCGTGGTCTGTGTGTGTCTGTGTGTGTGTGTAGTCAGTGGTAGATGACTGGATTGAGGCGTATAAGAACAACCGAGATGCTGCACTACTGGAACTCATTAACTTCTTCATCCACTGCTCTGGCTGTAAAGGTGAGTGTGAGTGCGCGCGCGTGTGAGTTCACGTATGTTTGTGTTTGCAGTTTCTTCTCTGCTTTTATACAGACAAGTTAAAATACTGTGTGTGTGTGTGTTAGGTGCCGTGAGTTCAGAGATGTTTCGTCACATGCAGAACTCTGAGATCATCAGAAGGATGACTGAGGAGTTTGATGAGGTTAGGTGTGTGTGTGAGAGTGCGCGCGCGTGTGTGAGTGCGCACGCGTGTGTGAGAGCGCGCGCGCGTGTGTGAGAGCGCGCGCGCGTGTGTGAGAGCGCGCGCGCGTGTGTGAGAGCGCGCGCGCGTGTGTGAGAGCGCGCGCGCGTGTGTGAGAGCGCGCGCGCGTGTGTGAGAGCGCGCGCGCGTGTGTGAGAGCGCGCGCGCGTGGTTCTGAGTCACAGGTCTAGAACTTCTCCATTAAACCTGCACCAGAACCACACCAGGGAGTGTAGAGCCTTTACTGGACCTGGTGAAATATCTGTGTGTGTGTTTACAGGACAGTGGGGACTACCCCCTCACCATGGCAGGTCCTGTGTGGAAGAAGTTCCGCTGGGGGTTCTGTGAGTTCATCAGTGTCCTGGTGCGTCAGTGTCAGTACAGCATCATCTACGACGAGTACATGATGGACACAGTCATCTCTCTCCTCACCGGCCTGTCTGACTCCCAGGTCAGGGCCTTCAGACACACCTCCACCCTCGCAGGTCAGTCTCACACACACTCACTCAGACTCACACACACTCACTCAGACTCACACACACTCACTCAGACTCACCTCCACCCTCGCAGGTCAGAGTCAAGTCAATTTTATTTATATAGCGCTTTTAACAATTGACATTGTCGCAAAGCAGCTTTACACAATAAAAGAAGTAAGTTTGTATGCAATGTATATGAATCAAAATGACAAGATTGTCCCTGATGAGCGAGCCGAGGGCGACGGTGGCAAGGAAAAACTCCCTGAGATGGTAATAGGAAGAAACCTTGAGAGGAACCAGACTCAACAGGGAACCCATCCTCATCTGGGTGATAACGGAGAGCAGGGATTGATCAGCACTCATACTGTGTGAGACTGGAAGTTCAGTATAACAGGAGATGTGATCAATTTAAAATTGGGTCCAGTTCATTATTGGAGGCTCAGGTAGACTGTAGGAAACTCCAGTCCAGAACTATCGAGCGACTGAAGTCACAAGTCCTCAGAGAACAGCTGTCTGCATCAGTTGAGGACAGGACCGTCTTCATGGTAATGTGGAACCATCCCCAGTCACCACACGCATCCCAGGCAGACCACACGGGGCATCCATGCGACGAGATCTCCAACCAGAAGCAGGACTCCAGGACGAGTTAGACGGCTCCAGAGGGCAGAGGGGTCTGGATCACTGGCAACTCAGGAGCGAAACATGTATAGCTCGACAGAGAGAGAGGAGAGAGCAGAAGAGGAGAGAACAGAAAATAAGGAGAGATGGCAGTTAGGTCTGGTCACAGTCAACATGTATAAGGTGAATGTATATTTAGTGCAAAGTGCAAGCAGAGACTCCGGCAGGACTAACTATAACAGCATAACTAAAAGGGAGGAGCCAGAAGGAAACACAAACATGAGGGGGAACTGAGATGTAAAGCAACCAATCACCTCACCGTCAACAAACCTGAGTGAACAATGAGAGTGGGGAGGACAGCATCTAAACATACCAGTTCACCAGAATACTCTACGTCCATGAGTCCCCCAGATCTGCTCCTTTACCTAAGGTTAATCTATTTACAAACATGCTGCGCTAAATAAATAGGTTTTTAGCCTAGACTTAAACACTGAGACTGTGTCTGAGTCCCGAACATTAATAGGAAGACTATTCCATAACTTTGGGGCTTTGTAGGAAAAAGCTCCGCCCCCTGCTGTAGTTTTAATAATACGTGGTACTGACAGGCAGCCTGCATTCTTTGATGGAAGTAGGCGTGGCGGATCGTAAGACACTAGCAGTTCACTCAAATACTGTGGCGCGAGACCATTTAGTGCTTTAAATGTCAAAAGTAGAATCTTAAAATCGAGGTGAAATTTCACAGGGAGCCAATGCAGTGTAGATAAGATAGGGGTGATGTGCTCGTATCTTCTGGTTTTAGTGAGGACTCTCGCTGCTGCATTCTGTACTAACTGAAGCTTGTTTATACACATAGTTGAACAACCAGACAGTAAGGCGTTACAATAGTCCAACCTAGAGGTGATAAAAGCATGAACTAGTTTTTCTGCATCATTTAGTGACAATATGTTTCTAATCTTGGCAATATTTCTAAGGTGAAAGAAAGCTATCCTGGTGATATTATCTACATGAGCTTCAAACGAAAGGCTGGAATCTATAATCACACCGAGGTCTTTTACTGTTGCACTTGATGGAACAGAAAGGCCATCTAAAGTTACAGTGTGATCAGAAAGCTTACTTCTAGCTACTTGTGGTCCTATGACCAGAACTTCTGTCTTATCAGGATTAAGCAGAAGAAAATTAATTAACATCCAATCTCTTATGTCCTGCACACACTGCTCAATTTTAGCAAACTGGTTTTTCTCATCTGGTTTTGCTGAGACATATAATTGTGTGTCATCAGCATAACAATGAAAACTAATACCATGTTTACGAATTATGTTGCCCAGAGGAAGCATGTAATGTCAGGTCAGTCTCACACACACTGACACACACACACACACACAAACACGGACACACTCGGACACACTCTGATACACCTCCACCCTCACAGCTCAGTCTCACACACATACACACACACACACACACACACACACACACACACACACACACACCCGCAGGTCAGTCTCACACACTGGCTGTCACACATACACACACACACTCGGACACACTCTGATACACCTCCACCCTCACAGCTCAGTCTCACACACACACACCCGCAGGTCAGTCTCACACACTGGCTGTCTCACACACACTCAGACACACCTCCACACTCACAGCTCAGTCTCATACACACACACACACACACACACACACACACACACACACACACTGACTGACACACACACACACGGACACACCTCCACCCTCACAGCTCAGTCTCATACACACACACACACACACACACACTCGGACACACCTCCACCCTCACAGCTCAGTCTCACACACATTCACACACACAGACACACACACACACACAGAATGAGTTTTCATTTTTTCTTATAGAGAAATTCACTTTGATAGACGAGTGTTTTGCTGTTAAGGTGTTTTGATATACGAGCACGCTTCCGGAACTAATTATGCTCTTAATGCAAGGTTTAACTGAGTATACTGGGGTTTATTCTGAACTGACAAAACTGTGTGTGTGTGCCAGCGATGAAGCTGATGACGGCGTTGGTGAACGTTGCTCTGAATCTGAGCATCAACATGGACAACACACAGAGACAGTATGAGACTGAGCGCAACAAGAGTTTGGGGAAGAGAGCCAACGACCGCCTGGAGCTCCTCCTGCAGAAACGCAAAGAGGTATACACACACGCATGCGCACACACACACGCATACACATACACACACATACCAACACACGCATACACACATACCAACACACGCATATACACATACCAACACACGCATATACACATACGCATATACATACACATACAGTGCCCTCCATAATTATTGGCACCCCTGGTTAAAAGGTGTTCTTTAGCTTCTAAAACATTCAGTTTTGTTCTAAATAACATACGACCACAATGGAAAAAAGAGGAAATTCCACCCTTTAATTCAAGTGCATTTATTCAGTGGGGAAAAAAATCCCACATTAAGAAATAATTATTTTAAATCAAATCATGAGTGCCACAATTATTAGCACCCCTGATGTTTAATACTTTGTATGACCCCCTTTTGCCAACAAAACAGCATCTAATCTTCTCCTATAATGTTTCACAAGATTAGAGAACAAAACGAAAGCGGGATCTTCGACCGTTCCTCTTTACACAATGTCTCTAAATCATCCAGTGACCTGACTCCTCTCCTCTGCACTCTCCTCTTCAGCTCACTCCACAGGTTTTCAATGGAGTTGAGGTCTGGGGACTGAGATGGTCATGGGAGGAGCTTGATTCTGTGTGTGTGTGGTGAACCATTTCTGTGTAGATTGGGCCACATGTTTTGGGTCATTATCTTGTTGAAAGACCCAGTGACGACCCATCCTCAGCTTTCGGGCAGAGGCCACCAGATTTTGCTTTAAAATGTCCTGGTATTTCAAAGCATTCATGATGCCATGCACCCTAACAAGGTTCCCAGGGCCTCTGGAAGAGAAACAGTCCCACAGCATCACCGATCCTCCCCCAGACTTCACAGTGGGCATGAGGTGCTTTTCTGCAGACTCATCTTTTGTGTTCCACTTAGAGTGTTTGTTGCCAAAAAGCTCTATCTTGGTCTTATCTGACCAAAGAACACGGTCCCAGTTGAAGCCCCAGTACCGCTTAGCAAACTCCAAACGTTTGCGTTTATGATTGTGACCGAGAAAAGGTTTTTTCCTTGCATGCCTCCCAAAGAGCTTGTTGGCATGTAGATGGCGTCTGATGTTTGTTTTGGAGACTTTGTGACCCCAAGATGCTCTCATTTGTTGCAGTTCTTTAACAGTGAGCTGTTGGATAATTTTTTATTTCTCTTGCCGTCCTCCTCACTGTGCGTGGAGGCAAAATAAACTTGCGTCCTCGTCCAGGCTTGTTTACTACTGTTCCAGTTTTTTAAACTTCTTAATGATTCCTCTCTCAGTAGATATGGGCAGGTGCAGGCGGGTGGCTATTTTCTTGTACCCACTGCCTGACTTGTGAAGGTCGACACACATCTGCTTTACTTGAATGGTGTGTTTCTTTGTCTTTCCCATGTTGAAGAGTGGATAAAAGAAATGGCCTCTGTGTCACGTCGTATTTATACCCCAGGGAAGCAGGAAGTGATAAATTACTAATTAAATGTTCCTAGATACTCTGATCAACTTTGTAAACTACTGTAGAAATGACAGAAATACTTCAATTACAGTTAGTTTCTAGGAATTGTTAGGGGTGCCAGTAATTGTGGAACAGGTTATTTTATGAAAAATAATTATTTGCTAGTCAGAGATTTTTATTTCCCCTTAAAATTCACTTTATATTCACGTTATATTTTTCTACAGTTTTCAGTGTGACAATTTGCTTCTGCAATAAAAACTGAATTTATTTTAAGGCTTTTAACACATCTTAACCAGGGGTGCCAATAATTATGAAGGGCACTGTGTACACACACACACACACACACACACATATATATACATATATACACACACACATACACTTTTAGTTGAATGGGTTTTCTAAAGGCTGTGTGTGTGTGTGTGTGTGTGTGTTTGTGTGTGTGTGTGTGTGTGTGTCACAGCTCCAGGAGAACCAGGATGAGATTGAGAACATGATGAATGCCATCTTTAAAGGCGTGTTCATCCATCGGTACAGAGATGCGATAGCGGAGATCAGGGCGATCTGTATCGAGGAGATCGGTGTGTGGATGAAGATGTACAGTGATGCGTTTTTGAACGACAGCTACCTGAAATACGTGGGCTGGACCATGCACGACAAGGTGTGTGTGTGTGTGTGTGTTTGTCTTGCTCAATTATATTGATGTTTATTTGCTACAGAGAAATTAACAAGGTTACTGTGTCTCTCATTCTCCCCCTATTCCCTCTGCGTGTACGTGTGTGTGTGTGTGTGTGTGTGTGTGTGTGTGTGTGTGTGTGTGTGTGTGTGTGTGTGTGAGCAGCAGGGGGAGGTGCGGTTGAAGTGTCTCACTGCTCTGCAGGGATTGTATTATAACCGGGAGCTGAACTCCAGACTGGAACTCTTTACCAGCCGCTTTAAGGTGTTTCCACTGTAACACCTCACCTGGGCTCTGTCCCAAACCACACGTCTGTAGCACTAGATAATCACTGCAGTGCCTTATGGGTACTCTCTTATATACACACTTGTATTGCAGTGCAGTGTGTGTGTGTGTGTGTGTGTGTGTGTGTGCGCACGCGCTCTGTTGTTTACACACCTGTGTACGGACTGTAAGTAACACACAGGTGAATAAAGGCGTGTGTTTGATGTGTGCTGTCTGCAGGACCGCATTGTGTCCATGGCTCTGGATAAAGAGTACGACGTTGCAGTTCAGGCCATTAAACTCCTTACACTCGTCCTGCAGTGAGTCCCTACACTCCTCTCAACTCTCACCTGCATTTTAATCTCATGGCCAAGGTAAAGTACAGTGTGTGTGTGTGTGTGTGTGTGTAGGAGCAGTGATGAAGTGCTGACGGCAGAAGACTGTGAGAGTGTTTATCACTTGGTTTACTCCGCCCACCGCCCCATCGCTGTGGCAGCAGGGGAGTTCCTCTATAAAAAGTAGGTCACATGACACTCCATCGATTTAGTGTAATGCAGGGTAATAGGCCACGCCTCCCTCACTGGGACTGACAGGTCCAGAGGCCACGCCTCCCTCACTGGGACTGACAGGTCCAGAGGCCACGCCTCCCTCACTGGGACTGTCAGTGAGTTGCTGATCTCAGCCCTGTGAGAATACTGTGTGGCTCAGCAGCACCACCGTGTGGACGACGTGTAGAAGTACACACAGACGTACGTTCCAGAGTGAGAATGTACAGCTCTCACTCTGGAAGTGCTGCCTTCCATCTGAGTTCTGTTGTCTCTCACACTGTGTGTGTGTGTGTGTGTGTGTGTGTGTGTGTGTGTGTGTGTGTGTGTGCAGGTTGTTCAGTCAGCGTGGTCCGGAGGAGGAGGGGCTTCCAAGGAGAGGGCGACAGTGTCTGAATGCAAACCTCATCAAAACCACCGTCTTCTTCTTCCTGGAGAGTGAGGTGTGTGTAGGTGTGTGTAGGTGTGTGTAGGTGTGTGTGATTTTAAAACTGAAGTTCAACTAAGAAATTGTCCACCAGGGGGCGCTCTTGCACGGCAGTGGAGTAGGATGTGTTTGGCTCGTGCTCTCGCCGAACTCTTGTTTTTTTTTATATACTGTACATAAGCGTTTATTTTACAAATCACTTTTTAAAATTTCATATGATTTTCGCTTTCATATGCGGCCTGTCGACGTGGTCAGACGAGGTGACAACTTTAAAATCTGTGGTGACTGGTTTAAAAACAGAGATAGCTGAGCTGAGAGGGAAATGCGAGGACATTGAGGGAAGAAAGAGAAGGTGTAATATCAGGATTGTGGGAGTAGCTGAGACGGATGGATCAAACTCTACTGTGTTTGTTTCGAGGCTGCTGATAGAAACATTACAAATGGAAAGAGATGTGCTTGTGGACTCGCATAGGATTCAGGCTCAAAGAATATCGGATGGGAAACCGCGTGCCATCATGGCTTCACTATCACCAAGACAGTGTCGAGGTGTTGAGCCGTGCGCGCGCTCGGGCTCCGCTGAGATTTAACGGAGAATCAGTCGCCATCTTTCCAGATTATGCTGCGAGCGTTGCCAAGGCCAGGGCCGCGTTCACGGAGGTTTGGAAATTACTGCGTAATCGTCAGGGAGTCCGGTTTGGCATCTTATACCCCGCCCGTTTACGTGTTTCACATGACGAAAGAGAAAAGGTATTTACAGATGCAGAGGAAGCGATGAGGTACATCAAGAAGAACATTATCCCCACAGAGGCTTGAAAATCATGTAAACACTTAACTTATATCCGTCTATACCGTTTCCCAGCCTGGATCACGCTTCAGTGGAGCAGTGACCTTTTTGTTTGCACCGTTTATAGCTCCTCCTAGAGGATGTAGAAGGTATTGTTCAGTCATGAGCAGGAGACTTTCCACGGATAATTCTGACACGACAATATTTACTTAATAGTCTCACTGCTGATGAAAACATCACTGATTCTATTATAAATGCATAGTTAAGGTTTCCTTCTCTTTTTTATTTATTTTACTGTTGTTATTATTATTTTTTACTATATCGTTTAATAATTAGGGCCCAAGCACTATGACATCAGCCCTATGTCGTCATAGTGTGTGAAGGGCCCTCTTGTTTTCCTTAGGATTATTATTTATTTTATTTTTTTTCCACCCTTTTGGACTTTTCGGGGGTCTTAACATGCTCAAAAACTCATGAAACTTGGCAGACAGGTTGGAATCTGCTGCCATCAGGATGCCACACACATTTAGAGCTCATCGAGCCGAACAACTTTCGCGCTGCATGTCCTGGGCTAAACTCAACAGGACGGCGGTTATTTTGGGTCATTTGCAAAAACGCACCCAATGGATTTTGATATACTGCTCCTAGGGAAATTATACAATCGCTACCAAACTGGGCCAAAGAGATCTAAAGACATTGAGGATGCAAAATTGCGGAGGGATTTTTGATATCTCAAACGGGTCAGTTCTGATAATGTCTTAAACGTACGCCGAAAAATGATTAATAACTATCTGTGTGGCATTATATTGAGTGACATTATATTCAGTGATACCTTCTGTGACATCACACACTCTCACACACACACACTAATGCACTCAACAAATATTTGGGGCCCAAACTGACATTAGCCCTGTTTTAACACACAAACACATCTCACACACTAACACACACATCACTAATGTTAATACACACAGACTCAAACCATACACACAAACAAGCACAAGCAGATTTACTCGTCACACACAGACTGACACATCTACACGTCACACACCTCTCTCCCTCACTCTCACACACACTAA
>CM059212.1:424239-446739 GCA_030347435.1 Clarias fuscus
ATATCTTCAAACAGTACATGAGAGTGAGACACACACACACACACACAGACCAGATACAACATATACATGTAGTATATACACACTCTGTATGTGTCCGCACAGTCTTTTACTGTTTATACACACACACACACACACACACACACGTATGTACACACTGATTATGTAAACACAGTTAAAACACACTGTATGAACACACAGGTTGTAGGCGTACACATTTATACATGTATACACTAGTGTTAATTTAGTCAGCTAACTTTAGTCTGGTCTTAGTCCAGGGATTAATGTCTCGCTCAGTTTGATCAGATTTACTCAGTTTATTCTGTTTTTTAGTCAAGTTTCAGTCGACTAAGAGTCTGGACATTTTAGTCTAGTTTTAATAAATATCAATATAACATTTAAGCAATAAGATTATTATTAATTAACATCTAGTCAAACCATTTTCTTAAGATTATTCACAAACTAATGATCATAACATTTACAATCTACCTTTTCATCTGATTATATTTATTTTTAACACAACAACTGCTGCTGCATGCACATTTTTGTATTTACATAACAATAGGATCAGTATGAACAGCACAGTGTTTTAAAACTGATCTTTTTTTAAATCTGAGTTTACACACTTGGACTGTTGTAGTGATCCTGTAGCTCCTCTGAGTCACAGTCATTTACTAACCTGTTAGATTCATGTGTTTGGCGACGGTTTAATCATATGAGATAAAATATATCACAGAGTAATTATTGTCATGGCGTCGCCCAAATCTATTATCGCCCCTCGCTCACTTCTCAGGCTCCCTAGGTAGGCGGCACCCATTCAGACCTCGCCTCGTGTCCGTGCTTCGTGATGCCGCACGTCCACGTAGGGTCGAACCCGTTACATTAACGTGTGGTAACATGATTAGAACAAAGAGTGTGTAAAAGTGGGTGATTATTATGGGATGCCTCGATGCGTCTCTTCAGGTTTGTGGTATTTTTCTCCAGCGATTGTGTTCCCCCACCGTTTCCCCTTCGATATTGCGACACATCTGCTTTTTCTCTCTTAAAGACGACTGAGATCGTAACGTTCCGTCACTGCGCACGCAAAACTGCTCCTGATACGCCGCGCGCCATCACCCGGGAAACACCGCGTGGCATCGCAGCGGATCGTGACGGACGTTACATATGTCAATGAAATAAAGACCGACGTTTCATTAGATTTTATTTTTGTAAACCACATTTTAGTCTCGTCTTTTATCGTCAACAATATTATACCCTGATTTAGTCACCGTCACTGTTCACTGATATCAGTGACGTCTCGTCATTGTCTCGTCATCGTCTGGTCTCAGTCACAGGAGAAAAGGTCAACCAATATTTTCATCATTATTTTTGTTGACAAAATTAACACTACACGTGTAAACATGCATTGTATATATATATATATACACACACACACACACACACACACACACACAGTAACCATGTGTACTCACACACACACACACTCCTCAGTAACTCCCTCTCTCTCTCTCTCTCTCTCTGCAGTACTACAACGATTACGGTGACATCATAAAGGAGACGATGAGTAAGACGAGACAACTCGATAAAATTCAGTGTGCCAAAACTCTTATCCTCAGTCTGCAGCAGGTACACACACACACACACCTTTTTACAACTTTCCCAGATTCTTTGATGATCCCTTTAAACAGAATGTAATGCGTGTGTGTGTGTGTGTGTGTTTCAGCTGTTTAATGAGATGCTCAGTGAGCTTGGCTGTAACTTCGATCGGTCTTCTGCGGCGTTCTGTGGAATTAAAGAACTCGCCCGCCGGTTCTCACTCACGTTCGGCTTGGACCAGCTGAAGACCCGCGAGGCCATTGCCATGCTGCACAAGTATACACACACTAATGTTTATTACTTGTGTACTTGTGTATATGATCAGAGTTTCAGCTTCTACTGTTGAATATTTTTCCTCTAAACGTCTTTAAACCGTTAGACCACAGGACTTTTTTTGATGTCAGGAACCAGGGATACACACACCATCTGCATTCACCTGTATAATGTGTGTGTGTGTGTGTGTGTGTGTGTGTGTGTGCCACAGGGACGGTATAGAGTTTGCGTTTAAGGAGCCGAGTCCTCAGGGTGAGGGCAGCCCCCCTCTCAACCTCGCCTTCCTCGACATCCTCAGTGAGTTCTCCTCCAAACTACTGCGTCAGGACCGCAGGACTGTGTAAGACACACACACACCGTCACACACACACCATCTCGATTCAATTTAATTTCATTTGTATAGCGCTTTTAACAATTGTCATAGTCGCAAAGCAGCTTTACACAATCAAAAGAAATATTTAAGTGTGTGTGTGAATCAGAATGATCAGATGGTCCCTGATGAACGAGTCGAGGGCGACGGTGCTGAGGGAAAAACTCCCTGAGATGGTAATAGGAAGAAACCCTGAGAGGAACCAGACTCAACAGGGAACCCATCCTCATCTGGGTGATAACGGAGAGCAGGGATTGATCAGCATAATAATGTGTACTGGAAGTTCAGTGTAACAGGAGATGTGTTTAAGTGAAAATTGAGTCCAGTTCATTATTGGAGACTCAGGTAGACTGTAGGAAACTCCAGTCCAGAACTATCGAGCGACTGAAGTCACAGGTCCCCAGAGAACAGCTGTCTGCATCAGCCAAGGACAAGACCGTCTTCGTGGTAAAGTGGAACCGTCCCCAGTCACCACACGCATCCCAGGCAGACCACATGGGGCATCCATGCGACGAGATCTCCAACCAGAAGCAGGACTCCAGGACGAGTTAGACGGGTCCAGAGGGGAGAGGGGTCTGGATCACAGGCAACTCAGGAGCGACATGTATAGCTCGACAGAGAGACAGAGAGAGGGAAAGAAGAGGGGGAAAGAGAGAGAGAAGAGGAGAGAGAAGGAGAGATGGCAGTTAGGTCTGGTCACAGTCAACATGTATAAAGTGAATGTATATTTAGTGCAAAGTGCAAGCAGAGACTCCGGCAGGACTAACTATAACAGCATAACTAAAAGGGAGAGCCAGAAGGAAACACAGACATGAGGGGGAACTGAGATGTAAAGCAACCAATCACCTCACCGTCAACAAACCTGAGTGAACAATGAGAGTGGGGAGGACAGCATCTAAACATACCAGTTCACCAGAATACTCTACGTCCATGAGTCCCCCAGATCTGCTCCTTTACCTAAGGTTCATCTATTTACAAACATGCTGCTCTAAATAAATAGGTTTTTAGCCTAGACTTAAACACTGAGACTGTGTCTGAGTCCCGAACATTAATAGGAAGACTATTCCATAACTTTGGGGCTTTGTAAGAAAAAGCTCCGCCCCCTGCTGTAGTTTTAATAATACGTGGTACTGACAGGCAGCCTGCATTCTTTGATCGAAGAATATCAGGATTAAGCAGAAGGAAGTTAATTAACATCCAATCTCTTATATCCTCAACTTTAGTAAACTGTTTTTTCTCATCTGGTTTTGCTGAGACGTATAATTGTGTGTCGTCAGGATAACAATGAAAACTAATACCATACCATGAATTATGTTGCCCAGAGGAAGCATGTAAAGGGAAAAAAGCAGTGGGCCTAAAACTGAGCCCTGTGGAACACCAAACTCCACTTGAGAACATGAGGAATGGTCACCATCTAAATCTACAAACTGATAACGATCAGTCAAATAGGATCTGAGCCACAAGAGGGCAGTTCCCTTAATTCCTACTACCTTTTCTAATCTGTGAAGGAGAATACTATGATCAATGGTGTCAAAAGCTGCACTGAGGTCCAGTAACACAAGTATAGTGACGCAACCCTGATCAGAGGCCCATAGGAGGTTGTTTACTACTTTAACAAGTGCTGTCTCTGTGCTGTGATGAGGCCTAAATCCTGACTGATACAATTCATTTATGCTATTTCTGTGTAGATGTGAACATAGCTGCTGTGATACTACCTTTTCCAGAATCTTGGAGATAAAGGGAAGGTTTGATATCGGCCTGTAATTAGAAAGCAGACAGGGGTCAAGGTCAGGTTTCTTGATTAGCGGTTTAATAACGGCTAATTTAAAGGATTTGGGGACATACCCACTACTGAGTGAACAGTTAATTACTTTCAACAGGGGTTCTATTATTGCTGGTACTATCTGTTTGAGAAAATGTGTCGGTATAGGATCTAATATACAGGTTGATGATTTTGAAGAAGAGATGAGTGAAAGTAGTTCCCTCGCTTCAAGGGGAGTAAAGTGTTCTAAGTTCTGATGTGATGTGGTTAGATCATCTGAATTATTTAAATTGTCTGGTTTCAAAGCCTGAATTTTTTGCCTAATATTTATGATTTTGTTATTGAAAAAGTTCATGAAATCCTCACTACTGCATGATGTTGTTGTGGAGATTTCTGCAGTGGTCTTGTTTTCAGTTAATTTAGCTACGGTATTAAATAAAAATCTCGGGTTGTTTTTGTTATTTTCTATAAGAGTGGAGAGATACGTTGATCTAGCATCACTGAGAGCTTTTTTATAGTTCAGGATGCTCTCCTTCCAAGCTATTTTGAATACTATCAATTTAGTTTGGCGCCATTTACGTTCAAATTTTTGAGCGGTTTGTTTTAAAGCACGGGTGTGGTCATTATACCAAGGAGCGAGTTTCTTATCTCTAATCATTTTTTTCCATCTCACACACTCACACCATGACACACTTGCATCTTCACATACACACACCATCACACACACACACACACCATCACTCTCACACATACGCGCGCGCACCATCACACACACACCAAAGTTTCAAGTGCCGGTTTTTCCTCAAACAAAAAACCTGGTTGCCGTGGTGATGAGCATACACAGGACTAATCTACAGCTTTAGTTGCCGCCCACATTATTACTGTATGGGTTACAATTGTGTGTTAATACTTTGTGTGTGTGTGTGTGTGTGTGTGTGTTTCAGACACATGTACCTGGAGCGCTTCATGACGTTTCAGATGTCCCTGCAGAGGGAGGAGTGCTGGCTGCCCCTCATCTCCTACAGGAACTCCCTGCAGGCCGGGGCAGACGACGACACACTCTCTGTGCTGAGCGGCGTGAGTGGCCGAGGCTCCGCACGCAGCAGGAAGCCCAGAGTAAACCCCGCCCCCTCCAAGAGGAAGCTGCCCGAGGGTCAGTGTCCTGTCTGTGTCTTACGCCACTAATCTCTGTCTGTGACTGTCTCGCTGTCTCGGCCTCTCCATGCCTCACTCTCACGATGTATCTCCCCCTGTCTGGTGCTCACTCTGCCTTCCTCCTGTCTCACTCTGCCCGTCTGTCTCTCAGAGGAGAGTAGCTGTAGCAGCACTGACGCGAGTGTGTGGATGGCTCGGGAGCAGCAGCCGCAGACTCCTATGATGATGTCACCGCCTTCTGTGATGATGTCATCACCCCACATGACTCCCACGGTGCTGCGGGACGCCAAGAAGCTCCGTCCAGAGGAGGGTTACGTGGGCGTGTACACCATGAGCAACCAATCACAGCACAACACGTTACAGCAGCCACAAACACCCATCGACTACAAGTAACAACACACACACGCACACACACACACAAATCCACAGCTTTGACCCAGGTGTTGTTAATATTTTGTTTTTGCCCCGCGTGTGTGTGTGTGTGTGTACAGTACACAGGTAGCGTGGATGTTAGCACAGCGGCAACAACAAGAGAGAGCGAATATCCAGAACGCCAAGATGAGGAGTCACATGCAGCACACCATGTAATCACTCACTCACACACACACACACACACACACACACACACACACACAGAGCCACTGTTTGCGGTGTGCTGTATGTTGTTTGTTTGTTTACAGTAGGCGGAGCGCTGGGCTGATGGAAGACGATGAAGAGCCAATCGTTGAAGATGTGATGATGTCATCAGAGCAGCGATTGGAGGATCTGAACGAGGGCATGGACTTCGACACCATGGACATCGACCTGGTGCGCCACTCACGCTCACCGTCTCACTGCACTGAGCCGTGTTCACCACTCACAGAACTCTCACTCCGGGGTGTGTGTGTGTGTGTGTGTGTGTGTGTGTGTGTGTGCGCGTGTCTCACTCTGCAGCCAGCGTCCAAAAACCGCCGTGAGAGGACTGAGCTCAAACCCGACTACTTTGACCCTGCTTCCATCATGGACGACTCTGTGAGTGTCCGTCCCCTGTCTCATGTCTCTATACGTGGTCTCTCTGTACTTTACTCATCTGTCATCACATCAAACACTGTCCATCATCCCTCTGTCTGTATCTTTAATCTGTCCATCATCCATCAATCGGTCTTCCATAAGTCTGCATCACAGCCTCCCGTTATCTGGCCCTTCCATCAGTGTCCACCTGGCCGTCTCCGTCACTCTGTCTTTACTCCTGTTAGACTCCTACTCATCTGATCAGAAGATTAAATAAAAGTAGAATAAATAAAATCAAACTCACGTGTGTGTGTGTAGGTGCTGAACGTGTCGATGTTCTGATGCAGTCCTCGTGGGAGTGAGGAGTGGGGCCAGCGCGCTTTGCTCACTTCCTGTTCTCCAGCTGCGTGGCGAGGCTACACTTCCTGTTTCACGCCTTTGTGTTGTTGCCAGCGTGTGGGCGGAGCCGGCAGAGCCGCGGTTCTGTGCCGCTTTTTATTTTCTTTTGTTTTGTTGTTGTTTTTAATAACTTATAGAGAAACTTTTTTTGATGTTTAGATGATTTTATAAAGACAATCAGCTGTAAATCAGAAGTTTATAAAGCGAGCGGGGATTTAAATCGCCTTTCTAACTCTTACAAATCCCTTATACACTTTATCGTTCTATAGTCTTTCAGTCGCCATAGTAACAACACTCCAGGGCAGAAGCTGATTGGCCGTCTGAGTCGCGCAATTATATAATAGTTATAATCAGGTTCATCACCACGAGCAGGATGTCTAGAGCGTCTCTTTACTGACGGTGTAGTCCATCGGCTGAGGCGCGGCTGCTGTGTGGCTATCGGGTTAGCATGATGTGGGGGGGGTGTCTCATGAAGTGACTGAGGGTTTAGTGATGACATATTAGCCACACACACACACACACACACACACACACACACGCACACACTGTGCCAGCTGGTGGACTGCGTTTGTCTTAAAGAGACACAGGTTTTCTCTTTTTCTTTTCTTCATACGATCACGTCACGGCCTCTCAGATTAAACTCCTTAACTATCATCATAATAGTATAATATATTGTTATATATCTATTAAATATATAATTCTATATTATTCTACACCCACACACACACACTGTGTGAAAATGTGAATTGGTGCTGATTTTATTTTGTATTTAAGTTTTATTCTCCATTAGAATGTAACACTTCCACAGAAAATCTATAATCTTTAAATCCTAGTTTTATTTGTGCTCGGCTTTCGCTTTGTTTTTGGGTTTTAAATCATAATTCATGAAAAGCTTTTTAATGAGGAGGTGTGCTGTTTCCATGGTGACGGTAACTACGGTGTGCGTGTAATCATGTTGGGGGATGAGGGGGGGGGCGGTCATGCATATTCATGAGTTTGTTTAGGATTATTTGTCACAATTTGGTTTAGACTTCGCTCCTCATTATTCATGTGTAGAACTGCTGAAAGACTGTGTGTGTGTGTGTGTGTAATATATTGGACTGTATATAAGTGTTTTTTATTCTATTTACAAATGAAAAATGTCCGCTGTTGCATTTCCTGTTTGTATTTATGTCTGGAGAAGAAAAACTTTTTTGAACAAAAATAAACCCTCGGCTGTGATTTCACCTTCCTGCTGCAGTGTGACTGTGTGCTCTCCCACACACACACACACACACACACACACACACACACACTCTCTCTCTCCCTGTGTGTTTGTTCCGTGGTCTCTTTGTGATGGTCAGTTTGAGTGATGCTGATCCTGGGCACAGCTGATGACCTCATTACTCCTTAAAGAACAACAACATGCATCAGAAATTCATGCCACATCTCCCATCTGTCTCTCACACACACACACACACACACACAAGTTCATGAAAAGTGTGGAGTATGAGAAAGTGAGATTTTGTGTTTGGACTCCTTCAGCATAACTCCACTCCATAAACACTGAAACATCAGACGTTTATTCTCCAGTCATGACATGGAGCTCCGTGTTCACCTAGAGAACTTCCCCTGTGTTTCTGCCCCCCTGTTCACACAGGTACACACACACACACACACCACCTGGCCCAGAATAAGTCACACTAAGCTTTTATTCAGTCACCTTTAGCTTTGATCACACACACACACACACTGTGTGTCCAGTCCATGTGTGTAAATGATGTCTCGTGCTCCCAGAGCCTCTCTCTCTCACACACACACACACACTGAGTGCTGGAATACGGCGCGTGCCATCAGGGGAGAAGCAGAAACCCTCCACAGATGTGATGTGCTGGTGATTCAGTACATTCAGGTGGTCATGTGACTTGATGTTGCTGAGTCTCGAGCTGAGCGACTGAAGCGACCCCAGATCATAACACTGTCTCCAGAGGCTCGTACAGTGGGCGCTATGCATGATGGGAGCATCGCTTCACGCGCTTCCCTTCTCGCCCTGACACGCCCCTCAGTCTGGACTCGTCAGGTCACATGACCTTTACACGTCACTACACAGTCCAGTCTTTATGATCTCTAACAAACTGAAGACTTTTTACTGATGAGTCTCAGTAACAAGTGGTTTTATTACAGACACACAGCTGTTTAGGTCCAATCCTGTGAGTCCTCATCACACTGTGTGTGTGTGTGTGTGTGTGTGTGTACATCCGGGTCAAACCTCACACACTCTCACACACTCTAAACACTAATGTAACACGCGCGTTTCGTTCCTAATGCTCCTACATGATGATGTTTATTATTTTCTTGTCATTATTCTCACTAGTTACGGAGCGGAACAGGTTATTGTAACCCCCGACTTCCGGTGAGAACCGGAAGTGTCTCTGTAGCAACACTTCCGCGTGGAGTTGTGTTTGAAACGGGAAGGCGCGCGCGAGGTGTTTATCAGATGAATTCGCTTTGACTGAGTGTGTGATTAACACTAACCTGTGTGATGGAGCGGTGTGACGTGGAGGACTTACACTCGCCGTCTGACTTCATCCGCACACAGCTGTCAGGTGAGTGACGGGGCGCGAGCGAGGGGCGCGAGGGGGGGGGGAGAGGGGGGGGACTCTTCAGTGTTAATGCGGTGTGTGTGTGTGTGTGTGTGTGTGTGTGTGTTCAGTCTTGACTCAGTGTGTGTGTGTTCAGTGTTGATCCGGTGTGTGTGTCTGTTCAGTCTTGATCCGGTGTGTGTGTGTGTTCAGTCTTGATCCGGTGTGTGTGTGTGTTCAGTCTTGATCCGGTGTGTGTGTGTGTTCAGTCTTGATCCGGTGTGTGTGTGTGTGTGTTCAGTGTTGATCCGGTGTGTGTGTGTGTGTGTTCAGTGTTGACTCAGTGTGTGTGTGTTCAGTGTTGATCCGGTGTGTGTGTGTGTGTGTGTGTTCAGTGTTGATCCGGTGTGTGTGTGTGTGTACTTGTTTTTATATCCCGGTGAGGACTTGGGCCTGTTTGCACACCAACACCGTGGGGACCTCATGCGCGGTGGGGACCTAATTCTAGGTCCCCACGGGCACAACCATTGAAAACGATAGAAATGGCCATTTTAACATAGGTGGCAGTGTTTCCCAGAAAATGCCACTTGGTCCCTACGGGGTCGGTTAACCGGACAAAAATTGTGTGTGTGTATAAAGTGTGTTTCGGAGAGCGCCCCTATGGTCAACTTTGGAACAACTGTGTGTGGGTTTTTTTTTTTTTTCTCTCTCTGAAATGTTTAAACATATCCAAAGGTAATATCTTAGGTGTTTCTTCTGTGCCACACATTAAATATAGAAAATGCCTTTTTTTTTACAATGATTAATAGAATATTTCGAAACAAACTAATTTCCCTTAAACAATACTGTTATTTAATAATAACAGTGAGAAAAATATTAAACAACTGTTTTTATGTCGATATACACATTTACATTAAATATTTACCTCTCATTAATATGAATAAGCACTGAAATTCCCTAAAGTTGTTACACAGAGATTAAATCAAATTAATTATTGAATTTAGACATGATTATGAATTTACACATAGCCTATACATACTTTAGTGGATGAGCTTGATGACTTTCCCTCTTACTGACAGCAAGGAGTGTTGTAGGGGCAAAATAATTCATATTTATTCTAAACTGCACATCTCATGTTATGAGAACATACTTCTTAGTGAGAATAATGAACAATATTCCACACTTTGATATTAAGGTGGATAGATTCGGTGGTCAAATGGTTCATTGTCTGGTATCAGTGACTACAAGGACCAATGATAATAGCTTACTGTACAACCACAGCTGCATGGAAGTGCTATTGATGTGTGAAAGCGTCTCCACAACATTATGAAAAATGCCACTGTCTTTGAAAAAAATGTGATATGCAGAGTCAGACCATTATATTCACACTGCAATAAATATAGGCCTATTCATTTTTACACTAAAATAGCTAACACCTTATCATAAACTTCATAAATTGTTTAAAACAGACAAAATATTATTTGGCCAGCGGAACTGAATGAGATCAACTCTATTCTAATATACTGTATGCATGTTCACACAATCTTCCCCTGAGTGGGATTTATAATGGGATTTTTGCACAGGTTCTGGCATATGGTTCACTCACTCACTCATCACCTATACCCTTACACTCACTCATTCACACACTATGGGAATGCCAATTAGCCTAACCTACATGTCTTTGGAATGTGGGAGGAAACCGGAGTACCCGCAGGAAACCCACCAAGCACGGGGAGAACATGCAAACTCCATGCACAAAGAGACAGGAATCAAGCCTGGCCTATGGTTTAGTATGAAAAAATTTTTGTGCATATGCAAAATCTAGCATTTGTTCATATGTACACTTTTAGGATGAAATCTACATAGAGTTTTATAAACAAGACCCCTTATCCTTGTCAGGTCTTAAAATTTGGAAAAGAAAACCTCAGATGAACAACAGCACATGATATATCACAGTGTGTCATTATTTATTCCACAAAAATAAAGCCAAGATGGAAAAGTCGTGTGACAAGGTTAGGACATCCTTTGATTCAGTTGCTTGTGGATTCACTCTTAGCAGTAATAATCCTGATTGTTTTCTACTGTTGGTCGAAAAAGGAGAGGAGGAAGGCGTGTTTGAAAGCAGAGAGCGAAAAAGAAAGGTAGGGACTTTGAATGTTGGGACCATGACAGGGAAGGCGAAGAGAGTTGGTGACATGATGCAGAGAAGGAAGGTGGACATACTGTGTGTCCAGGAGACCAGGTGGAAAGGTAGCAAGGCTAGAAGCTTAGGATCAGGGTTCAAGTTGTTTTACCAGAGTGTGGATAGGAAAAGAAATGGAGAAGGAGTTATCCTGAAAGAGTAGTTTGTTAGGAATGTTCCAGAGGTGAAAGGAGTATCAAAAAGGGGTGATGAGTCTGAAGCTGGAAATTGAAGGTATGATGTTCAATGTTGTTGGTGGTTATGCCCCACAGGTAGGATGTGATTTAGAAGAGAAGAAGAAATTCTGGAGTGGGTTAGATGAAGTGATGCAGAGCAGCCCCAGAGGTGAGAGAGTGGTGATTGGTGCAGACTTCAATAGACATTTGGGGAAGGGAATAGAGGTGATGAAAATGTGATGAGCAGGTTTGGTCTTCAGGACAGGAATGTAGAAGGACAGATGGTGGTGGACTTTGCAAAGAGGATGGAAATAGCAGTAGTGAATACTTTATTCCAGAAGAGGCAGGAACATAGGGTGACATATAAGAGCGGAGGCAGAAGCATTCAAGTGGACTACATTTGTGTCGAAGTTGTAATCTTAAAGAGATCAGTGACTGCAAAGTGTTTGTAGGGGAAAATGTAGCCAGACAACACAGGTTGGTGTGTAAAATAACCCAGGTGGTGAGGAAGGTGACGAGGACAAAGGCAGAGCAGAGGACAAAGTGGTGGAAGCTGAGAAAGGAAGAATGCTGTGTAGTCTTCAAGGAGGAGTTGAGACAGGCTATGGGTGGTCAGGAGGTGCTTTCAGTTGACTGGACAATTACAGCCAATGTGATCAGGGAGACAGGAAGGTGAGTACTTGGTGTATCATCAGGAAAGGGAAAAGTGGACAAGGAGACTTGGTGGTGGAATAAGGAAGTACATGAGTGTATACAGAGGAAAAGGTTAGCTAAGAAGAAGTGGGACACTGAGAGGACTGAGGTTGGCGAAACAGAGAGATGGAGATGGGAAGGATGTGCAGCATGTTAGAGTTATTAAACATAAAGATGGAAATGTACTGACAGATGCCAGGAGGGTGATGGGAAGATGGATGGAAGAAGTACTTTAAAGAGTTGATGAATGAGGAAAATGAAAGAGAACAAAAAGTAGAAGAGGTGAGTGTTGTGGAGCAGGAAGTAGCAAATATTAGTAAGAGTGAGGTGAGGAGGGCGATACAGAGGATGAAGAGTGGAAAGGCTGTTGATCCTGATGACATACCAGTGGAGTATGGAAGTGCTTAGGAGAGCTGGCAGTAGAGTTTCTGACGAGTTTGTTTAACAAGATCTTGGAGAGTGAGAGGATTCCAGGAGAAGTATATTGGTGCCGATTTATAAGAACAAGGGAGATGCAGAGCTGTGGCAATACAGAGGCATAAAGCTGATGAGCCATACAATGAAGCTTTGGGAAAGAGTAGTGGAAGCTAGGTTAAGGGCAGAGGTGGGCATTTGTGAGCAGCAATATAGTTTCATGCCTAGAAAGAGTATAGCAGTTGCAGTATTTGCTTTGAGGATGTTGATGGAGAAGTACGGATAAGATAATATAGAGTTGTATTGTGTCTTTGTAGATTCAGAGAAAGCATACGACAGGGTGTCGAGAGAGGAGCTGTGGTGTTGTATGAGGAAGTCTGGAGTGGCAGAGAAGGATGTTAGAGTGGTGCAGTATGTTAGATTGGAATGGGTGGAGAAAAGTGTCAGGTGTGTTGTGTGATAAAAGAGTATCAGCGAGAATGAAAGGAAAGGTGTACAGGACAGTGGTGAGACCAGCGATGCTCTACGGCTTGGAGACAGTGGCACTGAAGAAAAGACAGGAGGCAGAGCTGAAGATGTTGAGGTTCTCTTTGGGAGGGACAACAAGGATGGATAGGATCAAGGTAGGAGGCAGATGATTCACTGTGGCAATCCCTGAAAGGGAACAGCCGAAAGACAAAGAAGAAGAAGAATCCTGATTGGTTTCTGTATGATTTTTATCAGTCTCTCACAGATGAGCTCTGGACTTTGACTCGACTGTTGTAATGCCTTGATTCTTTTTCACCTGTTTTGTTGTAGATTTGCTAGTCTATAATAATCCATCTCAGACTGACATGCAGCAACAATTGCTTCTCTAATTGTCTTTGTTAATGTCTTTTCTTCTTGTCATTGTGGTTACACACACCTGAAGGCTCCAGACACTCAAACTGCCAGTACATCTGCTTTTATAGAGGTGCTCACACTTCCTGATCATCCGTTAATTCCTGTGTTAACAGTGTCCTAAATAAATAATGACAGACTGTGATACATCATGTTAGTATTCATCTGGGGTTTTAATTTCCAAATGTGAACACCGGTAAATGTTTTTTCACAGTCATTTTCACATTAAGTGCTTTTAATAGAGTTCCACATCGCTGTGGGCATGTTGGTTTCAGCACAGTGACAGTATCTGGCGTGTGTATCAGACGATTTGTGAGTGAGAATGTGTTGACTTTTTTACAGGAGCAGGAGGGCACAGTCTCACTAGTCACTGTGTACAGGTGTTATGCAGTGCCCGTGTCAGGTTTAAAATCAATTCAAAAATTATGAAAACTATTTAACAGAAAACTTTTTAATTGATAGTTTGCACATTAATCTGTTGATTTTTAATTTTGGTTCATAAAGACACTAAATGTTATTAAATATAAAAACTATATTTTATTGTGTCCATGAAATTTATAGTTTAAATTTATTTAAATCAAAATTTAAGAATAGCATTTAAAAATACAAATTTTAATAAATGTATTTGAAATGTTTTATTTTATTTTATCTATTTTATTTTTAAATGTCTGTGCATGCAACAAATCCCCCTCCCGTTTACATTCACCAAACACCACGCATGACAGATTGTAAAATGGAAATCTACAAAAGTGTGTGTGCACCGGACAGACCGAGTCCCCACCGCGACCTCCCCTCCCCCTCCCGTGTGCATTCACCTGATGAGCTCGATGGAAATCTACAAAAGTGTGTGTGCACCGGACAGACCGGGTCCCCACCGCGACCTCCCCTCCCCCTTCCGTCTGCGACCGCGCATGCGCGCCGCGGTATCCCGCGGCACGCCATCTTAGTTCGTAAGAAGTTTGGCTCGGACTAATTGAAGCGCGCAGAAATCAATTACAGCCATTTTGAGGTGACGACGTCGCGCGCATCATCTTCACGGTTTCAGCGGACGCATCATGGACAAATTAAGGTAAGACTTGTGATGGAGAAATGAATATGATGGTGAATGTGAATTCTGTTTATAGTCGTACTATGATGAGGTAGAGCAGGTAAACAGAGTGAATTAGTGCTTCTAATTAAGGTAACATGAGGCGATTATCCGGGTTCATTGTAGGTGACCACGGGGCCGAGGTTCACTGACGCGCGCGCTGCTTTGTGTGGTACTTTACATACAGCGCGTTAGTGGGAATTAAATGTTTATTTTGTCGTATTTTTTCTCTTTTTTTCCCAAAAGAGAGCAAAACGTCACGTTATCATAGTATTTAATATTTAATTTGATAGCAAACAGTTAATTGGCGCATGCGCACATGTGGCCTGAGTGTGAGTTAATGAGCTGTACAGTATGTTACAGTATGTTACACTATGTTACAGTATGTTACAGTATGTTACAGTATGTGTATAGTTAATGATTTAATTTTGCCTTTGGCACAGACCAGATCAAGCCAACGAAAACATCAGCAGGTTTGAACGCCGCATCACCAGACTGAGAAAGCACCATGATGAATGTGCCAGGAGACACTCCGCTAGACAGAAGGTGATTTCACCTTCATTATTTAATCTTATTTTTAATTTACCTTTTTTTTTTTTTACATTTCATGCATGGAAACTAAAGTAGCCTAAATCATTGCACACATTAGTCTGTGGAATATTACGGTTAAGTTGTTCATGTCGTATTGTTAAGAAAAATTTGGTCATATGTAAAATATTTTTTATGATATGAATTGTATGTACAAAACTATTGTCTCCATACCTTTTAGACAGACAATTAAATATTCAAATAAAATCATATATTATGTCCACTATTCTTATTTCAGGCAAAAGAAACATCGAGTGTTTGTCCCATCATGCCCTCCCAGGCCCCAGATGATCAGGTCCGATCTCCCCTCAAGCAAGACATCCTTGACCTACAACAGATTTGCGAAGAACGATCCTTGGTAAAAATGTATTTATTATTTTTAAGTTATTGTATTATTATAAGTTACGTAGGAATTTATGACAACAGACTATTTCTGTTGACCTGAACAGGCGGATTCAAAGGAAAATCCTGACAGTTCTGTGTCTCCAGATGTTCCCGAGCTCCCAGCCAAACAGTTACTGTCTACAGAGAAACCAGTGGTAAGTATTTCTTTCATAATGTCCCTTCTTTCCCGCTCCTGCTGGAGTTCACACTGTAAAGCATCAGTTTGGTTGTGCTTTGTCTGACAGTGGCCTGTGATACAGGAAACTCAATTTAATTAAAGGTTTGTTTTTCTTTTAATATGAAACATTAGCTTTATTACATTAGCTTTGTTAATTTGTAAACTGAATTTATGAAAAGTCACAAAAGTCTATGAAAAAAAGGAAAAAACCTATAAATAAATTGAGCTTAGTGAATCACAGGCTACTGTCAGGTAAAGCAGAAGCAGACTCCTGTGTTTATGGTGCTTGTTGTCTCTGGCAGAGGTGGGGCTCGAATAGACAATATTGTTATATCACGGTCATTTAAAATATATATTTTTTTTACACATCACAGCAATGCATCACAATACTTGTTTTTTTGGTATATTTATTGATTTTTTTATTTGTTGCAATGCACCTTGATTAGCAGTTATGTTTCAATATCTTTTTATATACTATTGTTTAATTTTCCTCTAAAGCAAAAGCAGCAATGCTTAAGATTTCAAATTACAGTTTTCTTGCAACAAGTTAAGAATGTATTGAGTAAGAATGTTAAGAGTAATATCAGTGAAGTGGGTAAAAAAAGTGAGTGTCCCCACATGTAAACTTAGAGATGGAACATTGCTGTATAAAAAATATTTGATGATATTTATGTTTGTTCAGGACACAGACAGTGATGCCGATGCAATCATTCTAGAACGGCCCAGTTCTTCAGCTTCACCAAGAGCCTGTGATGTCCCAGAGTTAAAGAGGACTGACAGCATATTTGTAAGTTTGTTACGCTTCTAACATGCGTGTGCTGATCATTTTGTCTTAAGTTTACGTTTAGTCTGCAGTATCAGTTGTATTGCTGAAGTTGTTAACAGTCTCATTTATTATCATGTCTATGAGCATTTATATGCGTAAGGTCCTTTTTGTCAAAGCTTAGACATGACATTAAGTACATGGCAATTGTGGTGTGATTTTGGAGACATTTTGCTAAGTAGACTAATCTATTGTTAACCAAAGAAAGCTAAAGTATTAGTTTAATGTTAGAAGTATAAACTAGTCTATGTTTGACTCAAATTTAAAGGAAATGAGTTTAATTTGAAGTCTTCCGCGAAAGTCTTTGGTGTTTATTAGGCTTATAATTTTTTAACCTTTAATAGATCTGTAAACTAGATGAGGGAACATAAACATGCAACTGAACCAATATTGTGTGAATTTATGCTTGTTATAAATTTGGTATTTACAGTTTACAAAGACCTCACTGAACTTCAGCTCCACTTCGTATGAAAGCAGCATTGACAGCGAGGATGAATATGTCCCTAATTCAGAGACCGATTCAGAGACAGATTCAGAAGAATCTGAGAGTCTCTCTGACAATATTAAGACTTCATCTTCTGTGAATGCAGAAAAAGAATGTTCTCCACTTGGAGGTAAGGAGACAATGGCTAATTTAGACAGTAACAGCGACTGCGATGTTTCAGTCCTGAAAATAAAAAAGACTGCATATGGCCAAAGAATAAACAACAAAAAGCAATATTGCCTTTACTGCTCCAAGTCGTTCTGTAAAATGGCAAGACACTTGGCCCAAGTTCATAAGAACGAAGTGGATGTAGCAAAAGCTCTTTCTTACCCAAAGGGGTCTAAAGAAAGGCGGATCAATCTGGACCTTTTGAGGAACAAAGGGAACCGTGTGCACAACACAGATGTTCTTAAAGTTGGTAAAGGAGTGTTGGTGCCCCGTCAACAATCCAGTGCGAAACACGTCAGCGTTAAAGACTACATGCACTGTTTAAACTGCCAAGGACTGTTCAGGAGAAAAGCGCTTTGGAGGCATATGTCAAGGTGCAACTTGGCCAGGAAGTGTCAAGTCACAAAACCAGGTAGATCCCGAGTTCAGGCACTCTGTGCTTATGCTGAGCCTGTTCCTGAAGGAGTGGAGAAAAAATTATGGAAACTGATCAGTGACATGAAACAAGATGAAGTAACGTGTGCTGTTAAAAGTGATGCATGCATCATTAAATTTGGAGAACATCTGTGTAACAAGATGGGCAGTGACAAAACCAAGCACGAGTACATTAGAACTAAAATGCGCGAGGCTGGTAGGCTGTTGGTCAGTGCGAGGAAAATGGGAAAGCTGCAGAGTATAAAAGATTTTTTCATACCTGCAAACTTTAATCATGTTATCAAGGCTGTTAAGCAGACATCAGGATTCAAAGATGAAGATGAGGTCTTTGGAATTCCATCTTTGGCTTTAAAACTGGGGCACAACCTAAAAAAAATGTCCGATATTGCAGAATGTGAAGCAATGATCGCAGGAGATGAAAACGCTGTAAAAAATGTCAAAATGTTTCAGCACATGTATTCGACAAAATGGAATAAGATACAATGAAAATGCACATGTATCTTGGCAATCAAACTAAACTCTACCAAGAAAAGCTCAAATTTGAAAAGGGTCAGAAGAACTGGACAAATCTTGCCCAAGTAACTCTGTGTGATGTAATAGTGTTTAATCGCAGGAGAGCAGGAGAAGTTTCGAAAATGAGGTTGAATTCATATCTTCTCCGAAACACATCTGATTTACATTTAGATGTCGCTGATGCTTTATCTGAAGTTGAGCAGAAGCTCTGTCAGCATTTCCAACGCGTTGAAATTCGAGGCAAGCGTGACAGAAAGGTGCCAATACTCCTGACTCCAAGTATGCTGGATTCCATGGAGCTTCTCGTGAAGAATCGTCAAGCCTGCGGCATACTGGATGAAAATTTCTTTTTTTTTGCAAAACCCATGACTGAAACATCTTACTACAAAGGCACAGATTGCATCAGGAAGGTTGCCCACCAATGTGGAGCCAAACATCCAAACACTTTATCGTCCACAAAGCTGCGAAAACACATTGCAACGCTATCTAAAGTCCTGAATCTGACGGATACCGAGCTAGACCAATTAGCGGATTTCATGGGACATGATATAAGGGTCCATAGAAAGTTTTACCGGTTACCCGAAGGAACGTTACAACTTGCAAAGATCAGCAAGGTATTGATGGCCCTTGAACAGGGAAGAGTATCAGAATTCAAGGGGAAAAACCTTGATGAAATAAACCTGGATCCTAATGGTAAGAGCACATAACATTGTTGCACTTACACATATTTTATATTGCCACTGTTTAGTTCCGTTACAAAGAAGCATGGAAACAAAATTTTCTACATTATGTTCTTTTTTTTTTCTATTTTTGCAGAGAAAGTGAATGTAGAAGCTGAGGTTTCTGAAAGTGAGGATGAAGAAAGTGAGAATGAAATTCCACAGCCAGAAAAGCACCGTCAGTCCTCTTTAACATCCATAGGTAAGGTCATCTGTGATTTCATCTGAATTCCTTCATTTAAAAGTGACTCATTATGTTTGTGTTTTGATTGGGTTTAATATTAAGCATTTAGATTTTGCTATTTGTATTATAAAATATCTATGGGTGTCCCTGATATGCTGATGTGACCTAAAACAGGTCTGCAGTCACCTGACTCACAAAGCAGGTAAGGAACTTGATGTCATTATCACCAAAGCAGTGCCACTGAATGCCTAATGGTCACACCTCATGGTTTTATTCAGTTCACTGTACGCCTCCTAGAACAGTCCTGCTCCACCACTAATGGCTTATTTCCACTGCATCCTGTCTCTCACCCTCTTCTCACTGGTCACCTCTACACTAAGCTCATGTCTGGACAGACTGTGTCCTCTATTCACCAAACCGGCTCACTCGGCCAGCCTCACCCATGGGGGATTGGCACCATCTGAAAGTAGTGTTTGCTTCTTTTATGTTTGGCTGAAAAAAAGAGGCAACCATTTAGTAACTAGTTCTCTGCTCATCACTTCCATCATCTGCTCACTGACTTGTGGCCATTCTACTGCATGTCCTCTGGACCCCATTCTTACTAGCACTAACTTTTACCATTGTGTCAACAATCAAACGTGATGTTTCATTTTCTTCTGGAACATTTCCTACAGCATTCAAGTGGGCTTTGGTAACTCCCCTGCTCTAAAAAAAAAAAAACTTTCCTTAGTTCTGCTGAAGTTGAAAAAATATTGTCGGGTGTAATAATAATGTTGTAAATTCTTAAGTCTTATTTTCTTTCTTTCAGAGGAATCTTCAGTTGGCAGCACGTCTTCAAGTCAAGCCCCTTCAGCATCTACAGGTAAAGTCAAACCTTTTCTTTTGGAAATCAGTACTGTAGCTTTTGTTTAAAGTGCGGGAAAAAAGTGATTATTTGTTTTATCTTCCAGAAGAATGTTCATTCTCGACAAAGGAGAGAGAGAGTCCTTCAAGCTCAGGTGAAGAGTTAGGAGTGCACTCACTGGACTACTCTGCTCCCTTATTGGCTAGACGGCCCAGTCTCTTGTGATTGGTTATTCACACAAGTGAGTTCTAGTGTCTGGGGTTTAAGTTTTTGTGGGATGTCCATGTAGAACAACTCTGAACTTTGTGAAATGGGATTCAATCTAAAAACGACTTGAGCAGAGTCAACTTTTTCTTTCTTTATTTATGATGTGTGGTCAGTGTACATTCACAAACAGCTACATTACACATTTTCAAAAATCCGTGATGGAGATTATTTTAAAGTGCCCCTGTTAATCTAGTTAATGCACAATTTTCTTGTATGCATGCCATATTTACTTACCTATACAACTGATACACAGGGAGTGGATGGCTACACCTGCCACATACTCTCTAATAGCTTAGCCTGAGTGTGACACATGCACACACCTTGTAATCTACAATGTCTTGGTGATCTAGCTAGGAGCTACTGTACATTGTACAGAAAGTAAAATCTCATGGGTATCAAGAGTAATGGTCCGGTACTCTACTTAGTATTGAATGCAGATGTTCTAGTGTACTTTACCTCTGTTGCGTACTCTACACTCAGCTTTTTAAAGTAAGGTGAAACACTGTCTCTTTAAAGTTGAGGTAAAATTATTGTCATTTTTAGGTGTGTCAAGATGCCCAAAAAGGAAGTGGACAGAAGAGGAGGTGAAGGCAGTCGAGAACAAATTATTGGACTGCATCACATCTGGCAGGGTACCGGGGAAAAGGCAGTGTGAAGACTGCATCAGGTCAGCGCCGGTATTGCTTAAACACAGAACCTGGGAATCAGTCAAGTTCTATATCAAGAACCGAATCACAGCATTCAAGAGGGAATGTGAGAAAAGGAAAAAATAATCACGTCTCAGTTTTTCTTGTGCAGGAATGTCGAGCACTAGGTGCTAAAGAAACGTTTTTGCTGCGTTTGTTACAGATGTTTTTGAACTTGTATTACTACAGTGAGATCTCTACAGTTTTTGCATTTGTACACCTCTGCTCTTCTTCTCTTCTCCTCTTCTGAAAAAAAAATCTCATCATATGGAAAATTTAATTTAACCTATATTTGAAAAGAATAACTCTATTTTTGAGAATTTTCAAAAATTATTTAACCCAACAAAAATAACCCAACTATAGTTTGACACATTAATTGGAATGCACAGTGAAAAGAACGGGTTAAAAAATACAGTTAACTAACGCACATGATTTTTGAACATTTTTAAAAATGGAATTATTTGTTTTTGCAAAAAATCTATTTTCAGTTTAGACAAAAGAACATGTTAAGTTAAATGTGTTTAGTATTTCTACAGTACACTGTTGCACTTTAAAGCCAAAATGTTTGTCTAATAGAAATGACAAATAAAGTTTAGTCAGAGCTACTTTTTGTCAAAGAACAATTTATTTGAATACAATTGATTTGGATTTGAATGTGTGTGCAATACAGATGTGATTAGTGGTGGCTAGGTTTGCCTACTGCAGAAAAGAAAAATATGGAACAGTTGCACTTATATTCAAGGTTAAGGTCCAAGGTGAAGAATATGCTACTTAAATGTTATTTCTCTCGCTCTTTCTCTATTTTACAACATTGGTGAAAGATGGCTTACCTTATTAATCACGTGTCACGTAGCTCGCATGTTTTCTTGCACGGCTAGATGTAGTCAAGAAAAATCATCACATTATTGGCAGAATTGGCAGAATCTAGGATGGTTGGCAGGGAGGCACCTGTTGATCTGTGTTTATTTAACAAGTTTGGGGTGAGGTCCCCACTGGGATGCTTTTAAACACACACAGTGATGTCGTTAATTAGCATATGAAAACATTACGTCACAGGTCCCCACCAGGACGTTCTACCTGACGGGGTCCCCAGCAGGTTGTAAAAAGTCAGGTCAGTCTTCTGAGGTTCAGCCTCAAGTTTACGAGTGATATCTGTAATAAGGGCTGTAAATGGAGTGTGGATCAGTTTCTGCCTTGTCTATAGACCACTCAGAAAGGGTGGTTCCCACCAGGTAGCAGAAAGTCATGTGTCCTTACCAGGTAGTAAAAACAGGTATGTGTGTGTGTGTGTGTGTGTTCAGTGTTGATCCGGTGTGTGTGTGTCTGTTCAGTGTTGATCCGGTGTGTGTGTGTGTGTTCAGTCTTGATCCGGTGTGTGTGTGTGTGTGTGTGTTCAGTGTTGATCCGGTGTGTGTGTGTGTGTGTGTGTGTGTGTGTTTTAGGCGTGACTCGTGCCTCCTCTCCACTGCTCACTCCTTCTCACTTCACTGTGACCCTGACCACGACCTCTGTCACCCCCGTCTGCTCCGCCCCCTCACTCCCACCCCGTGGGCCAGATCCATGGACCTTCCTCTCACACACTCGCCCGGAGAACCGGAGACTGCTCCACACACACCAGACACACCCCTCACACACACTGCTCAAAGAGGAGATGGAGGAGCTCAGGAGGAAGGTGGAGAGTCTGAAGGAGGAG
>CM059212.1:449239-521739 GCA_030347435.1 Clarias fuscus
AGACACAAAAATACAAATCAACTCAATATTGTAACAACTACACAACACACACACTGTACAACTACACAACACACACTGTACAACTACACAACACACACACTGTACAACTACACAACACACACACTGTACAACTACACAACACACACGCTGTACAACTACACAACACACACTGTACAACTACACAACACACACGCTGTACAACTACACAACACACACACTGTACAACTACACAACACACACTGTACAACTACACAACACACACTGTACAACTACACAACACACACTGTACAACTACATAACACACACACTGTACAACTACATAACACACACACTGTACAACTACACAACACACACTGTACAACTACACAACACACACGCTGTACAACTACACAACACACACACTGTACAACTACACAACACACACACAGGTACCCTCACACTGCACAACTACACAATGCACACACACACATTGCACAACACACACGTACACTGCTTTTTACGTAGCATGAAAACTTTTCCCCTCACTGCGTGTCTGTGTGTGTGTGTGTGTGTGTAGGAGCTGCAGCAAAAGTTGTGTAGTGCTGTTGATGAAATTGAGAGACTAAAAAAGCATAAGGAAAGCAGTGAGACGTCTACTGCACACATTACTGATATTGTACACAGGTAACACACACACACACACACACACACACACTTCCACTAATACATAATACTGTTACTGTTCAATATTAAACCATTTCTCTTTCTCGCTGGTTATGTGTGTGTGTGTGTGTGTGTTTAGGATGAGTGTGTGTGTTGGGGAGTGGGAGAGTCAGGTGGAAGCTGCTCAGTGTCAGATGAGTGTTTTGACACAGAGACTTGAGTTTGCCAACACACGTCTCCACACTGTGCACGGTGAGAGAGAGCAAGAGTGTCCTGTTGTTGTAGGTCAGTGCATTGTTATTCCAGTGTGTGTGTGCGTGTGTGTGGTGCAGGTTTGCTGATGAGGAGAGAAGCTCTATGGAAAGTTCAACAGGCCACAAAACCCGCAGAACCTACAGCCTCAGACAGGTGTGTGTGTGTGTGTGTGTGTGTGTGTGTGTGTGTGTGTGTGTGTGTGTATATATATAACCGGTATGTACCGAACCGAAACAGAACGCGAATTTCGGTGCCTCATTTCGGTGCCACATTTCGGTGCCACTTAAACTCTTGAGGACTTCGGAAAGCTTTGATGATACAAATCCAAAACATTGTTGCAGTAATGTTACTGTCCATTTTATTTTTGTTGATTAAAAGTTTATTACATTAGATAAAAAAATTAAAAGCACAAATCATCGGGAAATGAGATCATCCGAGATGCGCGTGAATGCAGCAACTAGCGTTCCACTCGCTCTGACGGCAGCAGGTGATCTACCGCTATCTTAACTTGCTAAATTAACTTTCGTTAAAATGTCTAAAACTAAACGGTCGAAAGTGTGGCTGTATTTCACAAGAAAGGATTCCGACACCGCGACGTGCAGCAAATGTTTTACAGCAGTCGCGTGTAACGTGGGAAACACGTCAAATCTAATGAAACATTTGAGGACACGGAATAAAGTTAAAGCAGAGAGACGCGCCGTGTGTGACGGCTTACAGACAGCAGCTGGCGCTATCGGTGTGGACGACCCCCAGTCCCAGTCACACCAACCGTAGCAAACAGGAGTCCAGCGATTATGATGACGTCAGCAGCCTTTCCGCAGGTTAGCAGTCGGCTAATGTAATGTTAACTGCAAAATGCTAATCTTGCGTTCATGCTAACAAATGGTCAAACGATTTGTAAAATACTAATGTAACATGGATTCTGTTTATAATTATGGCTTTCCAGCTACTTTTAATATATTGTTCAATTTTAACCATTTAATTTTTTGAAAATATATTCTTGAGTCCACCATCATTTTGTGGCTTTTGCAAAGTATCGGTTCAGGGACCGTTTTGGCACCAGTACCGGTTTAAAAGTATCGATTTGGCACCCTAGTGTTCACACTGTTCCTGATTTACTGAAGGGTTTCATTAATGTTCTTTAATAACTGATCTCTGTGAATCATATCTTATCTTAAACATGTGTGTGTGTGTGTGTGTGTGTGTGTGTGTGTGTAGCTCCATTGAGAGACTGCAATCACAGGTGATGCTTCTGAGCTCAGAGAGAGACACACTCACTCAGGAACTGAAACGAACACCAGAGCTGATTAACCACGCCCTGAGAGAGCTACAACTACAGTGTACACACACACACACACACACACACACACCTCCACATGTACACTGCATACTGTATACTCAGTGTGTGAGTTTCTCAGTGCGTTATTGGTCAATTCTGGTGTGTGTGTGTGTGTGTGTGTGTGTGTGTGTGTGTGTGTGTGTGTGTGTGTGTGTGTGTGTGTGTGTGTGCCCAGTGGACAGAAGCAGGGAGAAGTTGGCGATGTGTGAGTTGCAGTGTGCAGAGGCTCACACACGCTGTGAAGAACAGGAGAGGACCATCGAGGAGTCTCATCACACACAGACCGGTAACACACACACACACACACACACACACACACACACACACACACACACACACACGGTTCTCCAAAGTGTCCACTGCACACACATACATTATATATGAGCACACATCATGCTGTAATATCTGCTTATATACTATATTGTATACAGTTCTGTGTGTGTGTGTGTGTGTGCGCGCGTGTGTGTGCGTGTGTGTAGTTCTACAGGAGAAGCTCTCTGAGGTGGAGAGTGTGTGTGAGAAGCAGCTCAGAGAGATGGAGAGTCACCTCAACACAGCAAGAAGAGAACACACTAAAGCAGGTACACACACACACAAAGAGACAGACAAACACACACACACACACACACACACACACACACACACACACACACACAGACTAAAGCGGTTTCCATAACTGTGGTTCAGGAACCAATCCCGGCCCTGATTCCTCGAGGAGGAACACAGCAGAAGTTTCTGAAAGGGTTCCTGTGGAGCAAAGTCACAGTGTAACACATCTCACTGTGTGTGTTTGGGTGTGTTTGGGTGTGTTTGTATGTGTTTGTGTGTGTGTGTGTGTGTGTGTAGTTGTAGCTTTGCGGCAGGTGGAGCGCGCGGCGGAGCGAGAGAGACAGCAGGAGAGAGAGGCGGAGAGAGCGCGCACAGAGCAGGCAAACACACACATCACACAACTACACACACAGCTGAGGGAAAAGGACAGAGAGCGCAACCTTTTACTGGTATACACACAGATCACACACACACACACACACACACACACACACGCACACAAATAGACACACCTATTAACATACATACACACATCACACAACTATACACACAAATCCTACAGCACAATGACACACACATTAACACACATACATACTTGCACACATCACACAACGACACGCGCACACACACAACTACACACACCTCACACAACAACACACACACCTCACACAACGACACACACACACAACTACACACACCTCACACACCTCACATAACGACACACACACACAACTACACACACCTCACACAACGACACACACACACAACTACACACACCTCACACAACGACACACAACAACATACACACACACACGCACAACTACACACAACGGCATACACACACACACACACAACTACACACACACACACAACTACACACAACGACATACACAAACACACAACTACACACAACTACACACACACACACACACACAACTACACACAACGACATACACACACACACACACAACTACACACAACGACATACACACACACACACACAACTACACACAACGACATACACACACACACACACACACACAACTACACACAACGACATACACACACACACACACACACACAACTACACACAACGACATACACACACACACACACACAACTACACACAACGACATACACACACACACACACAACTACACACAACGACACACACACACAACTACACACAACGACATACACACACACAACTACACACACGTCACACAACGACACGCACACACAAACCTCACACACTTACACACAAATCCTACAGCACAATGACACACACATTAACACACATACAGTACTTGCACACCTCACACAACGACACACACACACACAACAACATACACCTCACACACACAGCTACACACACCTCACACAACGACACACACATGCACACACACAACTACACACACCTCACACAACGAGTCAATTTCAAATCAAGTCAATTTTATTTATATAGCGCTTTTAACAATTGACATTGTCGCAAAGCAGCTTTACACAATAAAAGAAGTAAGTTTGTATGCAATGTGTATGAATCAAAATGATAAGATTGTCCCTGATGAACAAGCCGAGGGCGACGGTGGCAAGGAAAAACTCCCTGAGATGGTAATAGGAAGAAACCTTGAGAGGAACCAGACTCAACAGGGAACCCATCCTCATCTGGGTGATAACGGAGAGCAGGGATTGATCAGCATAATAATGTGTAAGACTGGAAGTTCAGTATAACAGGAGATGTGTTAAAATTAAAATTAAAATTAAAAGGAGTCCAGTTTGTTCCTGGAGGCTCAGGTAGACTGTAGGAGATTCCAGTCCTGAGCTATCGAACAACTGAAGTCACAGGTCCCCAGAGCATCAATCGATGACAGGACAGTCTTCATGGAAAACCATCCCCAGCCACCACACGAATCCAGGCAGACCACACGGGGCATCCATGCGACGAGATCTCCAACCAGAAGCAGGACTCCAGTATGAGACTGTGTCTGAGTCCCGAACATTAATAGGAAGACTATTCCATAACTTTGGGGCTTTGTAAGAAAAAGCTCCGCCCCCTGCTGTAGTTTTAATAATACGTGGTACTGACAGGCAGCCTGCATTCTTTGATGGAAGTAGGCGTGGCGGATCGTAAGACACTAGCAGTTCACTCAAATACTGTGGCGCGAGACCATTTAGTGCTTTAAATGTCAAAAGTAGTATCTTAAAATCGAGGTGAAATTTCACAGGGAGCCAATGCAGTGTAGATAAGATAGGGGTGATGTGCTCGTATCTTCTGGTTTTAGTGAGGACTCTCGCTGCTGCATTCTGTACTAACTGAAGCTTGTTTATACACCTAGTTGAACAACCAGACAGTAAGGCGTTACAATAGTCCAACCTAGAGGTGATAAAAGCATGAACTAGTTTTTCTGCATCATTTAGTGACAATATGTTTCTTATCTTGGCAATATTTCTAAGGTGAAAGAAAGCTATCCTGGTGATATTATCTACATGAGCTTCAAACGAAAGGCTGGAATCTATAATCACACCGAGGTCTTTTACTGTTGCACTTGATGGAACAGAAAGGTCATCTAAAGTTACAGTGTGATCAGAAAGCTTACTTCTAGCTACTTGTGGTCCTATGACCAGAACTTCTGTCTTATCAGGATTAAGCAGAAGATAATTAACATCCAATCTCTTATGTCCTGCACACACTGCTCAATTTTAGCAAACTGTTTTGCTGAGACATATAATTGTGTGTCATCAGCATAACAATGAAAACTAATACCATGTTTACGAATTATGTTACCCAGAGGAAGCATGTATATATGTGTATATATATATATATGTAAAAAGCAGTGGGCCTAAAACTGAGCCCTGTGGAACACCAAACTCCACTTGAGAACATGCGGAATGGTCACCATCTAAATCTACAAACTGATAACGATCAGTCAAATAGGATCTGAGCCACAAGAGGGCAGTTCCCTTAATTCCTACTACCTTTTCTAATCTGTGAAGGAGAATACTATGATCAATGGTGTCAAAAGCTGCACTGAGGTCCAGTAACACAAGTATAGTGACGCAACCCTGATCAGAGGCCCATAGGAGGTCGTTTACTACTTTAACAAGTGCTGTCTCTGTGCTGTGATGAGGCCTAAATCCTGACTGATACAGTTCATTTATGCTATTTCTGTGTAGATGTGAACATAGCTGCTGTGATACTACCTTTTCCAGAATCTTGGAGATAAAGGGAAGGTTTGATATCGGCCTGTAATTGGAAAGCAGACAGGGGTCAAGGTCAGGTTTCTTGATTAGCGGTTTAATAACGGCTAATTTAAAGGATTTGGGGACATACCCACTACTGAGTGAACAGTTAATTACTTTCAACAGGGGTTCTATTATTGCTTGTACTATCTGTTTGAGAAAATGTGTCGGTACAGGATCTAATATACAGGTTGACGATTTTGAAGAAGAGATGAGTGAAATTAGTTCCCTCGCTTCAAGGGGAGTAAAGTGTTCTAAGTTCTGATGTGATGTGGTTAGATCATCTGAATTATTTAAATTGTCTGGTTTCAAAGCCTGAATTTTTTGCCTAATATTTATGATTTTATTATTGAAAAAGTTCATGAAATCCTCACTACTGCATGATGATGTTGTGGAGATTTCTGCAGTGGTCTTGTTTTTAGTTAAGTTAGCTTCGGTATTAAATAAAAATCTCAGGTTGTTTTTGTTATTTTCTATAAGAGTGGAGAGATACGTTGATCTAGCATCACTGAGAGCTTTTTTATAGTTCAGGATGCTCTCCTTCCAAGCTATTTTGAATACTAACAATTTAGTTTGGCGCCATTTACGTTCAAATTTTCGAGCAGTTTGTTTTAAAGCACGGGTGTGGTCATTATACCAAGGAGCGAGTTTCTTATCTCTAATCATTTTCCTTTTAACTGGAGCTACATTATCTAAGCTATAACGAAGTGCTGACTCTAGATATTCATTCGCCTGTTCGAGTTCTGTGAAGTCAGATGGCGATCCAATCAAAGTTGATAACTCTGGAAGATTATTGATAAAGCTCTGTGCGGTATTTGATGTAAATGTACGTTTAAGGTGGAAGCGCGGTGCTGTGCATACATTATTACTATGACACGCTTTAATCGAGACAAGGTAGTGATCCGAGATAACTTCAGACTGTGGAATTGTGATTATATTTCCTATACTTAATCCGAAGGATAATATTAAATCTAAAGTGTGACCTGCTTTATGAGTGGGTCCTACTACACACTGATTTACTCCTACTGAGTCCAGTATGGACAAGAATGCTGTTCTCAGAGGGTCTTCTGGATTCTCAAAATGAATATTAAAGTCTCCAGCAATTAACGCTTTGTCTACAGAAACGACAAGGTTTGAGAGGAAATCTGCAAATTCGCAGAGAAACTCCGAGTACGGCCCTGGGGGTCTGTAAATGATGATTAGCGGGATCGACTGAGCTGACTTTATGTTACTATAGAGAACTTCAAATGCATTAAATTTAAAACTGTGTTTTTGTATGAGAGACAGATTATCGTTGTAAATAACTGCGACTCCTCCTCCTCTACCAGTTAGCCGAGGCTGGTGTATGTAGCTGTATCCAGGAGGACTAGCTTCATTTAGAGCTACATACTCGTCCTGTTTAATCCAGGTTTCTGTTAAACATAATATATCAAACTCCTGATCTGTGATAATTTCATTAACAATAACTGCTTTAGATGCGAGAGATCTAATATTTAACAGTCCTAGCTTCAGATCAGAGTTGCCGGCTGCGCATTCAGTGTGATCTGAGTTTGTGGTATCTATGTTAATTAAATTACTAAAACAGACTTTCTGAGTCTTTCTAAATTTATGTTTATGTTCAGCTCGGGGAACAGACACAGTCTCAATATGATGAACCCTGAGTGACGACTCTCTGCAGCTAGCAGACGGTTGGTTTAGCCTGTCTGTCTGCTCCCTGGCCTGGGCTCTGGATTGTCACCGATTAACTAGGCCTCTTCTGAGACTATGCGCTATACTGCAAGAAATGAGAGCAGCACCTTCCCGAGTGGGATGGACACCGTCCCGCCCTAACAGGCCAGTTTTGCCCTCAAAGGTCTTCCAGTTGTCTATGAAGCCCACGTTGTTTTCGGAGCACCACCTGGACATCCAGCGGTTCAGCGACTATAACCTGCTGTAAGCTATGTCGCCACGTCTCATTGGGATGGGACCAGAGCAAACTACTTCTTCGGACATCGCCTTCGCTATTTTAAACACCTCTGTAAAGTTATGCTTGCTAACCTCTGACTGACGAAGGCGTATATCGTTAGCTCCAGCATGTACCACTATCTTAGAGAACCTATGCTGACCTAGAGCCCTAAGATTACCTGCTATGTCTGGTGCTCTGGCTCCCGGGATACACCTGACCACTGCCGCTGGCGCCCCTAAAGGCCTCGCTAATTTCACATGTCTCAGTATAGAGTCTCCTATAATCAGAGCTCTTTCAGGTTCCTCAGCGGGTGCATCACTGAGGAGAGCGAACCTGTTGGACACGTGAAGCGCAGAAGAGGTGTGCTCCGGTGGGCTAGCCTTAGCGTTAGCTTTGGCTGAACGAGTATGCCGCCGAGTTGTCACCCACCCACTGATTATCTCCACCTGTGGCACCCAGACTTTCCGCTACGGGAATAACCAGATAAAGTCCAGTAGTATTAGAGCGTAAAAACTAGTTTGTTATTTAGCAAAACGGGAAAAATACACACGTGGACAAAATTGTTGGTACCCTTCGGTCAATGAAAGAAAAACTCACAATGGTCACAGAAATAACTTTAATCTGACAAAAGTAATAATAAATAAGAATTCTATGAATGTTAACCAATGAAAGTCAGACATTGCTTTTCAACCATGCTTCAACGGAATTATATTAAAAAAAATGAACTCATGGAACAGGCCTGGACAAAAATGATGGTACCCCTAAATTAATAGTTTGTTGCACAACCTTTTGAGGCAATCACTGCAATCAAACGATTCCTGTAACTGTCAATGAGACTTCTGCACCTCTCTGCGGGTATTTTGGCCCACTCCTCATGAGCAAGCTGCTCCAGTTGTTTCCGGTTTGAAGGGTGCCTTTTCCAGACAGCATGTTTCAGCTCCTTCCAAAGATGCTCAATAGGATTGAGGTCAGGGCTCATAGAAGGCCACTTTAGAATAGTCCAATGTTTTCCTCTTAGCCATTCTTGGGTGTTTTTAGCTGTGTGTTTTGGGTCATTGTCCTGTTGCAAGACCCATGACCTGCGACTGAGACCCAGCTTTCTGACACTGGCCAGCA
The DNA here is from genome assembly GCA_030347435.1 of Clarias fuscus. Lineage (NCBI taxonomy): Eukaryota > Metazoa > Chordata > Actinopteri > Siluriformes > Clariidae > Clarias > Clarias fuscus. The sequence goes on from CM059212.1 coordinate 458,326, forward strand.
CATTTCTCTCTAGAATCCCTTGATAGTCTTGAGATTTCATTGTACCCTGCACAGATTCAAGACACCCTGTGCCAGATGCAGCAAAGCAGCCCCAGAACATAACAGAGCCTCCTCCATGTTTCACAGTAGGGGCAGTGTTCTTTTCTTGATATGCTTCATTTTTCCGTCTGTGAACATAGAGCCGATGTGCCTTGGCAAAAAGTTCCATTTTTGTCTCATCTGTCCATAGGACATTCTCCCAGAAGCTTTGTGGCTTGTCAACATGTAGTTTGGCATGTTCCAGTCTGGCTTTTTTATGATTTGTTTTCAACAATGGTGTCCTCCTTGGTCGTCTCCCATGTAGTCCACTTTGGCTTGAACAACGACGGATGGTGCGATCTGACACTGATGTTCCTTGAGCATGAAGTTCACCTTGGATCTCTTTAGAAGTCTTTCTGGGCTCTTTTGTTACCATTCGGATTATCCGTCTCTTTGATTTGTCATCAATTTTCCTCCTGCGGCCACGTCCAGGGAGGTTGGCTACAGTCCCATGGATCTTAAATTTCTGAATAATATGTGCAACTGTAGTCACAGGAACATCTAGCTGCTTGGAGATGGTCTTATAGCCTTTATCTTTAACTATAATTTTCTTTCGAATCTCCTGAGACAACTCTTTTCTTCGCTTCCTCTGGTCCATGTTGAGTGTGGTACATACCATGTCACCAAACAACACAGTGACTACCTGGAGCCCTATATATAGGCCCACTGACTGATTACAAGATTGTAGACACCTGTGATGCTAATTAGTGGACACACCTTGAATTAACATGTCCCTTTGGTCACATTATTTTCAGTATTTTCTAGGGGTACCATCATTTTTGTCCAGGCCTGTTGGCATGTTGGCCTGTTGAGTTAATTTTTAAAAATAATTCCGTTGAAGCATGGTTGAAAAGCAATGTCTGACTTTCATTGGTTAACATTCATAGAATTTTTTTAAATTATTACTTTTGTCAGATTAAAGTTATTTCTGTGACCATTGTAAGTTTTTCTTTCATTGACCGAAAGGTACCACCACTTTTGTCCACGTGTGTACATAATTATAAAAAAACTAAATATAATCTAAAACGCTGTTACAACCAGACGAGGAACTTTCGCGGGAACAATACGAAAAACAAGAAGCTACGTCACAGGAAGTCCTGACACATGACACACACAACTACACACAACAACATACACACACACACACACACACAACTACACACACACACACACACACACAACTACACACACACACAACTACACACAACGACACACACACACACACACACACACACACACAACTAACTATATACAGACACACCCTATCTTCAATGTTATAACCTCTCTTGTGTGTGTGTGCGTGTGTGTGTGTGTGTGTGTGTGTGTGTGTGTGTGTGTGTGTGTGTGTGCGCGCAGGCGGTGGTTCAGCAGCAGGGCTTGATGAGTGAATATAAGAAGATGAGAAGAGCAGCGATCCTCACATCTACAGCTCTGACAGATAAACAACAAAAACAACAACATAAACAACAGCAGCAGACTGAAGATACAGGACAACAACAAGGTGAGTGAGACACACACATGCACACACGCGCGTGCACACACACACACACACAGTCACACACAACATGTATGTGCTCACTTTCTCCTTTGTGTGTGTGTGTTTTAGGCAGTGTGTTGAGTGTGTTATGTGAGCTGCGCTCTCTCAGCTCAACACTCATACACAGCACAGACGAGGAGGATGAGGACGACGACCAAGTTAAAGAAGAACACAAACACTGAACAATAAAGTGATTTTAATGTATTGTCATGTTTTTCTGTCTGTAATAGTCGTCCTGTAGGAACGATGTGTGACAGATTTGTTTCATCACAAAAATGTAATTAAGAAATACATCAATAAATTTTTTAAAAATGATTTTATATCCTGGATTTCTTGTACAGACCACACGAGTGAGTGATGAGGGACTTTAGAGACATGAGGAACTGCTGAGGTGTAGAGGTGGAGCTGGGTGGTGTGGGTCATTGGAATCGGGCTGTAGGGAGCAGGACATTGGAGGTTAGGGGGATTAGGGAACTCCATGAGGAACTAATGATCTTCATAAGGAACTCTGGAACTCCATGAGGAACTAATGATCTTCATAAGGAACTCTGGAACTCCATGAGGAACTGGACAGCATGATGTATTCACCCAGTATAAAATGACATGAGACAAAGAAATGTTGAGAAGCAGACAGATGAAGAACAGGACAAGCCTGTAGAATTTGAGGGGGGTGGGGGTGGGAGGGACAAGACTGGGTGGGGGGTGTTGGGGGGGGGGGGGTGTGGGAGCATTGAGGTGAAGTAAAGTTTATCAATGTTTAAATTCTGCGACTTCTAATAAAGCAGTATGAGTAACTTTACTGCATTTACATATCACTCACTCAGCCAATCACATCATGCCCCATTAATACACTAGCATATTCATTAGCATTAACCCCACCCCCCTCCCCATCCCCCCCCCCCCCCCTCATGATGCTCGTGATGTGGAACACTGATCTCTGTGAATATAGGACAGCCATCTCCCTCAGGGTGTATGTGTGTGTGTGTTTTATCTCACTGAGAACGTTTTGTTCTCATTATAAGCAATAATTTTAAGTCTGTAAAGAAGCTGAAATGTAAATTTATAAATGATGATTAATATCTGATTTAACCCACATTTATTTGTTCTTTCCCTTTTTTGTGGCTTGGTTCTTCTTGTGTAGCTGATTGGATAATTTTCACAGGCTTATCTACTGAAGGTCATTTAGCCCCACCCACCCACTAACTTGCAGTGCAGCGTTCACATGGCTGTGTGATGATGATGATGATGATGATGAAGGGGAATTTTAGTTTAATTCGGTCGCTCTGTGATGTAGACTACACAGGACCGCAGCAATCGCAATCCATTGATCTTCCTGTGATCTCCTGGATGTGGACACCTGAACTTTATCATCTGAAGTTTGGCAGCTTGAGTTTGTGAGGTTTATAAATAATGAAGATGGTATTTTTAACACTTGAATATACACGGTGGGCCATTTATATGGATACACCGTAATAAAATGGGAATGGTTGGTGATATTAACGTCCTGTTTGTGGCACATTAGTATATGTGAGGGGGCAAACTTTTCAAGATGGGTGGAGACCATGGTGGCCATTTGGAAGTCGGCCATCTTGGATCCAACTTTTGTTTTTTCAATAGGAAGAGGGTCATGTGACACATCAAACTTATTGGGAATTTCACAAGAAAAACAATGGTGTGCTTGGTTTTAATGAAACTTTATTCTTTCATGAGTTATTTACAAGTTTCTGACCACTTATAAAATGTGTTCAATGTGCTGCCCATTGTGATGGATTGTCCATGCAACCCTCTTCTCCCACTCTTCACTCACTGATAGCAACACCGCAGGAGAAATGCCAGCACTGGCTTCCAGTATCCGTAGTTTCAGGTGCTGCACATCTCGTATCTTCACACCATAGACAATTGCCTTCAGATGACCCCAAAGATAAAAGTCTAAGGGGGTCAGATCGGGAGACCTTGGGGGCCATTCAACTGGCCCGCGACGACCAATCCACTTTTCAGGAAACTGTTCATCTAGGAATGCTCGGACCTGACACCCATAATGTGGTGGTGCACCATCTTGCTGGAAAAACTCAGGGAACGTTCCAGCTTCAGTGCATAAAGAGGGAAACACATCATCATGTAGCAATTTCAAATATCCAGTGGCCTTGAGGTTTCCACTGATGAAGAATGGCCCCACTATCTTTGTACCCCATATACCACACCATACCATCACTTTTTTGTTCCAACAGTCTTGGAGGGATCTATCCAATGTGGGTTAGTGTCAGACCAATAGCGGTGGTTTTGTTTGTTAACTTCACCATTCACATAAAAGTTTGCCTCATCACTGAACAAAATCTTCTGCGTGAACTGAGGGTCCTGTTCCAATTTTTGTTTTGCCCATTCTGCAAATTGTGTGCGCCGATCTGGGTCATCCTCGTTGAGATGCTGCAGTAGCTGGAGTTCGTAAGGGTGCCATTTGTGAGTAGCTAATATCCGCCGAAGGGATGTTCGACTAATGCCACTCTCCAGTGACATGTGGCGAGTGCTACGATGTGGGCTCTTGCTGAATGAAGCTAGGACAGCCACTGATGTTTGTTCATTAGTGACAGTTTTCATGCGTCCACATTTTGGCAAATCCAACACTGAACCAGTTTCACGAAACTTAGCAAGCAGTTTGCTAACTGTAGCATGGGAGATGGGTGGTCTCGTAGGGTGTCTTGCATTGAAATCTGCTGCAATGACCTGGTTACTGCGTTCACCAGATATCAACACAATTTCGATCCGCTCATCACGTGTTAACCTCTTCGACATGTCAATGGCTGTGAACAAAGAGAAACTTGTAAATAACTCATGAAATAATAAAGTTTCATTAAAACCAAGCACACCATTGTTTTTCTTGTGAAATTCCCAATAAGTTTGATGTGTCACATGACCCTCTTCCTATTGAAAAAACAAAAGTTGGATCCAAGATGGCCAACTTCTAAATGGCCACCATGGTCACCACCCATCTTGAAAAGTTTGCCCCCTCACATATACTAATGTGCCACAAACAGGACGTTAATATCACCAACCATTCCCATTTTATTAAGGTGTATCCATATAAATGGCCCACCCTGTATATTTGAACATAATTTTTTATGTTCTTGCTTTAACCTTTTAAATGCTTGAGTTACATATTCCTTTTTTATTTGAAATGTAAAACTACAATAAATTGCAGTGCCAAAAATGTCCAGCATTATAAATAATGTATTTTTTTTTTTTTTCATTCAGATTGATTTGCGATGCAGAAAAAATCAAACACTTGTATTGCAACAAGTTTTTGTTTAGTTCTTGTTATTCATAGTATTATCTTGCTTTGAGGAATTCTGGCACTGTTATACTTCCATACTACATACATCTGTGTGTGTGGTAGTGTGTGTGTGTGTGTGTGTGTGTGTGAGAGAGAGAGAGAGAGAGAGAGGGGCTTGTGCGTGCTGCTCTCGTGCGGAGAGGAACATGACGCGCATGCGCCAGTCGGAGCGCGCGCCTCTGCAGTGCCGCTGTAATTTCACATCAAGTTTCTCTCAGCAGCGCTGCACCGGGGCTCCAACACTCTGTCCCTCTCTGTCTCTGTCTCTCTCTGTCTCTCTCTGTCCCAGGACTCTGTTACTCTTACTGTTATCTACACCAGGGTTATTTATTTATTTATTTATTTATTTATTTATCCAGCGGAGTGTGTCTGTCGCTCAGCTTACACATCTGGACATCTGGGCAGTGTGTGTGTGTGTGTGTGTGTGTGTGTGTGTGTGTGTGGCAGGTTGGGGTTTGAGAGGATGGGGCCGCACGCGCTCGCCTTCCTCCTGTTATTCTTGTGGCTCATCAAACACTCACTCACAGGATTCCCTAATCAGATCAGCATCGGTGAGTACACACACACACACACACACACACACACACACACACTATCAGTAGTATAAAGCGGTGTGTGTGACTTTAAACTTTAAACTCCAGGTAGTTTTCGTCACCTCACACATGTGACACGGCTCGTCTGAGAACACACACTCCTGGACGCTTATGCTACCTCAGGCCGCTTTCACACTAGATATGATTATTTTTATGCTCCGTCCTCGGGTGCACTTGCTTATTTTCCCTCTCCGATACAGCAGGTGGCAGTTTGCACATAGTGAAGTCTGTAAGACACCATTTAACACGAGAAGAAGATAACGAGGCGCGTGTGTTTGTGTGTCCTTGCATCTGAATCTTTCTGTGCATGTGTGTCCCTTTTACGTGTTTGTGTGAGTCTGTGTGTGAGTCTGTGTGTGAGTCTGTGTGTGAGTCTGTGTGTGAGTCTGTGTGTGTGTGTGTGTGTGTGTGTGTGTGTGTGTGTGTGTGTGTGAGTTGTAACGTTTCAACAAGGCAGAGAGAAACATGGAGAACACATGAAAGTTCCACACACACATACACACACACACACACACACACACGCACGCACGCAGTGCTCTTTATTTACGGGTGATGTGTAGAGAGCAGTGTCTTTTTAATGTAAAGAACACTCAGACAAGCTGGAAATCCTGTGGTGTCTGACGATTGTGCTGGGCAGCGTTTTGATGTCGTGACGTTGACAGTGTGTGAGCCCTGGTTTGGTGGAGAACGTGTTGCTGAATCTCTTCACAAGCTCAGCCAGCTCTTGGTTCTGTGTGGTCAGTTCCTCCTCACCTCACTGCACCCACTCGCAGCCCTGCCGTGAGGAATGGTTACGGTTCAATCCACCTTTTCGAAAGATTTTTATGGTATCGCTCAGTGCTTTTCCACTTGCCTGACTATTGCAGTCTGTAGTTCACAGGACCCACTCTTTCCATAAAGGTGAAGGGTCCATGCCAGCGGCCAGTAACGTACAGGTGGCCCTGGGGAGCAAGAGGAGTACGTGGTCACCGGACTGAAACTCCCTGGGCTGTGTGGACCAGTGCTACGCTCTCCTCTGCTTGGCCTGTGCCTTCTTCATATGCTGTCAGACAATCATGGCTAATATTAGTTTGCAGGTCTGTAATGTTCTCTATTACCCATGTGAATGCCGATGGATTGGTCCTTCCAGGCCTCTTTCGCCACATCAAGCAGACTGCGGGGCCTCCGGCCGAAAGGGGGTGTAACTGTTGGAGGCGTGGGTTGTTTCTCTGACTGCGAAGAGCATGTATGGGATAAACTGGTTCCAGTCAAGCCACAGGCCAGAAGGAGGCGCCGCAGTCGTTAATTTCCTTTAATGAAGGGCGCACTTAAAGGGTGTTCCTTCAGTAGCTCCTTCCGCAGTCCTACGCTGCTGAAAATCTGCATTAGTTCCCTCGCATTGTTGTTGGATGTCACCTTTCAGTGTGGCACCACCTCTGGGTACCGAGTTGTGTAGTCAACCACCACCAAGATGAATTCATGACCTTTAGCTGATTTTGGGAGGGGCCCGACAATATCAAAGGCTGATAATCGGCAGGGGAGTCAGCGGGGCGGGGCAGGCTTCATGCTGATAGATGTTCTTTAATTCAGTGTGCTGCCCCGGCCAGTGGAAGTGACCACAGAGATTTTCAATGGTTTCCTTCAAACGGCATTAAATGTGCCAAGTGCATGGGAGTGTCCACCTTGTATGTGTCCACCCTGTCCACCCTGCTCCTCACCACACTGCCCCAGCTTGCGGCCCTGCTCGGTAGACGAAAGTGAAGCAAGAGCTGAGAGGTTCCACCTTTTCAAACGATTTTTATGGTATAGTTCAGTGCGCCATTCATGACCTTTAGCTGATTTCAGCTCGCCTCGTCTCTGTGTGCCATAATACAGGAGACCGGAGTGCACCAGGAAGTAGGAGGCCGGCTGGCGCTGAGGGGCGCTTTGGCTTCACCCTCACTCTCGATCCCCTGTTCCCAGCAGTGTTTTAGATGGGGTCGTCTCTTTGCATTGCACTGTTGTCGTGCTTCACCTGCTGAGACAGAGAGTAAAATGGATTAGAGGGATCACGCCGTCATTAGGACGTTGAAACCACACAGTGGTGAGTGGACGCAGTTCTTCGATGTCTGGGTCGATACGCCCAAACCGTACAAAAACAAACCAGGCCAGGTGCAACCTAGAATTAGAGGGACGGGTAGATCTGGAATAATGACAGTTATCTGATCATATTTACCTCTGTGGTCTTTGACCACAACGCCCACTGCCGGAACCTCCCACTGCCGGAGCCTCCCACTGCCGGAACCTCCCACTGCCGGAACCTCCCACTGCCAGAACCTCCCACTGCCGGAACCTCCCACTGCCGGAACCTCCCACTGATCGCTAGGCACACAGGTAACTGGCAGTGGCTTGAAGGGCGCCGCATTGGGTGGAACCACCGCAGGGTGACCGCACTTCCTGGCTCCTCTCTGGCGGACTCCGCGTCTCAGGACAGAGTGAAAGTGTGACAAGAGTTGGGTGGAGAGAAAAAAGAGACTCTGTGTGTGTCTGTATCTGAGTGTGTCTGTGTCTGTCTGTCTGTGTGTCTGTCAGTGTGTTTGTCTGTGTGTGTGTGTGTGTGTGTGTGTGTGTGTGTGTGTGTGTGTGTCATTAATCAGACAGCAGTAGGGTGTTGGATAATGAACCAAAATGAGTCAGTTAATCACAGCTTCTCTTATGTTCTTTCCGTATTTTCTCTTGTTCCAAAACACACACACACACACACACACACACACACACACACACACACACACACACACAACATTTAAAACAGGTTTAAATGTCTTAATGTCTTTTCCTCCATTTCTTTATCTCTCTTTCCTCCATGCTGTTGAACTTTTCTCCCTGCGGTGTGTTCTGTTCTCCCTCCACCCACTGTGTGTGTGTGTGTGTGTGTGTGTGTGTGTTGCTCAGTGATTTATCTGAATGTACGTTACAGACGAATGAATGTGTACGATGTTCATTTTGTGTGTGTGTGTGTGTGTGTGTGTGTGTGTGTGTGTGTGTGTGTGTGTGTGTGTGTGTGTGTGTGAAGAATTGAGTTACATTTATTTTTAAAAACTGGTTTGAGGTTACAAATGGATCCATAAAAGTCACTCTGTCTCTCTCCCCAAGGTGGTGTGTTTCTGCGCTCCACGGTTCAGGAGCACAGTGTGTTTCGCTTTGCGGTTCAGCTCTATAACACCAACCAGAACGTGACGGAGAAACCCTTCCACCTGCACTACAACGTGGACAACCTGGAGCAGAGCGACAGCTTCTCCGTCACACACGCCTGTGGGTCACCTCACACTCACGCACAGAGACACGCACAGAGACACACGCACAGACAAGCACACACGGACAAACACACACACTGAAACACACACACACACACACACTTAAATTAGTGCATTAGTGTGTTACACAGCTGTACTGTCGCCTCACCCTTGGCTTGCTCATCAGGGACAATTTCATTATCTAGACACATTGTTCTTACACATACACACTTCCATAAATTTTCTTTTCATTTCTGTGAAGCTGCTTTGAGACCACGACCGTTGTATAGAAATAAAATTGAATTGAATTGATGTCACAAGGAGTTTTACACTTGCAGGTGATGAAGGTTTCTGGAAGGTCAGGGACAGTGCTGCACTCTCTCGTTCTCCTCTCTCAGGTTTCTCTTCCTCACCGCCTCCCTCACAATCCATCATCTCCGCTTCTTCTTCCTGTCTCACTCTCCTGAGGAACTCGTCCCAGTTTTCTTTTCCTGCCTGTACTTCTCATTTCCCTTAAAAACTCCCAAATATCTGTATGAAAAGAGGGCAAAAACTACTCGTGTGTGTGTGTGTGTGTGTGTGTGTGTGTGTGTGTGTGTGTGTGTGTGTGTGTGTGTGTGTGTGTGTGTGTGTGTGTCCGTCCACACTTGGAATGAGTGGCTGTTTGATGTTGGTTAGAACTGACGTATACCCACATGCCCATTTTAGTGGAAGAACTAGTGCATTTTGTGTGTGTGTGTGTGTGTGTGTGTGTGTGTGTGTGTGTGTGTGTGTGTGTGTGTGTCTACAAAATGTCACTTTTTGTGTGTGGGCTGAGACAACTATACACTCAGAACATTAAACACACACAAACACACACAGTTTTCTAGTGTAAAGATAAAAGTGGTTAAAGATTCAGGAAGTCTTGAAAATTTAATAATAAAAGAAAAGACGTGTGTGTGTGTGTGTGTGTGTGTGTGTGTGTGTGTGTTTTCTGCTAAAAAAGGCGATTTGAAGTCATTTTTAAATCTCTGAAACATAAAAGAATAAAGCACAGAATACACAGACTATAGACACTGTTTCTGACTGATATAGAATAACCCTGACTTCACACCGTAAGCCGAGTGTTTGACTCGAGTGTTCTGTATTACACTCAGGGCTGTGCTGTTGTAGTGAATATCAGCACTGTGGTGCTGTTGTGGGCGTGAGGGTGCAGCGATCACAGTGCTGTCACCCACCCAACACAACTCTTCTCTTAATTACAAATTTTAACAATTGACATCGTCGCAAAGCAGCTTTACACAATCAAAAGAATTATATAAGTTTGTATGAGATGTGAACGTGTATGAATCAAAATGATGAGATTGTCCCTGATGAGAAAGCCGAGGGCGACGGCGACAGTGGCAAGGAAAAACTCCCTGAGATGGTAATAACAGGAGATGTGTTTAAGTTAAAATTGAGTTCAGTACATCATTGGAGGCTCAGCTAGACTGTAGGAAACTCCAGTCCTGAATTATCGAGCGACCGAAGTCACAAGTCCTCAGAGAACAGCTGAACAAGGGCAAGACCGTCTTCGTAGAAAAATGGAACCGTCCCCAGTCACAACACACATTCTGTACTAACTGAAGCTTGTTTATACACCTAATTGAACAACCAGACAGTAAGGCGTTACAATAGTCCAACCTAGACGTGATAAAAGCATGAACTAGTTTTTCTGCATCATTTAGTGACAATATGTTTCTTATCTTGGCAATATTTCTAAGGTGAAAGAAAACTATCCTGGTGATATTATCTACATGAGCTTCAAACCAAAGGCTGGAATCTATAATCACACCGAGGTCTTTTACTGTTGCACTTGATGGAACAGAAAGGCCATCTAAAGTTACCGTGTGATCAGAAAGCTTACTTCTAGCTACTTGTGGTCCTATGACTAGAACTTCTGTCTTATCAGGATTAAGCAGAAGAAAATTGATTAACATCCAATCTCTTATGTCCTGCACACACTGCTCGATTTTAGCAAACTGGTTTTTCTCATCTGGTTTTGCTGAGACATATAATTGTGTGCCATCAGCATAACAATGAAAACTAATACCATGTTTACGAATTATGTTGCCCAGAGGAAGCATGTAAAGGGAAAAAAGCAGTGGGCCTAAAACCGAACCATGTGGAACACCAAACTCCACTTGAGAACATGCGGAATGGTCACCATCTAAATCTACAAACTGATAACGATCAGTCAAATAGGATCTGAGCCACAAGAGGGCAGTTCCCTTAATTCCTACTACCTTTTCTAATCTGTGAAGGAGAATACTATGATCAATGGTGTCAAAAGCTGCACTGAGGTCCAGTAACACAAGTATAGTGACGCATCCCTGATCAGAGGCCCATAGGAGGTTGTTTACTACTTTAACAAGTGCTGTCTCTGTGCTGTGATGAGGCCTAAATCCTGACTGATACAGTTCATTTATGCTATTTCTGTGTAGATGTGAACATAGCTGCTGTGATACTAACTTTTCCAGAATCTTGGAGATAAAGGGAAGGTTTGATATCGGCCTGTAATTAGAAAGCAGACAGGGGTCAAGGTCAGGTTTCTTGATTAGCGGTTTAATAACGGCTAATTTAAAGGATTTGGGGACATACCCACTACTGAGTGAACAGTTACTTACTTTCAACAGGGGTTCTATTATTGCTGGTACTATCTGTTAGAGAAAATGTGTCGGTATAGGATCTAATATACAGGTTGACGATTTTGAAGAAGAGATGAGTGAAATTAGTTAATTATCTTCAAGGGGAGTAAAGTGTTCTAAGTTCTGATGTGGTGTGGTTAGTTTATCATCTGTATAACTCATCTGGTTTCAAAGCCTGAATTTTTTGCCTAACATTTATGATTTTATTATCAAAGAAGTTCATGAAATCCTCACTACTGCATGATGTTGTTGTGGAGATTTCTGCAGTGGTCTTGTTTTTAGTTAATTTAGGTACGGTGTTAAATAAATATCTAGGATTATTTTTGTTATTTTCTATAAGAGTGGAGAGATACGTTGATCTAGCATCACTGAGAGCTTTTTTATAGTTCAGGATGCTCTCCTAGCTATTTTGAATACTAACAATTTAGATTAGATTCAACTTTATTGTCATTGCACATAGTTAAGGCAACGAAATGCAGTTAGCATCTAACCAGAAGTGCAAGTTAGCAGTGCAATATAAACATATATACAGATCTATAAAACTTGTATGATAAAAGTAAGGTCTATGTATAAATTGTATTACAGAAAGAAAAAAAAAATATATATATATATATATATATATACAGTGGAACCTTGGATTACGAGCATAATTTGTTCAGGAAGTGGGCTTGTATTCCAAAACACTTGTAAACCAAATCATCATTTCCCATAAGAAATAATGAAAACTCAAATGATTCGTTCTACAGCCCCAAAAAAATAAATACATAAAAATAATTAATACAATCTATAAAATGAAAATAAAACAAATTAATCTGCACTTTACCTTTAAAAAAAAGTACAAATAAATCCTGACAGATAAGTGTTTCCATTGGTGCGCGCAGGCGCCGTATGTGTGTGTGTGTGTGTGTGTGTGTGTGTGTGTGTGTGTGTGTGTGTGTGTGTGTGTGGAATTAGCCCCTTCCCTCGCCTTGTTTTACACAGTAACACTCCTCCCTCTCCCCACCTCACTTTTTAAGATTCACAACATACATACACATACATACACACACAACAGAAACACAATTTTAACAGGAAAAAAAGAAATCTTTCTGAGACTGGCATGAGCGTATATTAACAGACTCACTTTTTAAGTTTCACAACAAGCGCAGTGAGAGTGGCGCTCGGTGTCAAAATAAGAGTCACATGTGTGAAGCATGATACTCGGCGCTCATAAACTAATACTTGCTCGGTTTCCGAATAAAAAATTATTTTAAATCTTTGCTCAGTTTGCGGAACACTCGTAAACCACATTACTCGCAATCCGAGGTTCCACTGTATATGTACATGAATATACAGTGTAAAGTGAGCATAGATGGATAAATTAATGTACAGAATAATTGTAAATCTACAGATATGTCTGATTATAAATATGTGGAATAAAGATATACAGAAACTATATATAGGTGAATTTACATTATGTGCAATAGTATGAATATACATATAAATAAATATGAGTAATTTAGCCGCTGGATGGAAATGCAGAGTATACCTATACACACATCTACATATATGAATATACACATATTAGTATACAGTCCATGTGCAGACTGTACACATGAATGAACAGGAAGTATTTACAGAGGTATTAAACAGGAATGCTGGTTATCAGTGATGGTGGTACCGTCCATGTAAGTGGGTCAGTGAAGTTGTGTTCAATAAGGTAACCACTGTGGGGTAAAAACTGTTCCTCAGCCTGCTGCTCTTGGCTTTTAGGCATCTGAACCTTTTTCCAGAGTGAAGGAGAGCAAACCGTTCATGTGCAGGTGAGAGGTGTCCTTCACGATGCTGAGAGCTCTACACACTCCTCCTCTTGTAGACTTCCTCAATGACAGGAAGTGGAGTACCAATGATGCGCTGAGCGGTTTTTACCACCCTTTGGATGGATTTACGGTCCAAGACAGAGCAGTTACCATACCAGACTGTAATACAGCTGGTTAGGATGCTCTCTAATTTAGTTTGGCGGCATTTACGTTCAAATTTTCGAGCGGTTTGTTTTAAAGTGCGTGTGTGGTCATTATACCAAGGAGCGAGTTTCTTATCTCTAATCATTTTCCTTTTAACTGGAGCTACATTATCTAAGCTATAACAAAGTCTCTAGATACTATAGATTGACTCTAGATATTCAGTTGCCTGATCGAGTTCTGTGAAGTCAGATGACGATCCAATCAAAGTTGATAACTCTGGAAGATTATTGATAAAGCTCTGTGTGGTATTTGATGTAAATGTACGTTTAAGGTGGAAGCGCGGTGCTGTGCATACATTATTACCATGACACGCTTTAATCGAGACAAGATAGTGATCTGAGAACTTCAGTCTGTGGAATTGTGGTTATATTTTCTATACTTAATCTGAAGGATAATACAGTGGAACCTTGGATTACGAGCATAATTCGTTCCGGAAGTGGGCTCGTATTCCAAAACGCTTGTAAACCAAATCATCATTTCCCATAAGAAAGAATGAAAACTCAAATTATTCGTTCCACAGCCCCAAAAAATAAATACATAAAAATAATTAATACAATCTATAAAATGAAAATAAAACAAATTAATCTGCAGTTTACCTTTAAAAAAAGTACAAATAAATCCTGACAGATAAGTGTTTTCGTTGGTGTGCTCGGTGTAAAAATAAGAGTCGCATGTGTGAAGCATGATACTCGGCGCTCGTAAACTAATACTTGCTCGGTTTCCGAATAAAATATTATTAAAAATCTTTGCTCGGTTTGCGGAACACTCGTAAACCACGTTACTCGCAATCCGAGATTCCACTGTATTAAGTTCAAGTAGGCTTTATTGTCACTTCAACCATATACAGTTAGTACACAGTGAAACAAAACAACGTTCCTCCAGGACCAAGGTGCTACATACAACATAAATTTACAACATAGATTAGCAGAAAGACTAAACTAGCTAACTAAGAGACAACATAAATTAACAAAGACTAACTAGCCAACTCAGAAAGCAAGACTATCTACGTTTTTTTAAAATATATATATAAATACACATAACAGACAACATAAGTGCACGTGCAAATGTAAACAAGAGCAACAAGTGACAAATGTAAACAAGAGCAACAATAATAATAATAATAATAATACATTTTATTTATAAAGCACTTTATATTTGAGGCAAATCTCAAAGTGCTACAAATTATTTCTGCTCAAAAGCTCTAATAAAAAGGTAAGTTTTAAGACCAGATTTAAAATCATCAACAGTCTGTGGCATCCTCAGATACTCAGGGAGAGCGTTCCACAGTCTAGGTGCCGCCGAGCAAAAAGCCCGATCTCCCATGGTATGAAGTTTGGTCTTCGGAGTTTTCAGACGATGACCTGAGACAGAGCGGAGGTTTCGTGGTGGATTTCTTAAGAAGTGGCCTGATGACAGCAGTTTTCAGTGAAGGGGGAACATAGCCAGACTGGAGAGAGTGATTTATGATCCTGGTAATCAGGGGACTTATAGCACAGAGGTTGGATTTAACCAGAACTGCTGGAAAAGGGTCCAGAGCACAATTTGATGGTTTCATCTTTCTGAGAATGACCTCAACCTCTTGCTGCGAAACGTCAGAAAAACAGCTGAAATGTTGAAAAGTCCCTGGCCGTGGGTCATCCATCAAGTCAGGCAGTGCAGAGGAACTGGAAATTGACGAGCGGATGGTGTCCACTTTTTTCCTGAAAAAAGTAATGATGTTATTGCATCTCTCCTCTGTAGCTTCCAGATGAGATTGAAATTGCGGTTTCAGGAGGCGATTAATAGAAGAAAACAGTTGCTTTGAATTTCCAGAGTTATTGTTAATGATATTTGAGTAAAACTGTGATCTTGCAGCTCTCAGCGCACTTGCATAGGCCTTCTGATGTTCTCTATAAACTTGCTTGTGAACAGCGAGTCCTGATGCCTGTACACGTCGCTCAAGAACACGCCCAGCTGTCCTCATCTTCCGCAATTCACACGTATACCAAGGGGCTGAACGTGAGAAGCAGACCGTTCTATGTATGACAGGGGCATGGAGATCGAGAAGACTGCTGAGGGATTTGTTGTAAAAGTCCACTGACTCAATGACTGAGGAACATTCAACAGAGGAGAGATACTGAAGATCTTTGCTCAGAGTGTCTGGGTTGATCTTTTTCAAATTTCTGTAACATATTTGCCGTTTTGTTTTAGTGGGGGAACAAGGGAGTGACAGCTCCATTGAAATGACATTGTGGTCAGACATCCCCAGATCATACACCAAAAGGTTGCTAATAGGGACAGAATTTGTAATAACCAGATCCAGGATATGACCTCTGGAATGTGTAGGAACATGAACATGTTGTTGAAGACTGAGGCAGTCCAGTAGATGCAAAAACTCAGCTGCTAAATGGCAGGAGGGGGTGTCTACATGAACATTAAAATCACCAAGTATAATAGTGCTGGAAGAAGTGGTACAGAAAGATGAAAATCATAGATCTATGTGATAAACACTGGGTTTGGTTTAGGGGGTCGATAAATAAGCAGTATTGTGATGGGAAGAGAAACTTTACATTTAAATGCAAGGCATTCAAATGAAGACAGCGTAGGCACAGGAAGGGGACAAAGATCCAGTTGCTGTCGGTATAGTACAGCTAAGCCACCACCACGTCCAGGGCTGCAGGCTTTCTCCAGGTAGCTATAACCGGGAGGACATGCCTCATTTAATGCTAAAAAGACCTCAGGCTGATGCCATGTTTCTGTTATACACATAAAATCCAAGCCTTTGTCCATAATATGATCTTGTATAAAAACTGATTTATTTGAGAGAGATTATGAATTAAAAAGTTCAATTTTGAACATTTTAGGTGACGTATATTTCTGTAATGGCCGTAATACACTGAGATCCACTCCGCGTTTTCTATCCAGCTTCGTGAGTGGTGATCTCGGAAATTTTCCCGAACTGTCCGACAGAAATCTCGCGGTGCTTCTCGCGGTGTATTCCGAACTAGAAACACCTGGAGCGTCTTTGCTCTGATGACGTGTTTGATGAGCGACATCGGTCCATACAGATGGAATGGATGAAGCAGGACAGCCAGGCTGATGGTAAACAAACTTTCGCCGAGACTTCTATGGACGTAGCGTGTTCGGCGCAGAAGTCCGAG
This sequence comes from Clarias fuscus, assembly GCA_030347435.1. Lineage (NCBI taxonomy): Eukaryota > Metazoa > Chordata > Actinopteri > Siluriformes > Clariidae > Clarias > Clarias fuscus. The sequence goes on from CM059212.1 coordinate 474,922, forward strand.
TTCTTTTATGACAGCAATGCACGTTGGAATGGAATAATTGTTGTGACTTAACAACTCCGGGATAGTGTACTTGAGCTCCAGGCCGGTCGCCAAAAAGACTTTCAGTGCTAGCTATCTTCCAAACATGGAAATAGCCAAACAACTGCAGAGGCAGAGAACCAGGCTACCAGACGTCTTTGCAGCGCTGAAAAACACCCAAAAAACTCCCCAAAACCCAAGGTAAAAACTAGATAAAAGGGAAAAAATATATAATAGCAGTAAAAGTAACAAAAGAATCACAGCAGCAGAAGAAGCGGCGAACAGCCAGCGCCAGCGTCCTCTCCACACCACCCAATCCAAAGTGACAGTGCGACAAACATAACATATCAATACTCAGTGGTCTTGAGGTAGTGAATTGAGGTGGTGGAGAAACAGTAAACGTTCCTTAATGTAGCAGCAAGAATGTAAAAAGTTAGTGCAAAAAAGTAATCCAGGTTTAATGAATATTGTGCAAAAGAGCATTTACAGGTTGGTGTGTACGATAGTCTGGTGGTGTAGATCAGTGTGTTTGCGCTTGTGTTGATTAATCAGTCCAGTCTCAATGTTTGAGGTAGTTGAGTTTAGTTGAGTGTGTGTGTGTGTGTGTGTGTGTGTGTGTGTGTGTGTGGGTGTGTTTATCCGTCTAGACCCTTTTGTTGAGGAGACGGGTGGCTTGTGGAAAAAAGCTGTTTCTCAGTCTGGATGTGAGACCCGAATGCTTTGGTACCTTTTTCCAGATGGCAGGAGGGTGAAGAGTGAGTGAGAGGGGTGTGTCTGATCAGCCACAATGCTGGTGGCTTTGCAAATGCAGCGTGTGGTGTAGATGTCCTCGATAGAGGGAAGAGAGACCCCGATGATCTTCTGTGCTGTCCTCGTTATCCGCTGTAGGGTCTTGCGGTCCGATGTAGTGCAGTTCCCAAACCAGACAGTGATGCAGCTGCTCAGGATGCTCTCGATAGTCCCTCTATAGAAGGTGGTGAGGATCGGTGGTGGAAGCTGGGCCTTCCTCAGCATTCTCAGGAAGAAGAGACGATGCTGGGCTTTCTTGTGCAGAGAGCTGGTGTTGAGGGACCAGGTGAGGTCATTCTCTAGGTCGACACCCAGGAATTTGGTTGATGCTGTTGATGCTCAGTGGAGAGTGTTCACTTCGTGTCCTCCTAAAGTCAACAACCATCTCCTTTGTCTTGTCAACATTCAGAGACAGGTTGTTGTCTTTACACCAGTCCGTTAGCCTCTGTACTTCCTCTCTGTACGCTGACTCGTCGTTTTTGCTAATGAGTCCCACCACGGTCGTGTCATCAGCAAACTTAATGATGTGATTCGAACTGTGTGTCGCTACACAGTCGTGAGTCAGCAGTGTGAACAGCAGGGGACTGAGCACACAGCCTTGTGGGGCTCCAGTACTCAGTGTGGTGGTGCTGGAGGTGTAGTTCCCGATCCGTACTGACTGAGGTCTTCCGGTCAGAAAGTCCAGGATCCAGTTACAGAGGGAGGTGTTCAGGCCCAGCAGGCTCAGCTTCCCGATCAGTTGTTGGGGGATGGTAGTGTTGAATGCTGAACTGAAGTCTATGTACAACATTCGAACGTACGTGTCCTTATTGTCCAAGTGTGTCAGTGCCAGGTGGAGTGTGGTGGAGATGGCGTCGTCCGTTGAGCGGTTAGGACGGTACGCAAACTGCAGTGGGTCTAGTGAGGGGGGCAGCAGGGTCTTGATGTGTCTCATGACGAGCCGCTCGAAGCACTTCATGATGGTGGGTGTGAGTGCAACGGGACGGTAGTCGTTGAGACAGTACACAGAAGACTTCTTCGGCACGGGGACGATGGTGGTGGCCTTGAAGCACGTGGGAACCACGGCGTTGCTCAGAGAGATGTTGAAGATGTCAGTGAGAACATCTGCCAGCTGTTCTGCACATTCTCTGAGCACTCTGCCTGTGATGTTGTCTGGTCCAGCGGCTTTACGTGGGTTGACTCTGCATAGAGTTTTCCTCACATCAGCTGTAGCGAGCCAAGGCACCTGGTCGTTCGGAGGAGGGGTAGTCTTCCTTGCTGCCACGTAGTTATGCCTGTCGAACCGAGCGTAGAAGTTGTTCAGCGCATCTGGAAGGGATCCGTCACTGTCACAGGTAGGTGATGAAGTCCTGTAGTTAGTGATGGCTTGTATGCCCTGCCACATGTGCCATGTGTCACCGCTGTCCCTGAAGTGATTGTGGATTCTCTGGGCGTATGCGCGCTTTGCCTCCCTGATGGCCCAGGACAGTTTGGCCCTTGCTCTTCTAAGGGCCTTCTTGTCTCCTGCTTTGAAGGCAGAGTCTCGGGTTCTCAGAAGTGCACGCACCTCCGCAGTAATCCACGGTTTCTGGTTGGGTCGTGAGATGATGTTCTTGGAGACAGTGTTGTCATCGGTGCACTTGTTGATGTAGCTGGTCACTGATGACGTGTACTCCTCCAAGTCGGTGTAGTCGCCGTAAGTCGCAGCCTCCCTAAACATGTTCCAGTCAGTGTTCTCGAAACAGTCCTGAAGAGCAGAGATGGCTCCTGCTGGCCAGGTTTTCACCTGCTTCAGAACCGGTTTTGAACGCCTGACGAGTGGTCTGTATGCTGGAATTAGCATAACAGAGATGTGGTCTGAGTAGCCGAGGTGAAGGCGGGGCTCTGCTCGATATGCGCCGGGGCTGTTTGTGTAAACAAGATCCAGCGTGTTTTCCCCTCTCGTTGCAAAGTCCACATACTGATGGAATTTAGGAAGCACTGACTTGAGATTTGCATGGTTGAAATCTCCGGCAACAATAAACACTCCATCCGGGTGTGTGTTCTGCAACTAAATCTAAAGTGTGACCTGCTTTATGAGTGGGTCCTACTACACACTGATTTACTCCTACTGAGTCCAGTATGGACAAGAATGCTGTTCTCAGAGGGTCTTCTGGATTCTCAAAATGAATATTAAAGTCTCCAGCAATTAACGCTTTGTCTACAGAAACAACAAGGTTTGAGAGGAAATCTGCAAATTCACAGAGAAACTCCGAGTACGGCCCTGGGGGTCTGTAAATGATGATTAGCGGGATCGACTGAGCTGACTTTATGTTACTATAGAGAACTTCAAATGCATTAGATTTAAAACTGTGTTTTTGTACGAGAGACAGATTATGGTTATAAATAACTGCGACTCCTCCTCCTCTACCAGTTAGCCGAGGCTGGTGTATGTAGCTGTATCCAGGAGGACTAGCTTCATTTAGAGCTACATACTCGTCCTGTTTAATCCAGGTTTCTGTTAAACATAATATATCAAACTCCTGATCTGTGATAATTTCATTAACAATAACTGCTTTAGATGTGAGAGATCTAATATTTAACAGTCCTAGCTTCAGATCGGAGGTGCCGGCTGCGCATTCAGTGTGATCTGAGTTTGTGGTATCTATGTTAATTAAATTACTAAAACAGACTTTCTGAGTCTTTCTAAATTTATGTTTAGCTCGGGGAACAGACACAGTCTCAATATGATGAACCCTGAGTGACGACTCTCTGCAGCTAGCAGACGGTTGGTTTAGCCTGTCTGTCTGCTCCCTGGCCTGGGCTCTGGATTGTCACCGATTAACTAGGCCTCTTCTGAGACTATGTGCTATACTGCAAGAAATGAGAGCAGCACCTTCCCGAGTGGGATGGACACCGTCCCGCCCTAACAGGCCAGTTTTGCCCTCAAAGGTCTTCCAGTTGTCTATGAAGCCCACGGTATTTTCCGAGCACCACCTGGACACCTATAAGCTATGTCGCCATGTTGCCAGTCATGTTATTAAAGTTAAAGTTAATGATCATTTGTAATGATTTGATTGTTTATTTGTTCACATTTATCATGTGTGTGAGAGAGAGATTTCCATTCTCTGCCCTTTAAAACTCAACTCTCTCTCAGCATATCATCTGACATTGACAAAGTCACTCAATGAATCTCTTTCTGCCCCGGGATATTACACACACACACACACACACACACACACACACACACACACACACACACACACACAGATGCAGAGCACTAATAGATCTTGTACATACTGCAGTCATTAGCTGATGGTAGATATATTACACATGGATATGATGTGTGTGTGTGTGTGTGTGTGTGTGTGTGTGTGTGTGTGTGTGTGTGTGTGTGTGTGTGTAGTTTGTTCTCAGTTCTCACGGGGTGTTTACGCCATATTTGGGTTTTATGATCAGCGCTCGGTGAACACACTCTTGTCGTTTTCTGGCGCTCTGCACACCTCCTTCATCACTCCATCACAGCCCGCAGAGGCCGACGCCCATTTCCTGCTCCAGCTGAGACCCACCCTTAAAGGGGTGGTGCTTAGCATAATCACACACTACAAATGGGACAAGTTTGTCTACGTGTATGACACAGATCGAGGTGAGCAAACACACACACACACACACACACACACACAGGGGAGAGAATGCTAAAAAAAAAAGTGCAAGTTGATGCAAATTAATAATTCCCCCTCTGAGGTGGAGAGAGAGAGAGAGAGAGAGAATGATTAATGTATGTTGCTACTTCAGGAACGTCCTAATTTACATCAGTTTGTCCTGATTCCACAGAACACACACACACACACACACACACACACACACACACACACACACACACACACACACAGCTGTAGTTATCAGTGTATATTGACCATTTGAACACTAAACCTACATACAGTATAACCTCAGGCTGCAGTGAGGCAGATCTGATACTGACACTGGAGACTGAGATCAGATAACCGCATGGGATGCAGATTAGATACGGGTATGATATGATGGGATACGACATACCAGGCTACAGCACGGTGCGATACAGAGAGGAGATGGTATGACATGGTACAATGCTGCGTGTTACGGTACGAGACGCTGCAGGACAGTGTGATACGATAGAAAGGATGCAGAGAGAGAAAGAATAAAATAAACAAAACATGCAGGTTAGCTAACCTCTCCCTGGCTAGCCTCACCTGGAGCATGGGTTTTTTATTTTTACTTACTTATTCTATTTTATTTTGTTTCCCTGACACACGAGTCACTTTAAGTATGACACTTTACAGCATATTTGCACACCCCCTGGACATTTCTATTTATGTTCAACTTCGTTCCCACACAAAATTTCCATAAATTCTATATTTTCTATATTGTACAGCTTGGTCTTTCTTATATTTTCTTATATTTTCTTATATTTTTCTTGTATTGTGTATTTTGTACTGTACAGATATTTTATTCTTTCTTAGTTTAATTTACTTTCTATTTTCTTTTTTTTATTTATTTCCTATCAATAGTCTTTTATTTTAAGGTCACGGGCAGTCGTCTAAGCATTTCACTGCATATCGTACTGTGTATGTGACAAATAAAATCTCTCTCTCTCTGTCTCTCTCTCAGGGTTCTCTCTGCTGCAGTCAGTAATGGAAGCTGCAGTGGTGAATGATTGGCGGGTGACGGTTCGTTCCGTGGGGAATGTTGCTGATGTTCTGGAATATCGACGGATTATTGAGGAAATGGAACGTCGTCAGGAAAAGCTCTTCATCATCGACTGTGAAGAGGAGCGCATCAACGCCATGCTGGAGCAGGTTCACTCTCCACCCCATCACCTCACTCCTCTTGACTAAATCAACAACCCATCACCTCTCCACATCACATCCTCATCACCCCACCACATCATCACCTCATCACCTCACATCATCACCCCACCTTACCACATCACATCCTCATCACCCCACCCCACCACATCACATCCTCATCACCCCACCCCACCACATCACATCCTCATCACCCCACCCCACCACATCACATCCTCATCACCCCACCCCACCACATCACATCCTCATCACCCCACCACATCACATCATCACCTCACCATATCACATCCTCATCACCCCACCCCACCACATCACATCCCCATGAACTCACCACATCATCACCCCACCTTACCACATCACATCATCACCCCACCCCACCCCACCACATCATCACCCCACCACATCACATCATCACCTCACCATATCACATCCTCATGAACTCACCACATCATCACTCCACCTTACCACATCACATCATCACCCCACCCCACCCCACCACATCATCACCTCACCATGTCACATCCTCATCACCCCACCCCACCAGATCCTCATGAACTCACCACATCATCACCCCACCTTACCACATCACATCATCACCTCACCATATCACATCCACATGATCTCACCACATCATCACCCCACCTTACCACATCACATCCTCATCACCTCACCGATTCATTTAAATTTAATTTCTATAGTGCTTTTAACAATGGTCATTGTCTCAAAGCGGCTTCACAAAATGAAAAGAAAATTTATGGAAGTGTGTATGTGGGAGACAAATGTGTCTAGATAATGAGATTGTCCCTGATGAGCAAGCCGAGGGTGACGGCGACAGTGGCAAGGAAAAACTCCCTGAGATGGCAATAGGAAGAAACCTTGAGAGGAACCAGACTCAACAGGAAACCCACCCTCATCTGGGTGATAACGGAGAGCAGGAATTATATAACATTGTGTGTGTTATGCAGCAGAAAGTTCAATATAGCAGAAGTTATTTAAATTAACATGAAGATCAGTTCAGCTCAGGGATGAGTCAGCAGGTGCAGAGGGCAGATGGGGGTCTGGATCACTGTGAGTTCAGGAGCAACATGTGTAGATCCAAACGAACATGAAGCAGAATCCAGCTGGAGCTGGTCCTTCTCTGGATGCCTCAGGAACCTCGCAGGGTTGGCCTCTTTCTACTGGAGCTGGCACAATCTCCAAATGCCTCGGGATGGGTAGAGAAAGGAAGAACAGGTGGAAAGAATTAGCGTAGCTGCCATTCAGGATAGATGTACTGGAGTATGAGGTATTCATGAGTGTGTCTGAGCCCCAAACACTGTCAAGAAGGCTATTTCAAAGCTTTGGAGCTAAATATTAAAAAGCCCTGCCCCCTTTTGTACATGTTGATATTCTGGAAACTAACAGAAGTCCAGAGTTTTGTGATCTTAAGGAGCGTGGTGGATTGTAACGTATCAGAAGACTGGTTAGGTATGTGGGAGCTAGACCGTTTAGAGCCTTGTACGTAAGTAATGCTATTTTGTAATTAATTCTAAACTGAACAGGTAGCCAGTGCAGGGATGATAATATTGGGGTTATATGATCATATTTTCTGGATCTAGTGAGAACCCTGGCGGCTGCATTTTGGACTAACTGTAGCTTGTTAATTGAGGATGCAGGACAGCCACCCAGTAATGCATTACAGTAGTCCAGTCTGGAGGTCATGAATGCATGAACCAGCTTTTCTGCATCAGGTACAGATAAAATGTTCCTAAGCTTGGCAATATTTCTAAGGTGGAAAAAGGATGTTTTTGTGATGTTGGAAATAATGATTTTCAAAGGACAAGTTACTGTTTAGTATTACGCCCAGGTCTTTCACTGTCGAGCTGGTGGTAACAGTACATCCTTCTAAACGCAGGCTGAATTGTGAGAGCTGGTGTGTACTGGTTTTTGGGCCAATAAGTAATATCTCTGTCTTATCTGAATTTAGTAAGAGAAAATTATCGGTCATCCAATCTTTTATATCTTGAACATATGCAGTTAGTCTAGACAATCTGGGTATTTCATCTGGTTTTGTGGAAATGTATAACTGAGTATCATCAGCATAACAATGGAAACTAATCCCATGTCTTCTAATGATGTTACCCAAGGGAAGCATGTATATTGAGAACAGCAGAGGTCCTAAAACTGACCCTTGTGGCACCCCATATTTCACTGGCATTACACCAGACTGTTCTCCATTCAGATCTACAAAATGGAATCGATCAGACAGGTAGGATCTAAACCATTTTAATGCCTGTCCATGAATACCAATGTGGTTTTGTTAGCGATCTATGAGAATATCATGATCTATAGTGTCGAATACAGCACTAAGATCAAGTAAGACTAGTATTGAGATGCAGCCTTGGTCCGAAGCTAAAAACAAGTCATTTGCAATTTTAACTAGTGCAGTTTCTGTACTATGATGGGGCCTGAAACCTGACTGAAATTCTTCAAGTATATTGTTTTCCTGCAAGAATGTGCATATTTGAGCTGATACTACCTTTTCTAACCTTTTGTAATATTTTTATATAAATGGAAGGTTTGAAATCGGTCTGTTATTTGTTATATCATTTGGGTCTAAATTAGATTTTTTAAGAAGAGGCTTAATAACTGCTAACTTGAAAGATTTAGGGACGTGACCTAGATATAATGAAGAGTTGATAATGTTTAGAAGGGGCGCTCCAGTCATATGTACTGTATCACTTCTTTTAAAAGTCTAGTTGGGATTGGATCCAGCAAGCATGTTGTTGATTTAGCCGAGGTGATAAGTTTATACAGCTCTTCCTGCCCTACACCTGTAAAGCACTGAAAATCTAAATGTGAAGCTTTAGACTGAACTGGATCATGAGATGCTGTTAGAGGTTGAACTTCCATTGTTTTCTTGCTGATACTATCGACATGAAGTCTTTACTTCTAAACTTTGATGGGATACTCTCTGCAGATATCTTAGGTTTTGTTATGAGAGCCACTGTCCTAAATAAGAACCTGGGATTATTTTAGTTTCTCAGATGCTCGGCCCTAGCAGCTTTTAAAGCCTGTCTATAGCTGCACATATGCGATTCTAAAAACCTCTAATTTAGTTTTTCTCCATTTTCACTTGAGGTTACAGGTTGCTCTCTTTAAGGCACGAGTATGACTATTGTACCATGGTGTAAGTTTTTTATCTCTTATTAATATTTCTACCAATTTGATAACGTGGGGAGACACAGCTAATCTGTTCTACAGGTAGAGTATATATCAGGAGGTGATGGTCTGTGATATCATCACTTTGAGGTATAATCTCTATATTAGAGACATCTATACCATGGGATATAATTAAATCTAGCGTATTATTAAAGAGGTGAGTTGCTCCATTTATATCTTGTTTAACCCCAAAGGAATTTAGCAAATCCGTATCGGTGGCCAGGGCAAAATATAGCAAGGGTTTATTATGTATTTCACTGCAACATTAAGGATAAGCACTTCAAACGAGTTGAACATGGGCCTTGTTTTCTGAGTAACAGTGAGTATATCATTGTAGATAGTTGCAACACCACCACCACGACCAGTTTTGAAGGGGATTGTGCATCTAGAAACACCTCTCCACATCACATCCTCTTCACCTCACCACATCATATCTTCTCTGAGATCATATAACAGCATGGGATGCAGATTAGATATGGGTATGATATGATACCTCACCACATCACAATTCCATCACTACACCACATCACAATCTGATCACCTCACCACATCATATCATCACGTCACCACATCACGTCCTCGTCACCTCACCACATCACATCCTCATCACCTCACCACATCACGTCCTCATCACCTCACCACATCACATCCACTTCACCTCACCACATCACAATTCCATCACCTCACCACATCACATCTTCATCACCACACCACATCACGTCCTAATCACCTCACCACATCACATCATCACCTCACCACATCACATCTTCATCACCACACCACATCACATCCACTTCACCTCACCACATCACATCATCACCTCACCACATCACATCCTCATCACCTCACCACATCCACTTCACCTCACCACATCACAATTCCATCACTACACCACATCACAATCTGATCACCTCACCACATCACATCCTCATCACCTCACCACATCACATCCTCATCACCTCACCACATCACATCCACTTCACCTCACCACATCACAATTCCATCACTACACCACATCACAATCTGATCACCTCACCACATCATATCATCACCTCACCACATCACATCTTCATCACCTCACCACATCACATCATCACCTCACCACATCACATCTTCATCACCACACCACATCACATCCACTTCACCTCACCACATCACATCATCACCTCACCACATCACATCCTCATCACCCCACCACATTACAACCCCTCGACATAACCCCAACACATCACAATTCCATCACCTCACTTCCTCATCACCTCATCACATCACAACCTGATCACATCACTACAACATATCATATCCTCATCACCTCACCACATCACATCATCGCCTCACCACATCACAACCCCATTACCTCAGCATATCACATCATCATCACTTTACATCACATCCCCATCATCTCACTACATCACAACATCATCATATCACAGCATCATTCTGCCCGCCCTGTACAGTGATGTAGCAGTACAAAACACTGGAGCTTTAGTAGGGTTCACTTTGTCCAGTGTGCAAAACATTTAGGTTACAGGAGGAAAATCAATAAACTGAACAGTGCGTGTGTGCGAGTGTGTGTGTGTGTGTGTGTGTGTGTGTGTGTGTGTGTGTGCGAGTGTGTGTATAAGTAGGCCATAGTGTCCTACAACAGGAAAAGAGTCAGGAAACGATAAATATTTTTTCTCTGCCTAAAAATAATCTTATTGGCTTGTCCTATGCTAAACTTGCTCGCACGCGCACACGCACACGCACACACACACACACACACACACACACAGTGTCTTATTTATAGCAATGAACATATTCTCTTACCCTGCTTTGACCTCTCTATAGTGTGTGTGTGTGTGTGTGTGTGCGCGTGATGACTTCCAATCCTTTTTATTAGATCATTCATTAAGACATAATATTCTGTATGTTAATTAAAGTGTGTGTGTGTGTGTGTGTGTGTGTGCAGGTTGTGGCCTCTGGGAAAAACACTCGAGGATATCACTACATCTTAGCTAACCTGGTGAGACACAAGACTCTCTTCACACTCAGCCCCCCCCCCCCCCACCCCACACACACACACAAACATGCACTTAATGACCTCATTTTACACATTGATAAATTGTGTTACATTGTATACAGCCATCAGCAGAGCATAACCTCACTCCTCATTGGCCGACAGATATGTGTGTGTGAGTTAATAGAGTGTATGAGATGGGGAGTCCTGCAGAGTGCCTTTCTGTTACACATTTGTTATTAAAAGCAGCCGAATGTGACCTTTGACCTGCAGGGTTTCTCTAACGGCAGTATAGAGAAGGTATTTTCTGGCGGTGCTAATGTCACAGCGTTTCACATCATCAACCCACAAAACCCCATCGTACAGCAGTTCCTCCAGCGCTGGGACAAACTGGACGAGAGAGAGTTCCCTCAGGCCCAGGACACACCGCTCAGAGTAACACACACACACACACACACACACACACACACACACACACACACACACACACACACACCAAAGGATATCTGTCCCTGTAAAAGCCTTTGGTCCTCATAGTGCAAATAAAAAAAATAAACTTGGTATCTCACACTACATAATTGTGTGTGTGTGTGTGTGTGTGTGTACAGTACACCTCTGCACTGACCCACGATGCCGTGTTGGTGATATCAGAAGCGTTTCGTTATTTGCGCCGTCAGCGCGTGGACGTTTCTCGCCGTGGCAGCGCCGGAGACTGTTTAGCAAATCCAGCTGTTCCCTGGAGTCAGGGCATCGACATTGAGAGGGCACTGAAGATGGTACACACACACGCACGCACGCACACACACACACACACACACACACACACACACACACACACACATATGAAAACCACATAAACAGTTTTTCAACAAGGAATCTTCTTGTACTTTTTGACCACCTGATTACAGTCAGTAACTGAGGTGTCCAGGAGGGGGCAGTGTGAGGAGCAGACAAACCGCGCCAGCTTGTTAATCAGTGTTTAAATATCTTTTTTGCATTTTAAGGCTTTTCTTCCCGTGTCTGTGTGTGTGTTCACGTGTGAGTGTGTGCGTGCATGTGTGTGTGTGTGTGTGTGTGTGTGTGTGTGTGTGTTTTATAGGCCCAGGTTCAAGGAATGACAGGGAATGTCCAGTTTGATTCTTTCGGACGCCGTACGAACTTCACCATTGATGTTTATGAGATGAAAACCGGTGGAGTGAGAAAGGTTCACAACCCTGACAAGCACTATGGGGGGAAAAAACAATAACAATAATAATAATTTGTTTATATTTTTACCTTTTTCACATTTTATATGTTTTTTTCTGTATTTACTTCTTGCTTTGAGACACTGTGAGCTACACAATTACTATTTATATGCATTAATTTTTCTATTTGTTGTTTGTTTTTTTGTTTGTTTATATATACACACAAATAAATGGTGCGTGTTCCAACGTTGTGTGTGTATTCCAGATTGGTTACTGGAGTGAATTCGAGAGGTTTGTGTATCTGACGGAGCTGCAGGCGATGAACGAGTCGTCCTCAGTGGAGAATCGTACGATTGTGGTCACCACCATCATGGTGATTTCACTCTGTTCCTTTCACCAGCTTTTATGTAAACTACCGACCATGCCCCTAACATCTCAGCCGACCAATCAGACTGGAGCATTCTGCAGAGCCGCGATGGTGATGCTAACGATTGTCCCATGTGTGTGATTGACAGGAAGCTCCGTATGTGATGTATAAGAGGAATTACATGCAGCTGGAGGGAAATGATCGATATGAGGGCTACTGCGTGGATTTAGCCTCTGAAATCGCCAAACACGTCGGAATTAAGTACAAGCTGTCCATCGTAGGTGACGGGAAGTACGGTGCTCGGGATCCTGAGACTAAAACATGGAATGGGATGGTGGGAGAGCTGGTGTACGGGGTGAGTGAGGGTGTAATGGGCGGCTGAGGTGAAACAATCACCGCGCACAATCCCGGTGAGCGCTATGGAGTCGCTTTACCACATCACACTATAGACTGTAATATAGAACACATTGTAAATATTTGCGCGTAAGTGTGTTTGTTTGTTTACTTTCAGTAGGTAGACGAGGGGAATGTCTATTATCGCCGTGCTCACCGCCGCGACAAAACGCCAGCGGCCAAAATAAATCAGTCGCATTTCAAAGTAATTTGTGAAATGACCACCAGGTGGCGCAAAGTGACATTTTCCCTCGCCGCAGTTTTAAAATAGAATTAAGTCATAAAAAAGTCATAATATATTGTATCGAAGAAATACTACAGTGATGGTAATTTCCACATCTGTGTATTTTATACAACAAACATGAAAAATCTGAACCAGAGCTATTGATATTTACTGTACAATATTGAGTAAAACATTGGTTAAATGTTTAGACAGACGATCAAGTTCACTAGCTGACAATTTTATTTGTACAAAGAATGAACTGATGTATAGCCTATCTCTGTTTGTATCTGTTTATTGTTATAAAAAATACATTCAAAGACATCAAACTTTAAATATAGAACAACTGGTTTATTCTTTTTTATCTGGTTTCTACAAACGGCAGCCTGCAAAATGTCCGAAATATTACTGTTATTGTGTCACAAGTGTAATTTTAAGAGTTGTTTAGGTGAGAATGCATGTGTGTGTACAGCTCAAACCCTCCATCGGTTATTACAGATAGCGTCTATGTAGAAAAAAAATGCCCCAACAATTTCAGAGATTTGAGCTTCAGGAAATGTGCCGGCGCTCTGCATATAACACCGCCCCAGCCTCGTCTCGGAAAGAATTTCTAAACGTTTTCTAAACGTGGGCTATTACATTATTATTACATTTAATTTAAATGAATTTTGATTTGGCATCGTGATCCTCCTCTTTAACTTCCTACAGAGTCTAATCAGCGCTCAGCCGCACGCATGAAGTTACAGAATGCATCGGGGGAAAACAGCAAGGAGACTCTGACTCTGGCACAGTAGCGGCTCATGCAAAAAAATTTTTTGGGGGGGCGGAAACAAAATTAACATTAAACTTTTAATCCTGGCCTGTAAATAGTCATTTATCAGGTGATTATGCGGTGATCATCACTACTAGTATAAAATAAAGTCCTGACTCACATCACATCCAGTCAGCAGCTCCGCTCGCCATAAGAAGTGCTGGAAAAGACTCGCTGAGAATCACATGGTCCAATCACATGAGCCCAAATATTTAAAAACAATATTGATTCGCTAAGAACAAAAGTGGGAGGGTTCAGGGGGCACAGTGCTCCGCCCCAAGGATGATTTGAAAAGATCCAATCAGAGCTCAGCCTCAAGTCACATGCTTTTCAAACATGTACGTGCTACATAGACACTCGTTTGTCCGGCGCCCCGCGTACACCAATACAAATGAACGTAATACAGTTTAGAGGTTTTTTTATTGTAAATAAATTCTATTAAGAAATACTGCGGAATATTGTGACTAAATAACTTTTATTTCATTATTAAAATAAATAATTAAAGTAGCATTCTTCTCTAACTTCCCTAACTTTAAGGGGGACGGCGCCCCTGCGCCCCCTATTGACCGGCCGCCACTGCTCTGGCCATTTTAATAATTCATTGATAAATTGGTGATTTCTTTGGTTTCAGCTGTAGTGATGAAGGTGATCATGTCGTCTCTTCGTCTCCGCAGCAATGGATGTAATCAATAATATATATTGCTCTTGTTTTTAATATTATTTAAGTAAATGAAACAGTAAGAGTTAAAATAGTAAAATAAGTAGTTTAAAGGATTAAATAGATAAATTAAAAATCATGTTTGCATTATAAGATTATAAAACAAAAAAATTTATCCTCTCTGTGAATTCGGGGAAATTTAAACTGAGCGCGCACGCTCTCTCTCTTGCTCTCTCTCCCTCTCTCTCTCTCTCACGGATGCACCTATAATTCCCTTTTCATACAAATTACATCATCTTAAATTAGATGTCTAAAATTGTTTCCCATTAGTTTATATAAAAGCAGACATTTCGCTTTCTATAAGTATATATTTTTCACGTCTGTATACACGGAGTTTCGGTTCATTTTCTGATGCGCTCAGATTCACCGAAAACAACGCGGACCCTGTTTGTTTTCATTCATTTTTAGTTGCTTTCTAGTGTTACACATTATTGAATCTAAAGGTTAGATATAAAGGTATACATTTACTTTGCTTAAATTCAATGGAAAACAAGAAACTATTACTATACTATATTACTATTACTATAATTTTAGTACTGTGACTGTAAATTCGTTTAATGTTTCACTTGTATTTCATAAGGTTTTGCCAGCGATGGTACAGCGCGACGGGGGTCATTATTTATTAAAGAACATTATGATGATCATAACAGCCTACTGCATTTCATTCTTATAGTAACGCAAAAACACATCTACATCTAGGCATTTGGCAGACGCCCTTATCCAGAGCGACTTACATTTTTATCTCATTGAGCAGTTGGGGTTAAGGGCCTCGCTCAAGGGCCCAACAGGGACAACTTGGTGGTAGTGGGACTTGAACCTGGGACCTTCCGAATCGTAGTCCAATGCCTTAACCACTGAGCTACCCCTGACCCCTAAAAACACAAGCGGGGCTGAATGACAACGACATCTGATGACGCAGGAGCATGTCAATGACAATGTTTTAATTTTATGCTTATTTAGTTTCATTTATTTTAATTAATAAATCTACTATAAACTTATAAACTTACACAAAATATAAGATGACACAAAACCCTACACGCGTAACTTTTCTAATTACACATGATAAAATCTAAAGGCTCACTGTGTTAAAGTTTACTTTGCTTAAATTCGATCCTAATAAGATTTTATTTAATTTTAATTCAAAATTTGTACTGTAATTTTAGTTCTGTATTTTAATTCAAAATTTGTACTGTAATTTTAGTTCTGTGATTATGAATTCAATGTTACACTTGATTTTATCCGCTACTCCGTGCAGCTCATTAATCCTTGAGAGAATGAACTAAGGTCTGACGCGTCGGTCTATAGTTATATAGCGCCACTCAGTGGTAAAAGCCAGCAAATGCATACCGTTGCCGTGAGGTGCGGCGACAAAAGTAGAATACCGCTCGTCTAGCTTCTGTAAATTCTTTCTCCATCTGTTCTACTAACTTTATCTCTCCATCTCTGTTATCTTCCTGTTTATATCTAACACTTTTTAGATTTGTAAACCACAGACATTCAACTTTAAGGAACGTGCTTTTTAAAGCGTGCGTGTAATGATGCGACTGTGTAGGTAACAGCTGGAGCAACATCTGCTTTCTGAAGCTTTGTGGAGCATGACATGTGGAGCTAAAGTTGTGTGTGTGTGTGTGTGTGTGTGTGTTTGTGTGTGTGTTGTAGAGGGCGGACATCGCCGTGGCTCCTCTGACCATCACGCTGGTGCGTGAGGAGGTGATTGACTTCTCCAAGCCCTTCATGAGCCTTGGGATCTCCATCATGATAAAGAAACCTCAGAAGTCCAAGCCTGGTGTGTTTTCATTTCTCGACCCGCTGGCGTACGAGATCTGGATGTGCATCGTGTTCGCGTACATCGGCGTGAGTGTTGTGTTGTTCCTCGTCAGCCGCTTCAGTCCCTACGAGTGGAACTCTGACAGCAGCGATGAGGCCAAGGACCCGCAGGCTCCGCCCGACCCGCCTAACGACTTTGGAATCTTTAACAGTCTCTGGTTTTCTCTCGGGGCCTTCATGCAGCAAGGGTGCGATATCTCACCAAGGTTGGTGCTTTGGCAGCCATCCCTCCATCTCTCAACCCTCCATCTCTCATCCCTCCATCTCTCATCCCTCCATCTCTCAACCCTCCATCTCTCAACCCTCCATCTCTTGTCTTTCCATTTCTTACCTTTTATCTTTCCACTTCTCATTCCTCTTCTTCCTCTTCCTCTTATCCCTCCATCTCCTATCTTGCCATGTCGCATTCCTCCATCTTTATCTCCACATCTCTTTCCTTTGCCACTCAATCTTTTGTCTTTTATTTCTCCAGGTCTGATCCCTCCACCACTCTTCCCTCCATGTCTCACTGTGTCTGTGCATTTACTGTCGTTTCGTCCTTGGCAGTCACATGGCCATGGTGTATATACAGTATGTTATTTTAGAGAATCTTTACTTCTCACACTTTTCAGTTATGTGTTTTATTTTTAAGTAAAAACTTTAACTCCCTCCCTTCTGCTGGCTGATGGGACATGTTGTGTCTCTCATTCTCTCTTGCTCTCTCTCATCACTATTTATTTTATTTTTTTTTAAGTTATTTTCTGTTTGTTCTCTTAACTAGTCTCCACTAAATAACCAGATATTCACCATGAGCTGACTAAAGTGCACAGACGTAGTGTGTCTGTTTCTCTGTTTGCTTCCCTGACTCTGTCTATCTTTCTCTGTCTGTCTCTTTGCTTGCCCATATCACAATCTGTCTCTCGACCCCTCCTCTCTCTCCACCTGTCTCTCCCGATGTGAGGACTCTTGGAGGAATACCGTGTTTTTGCTGCATGTCTCCCTCTCACTGGGGAATACACTGGTCATCACCGGGACTCATCTGTTCTCCTTGTCTCACGCTCTCATCACTTGTTCACTACATGTGTCCTGATGTTGGATTCCTCATTCTTCATTTCAGACACATTCTTCATCATCTGAAGTGTTTGCGCTTTTAATCATTTGCCGTTATCATTACTGTCAAGTCACAGGAGTGAAGTTGTTCAGGAATAAGTCCGGAATTTCAGTCTGGATCTCAGAGCTGTCTCTCTCTGTCTGTATGGTTCCCTCCTGTGTTTTCATTTTCTGTCTCTTCCTCTGATTCATTCCTTGCCTTTTCTCCTTTTCACTTTTTATTTCCTCTCCATTTTTGTGCATATATTCTTTCTGTCTCCCTGCACCTCTCTCCCTGTATTCCTCTCTTAGGTCTCTGTCAGGTCGTATTGTGGGGGGAGTGTGGTGGTTCTTCACCTTGATCATCATCTCATCCTACACGGCTAACCTGGCGGCGTTCCTCACTGTGGAGAGGATGGTGTCCCCCATCGAGAGTGCTGAAGATCTGGCCAAGCAGACAGAGATTGCATATGGAACGCTCGACTCAGGTTCCACCAAAGAGTTCTTCAGAGTGAGACCCATTACACTTAAGTTAAATGATCATCGTGTGACTGTTACGTAGGATTACAATAGATATGAATAGAAGCAGGGAAGTCATTCGTCCTGTACAGGATGAGATGTTGGCTGTGGAATCAAGTGTGAGAGTGTAAGTGTTAGTGTTACTCAGAATAGGAAAATGATACCTGAACTCGCACCCAATTGGTGACATGCACAGCGAAGAGTGCAAATGTGTGTAGTGAGCCTCCTTCACCACATCAGGTATTGTGTCCTTGATGATGGGTTGGAGGAAACCCTGGGTCTGTGGTGGCATTCCAGATTCTGGTTACACAGATGGGACTTCTGGCAGGTGGGTAGGGGCAGGGGATGAAGCTGTCTGTATGGTGTCTGCAAGGTTCCTTATTCTGAACACCACATGTTAGAATAGATATCACTGGTTCATGGTTGGCCACCAAACGTGCTTGCACAAAAACTCAAGCTGTTCATAGCTTCGTAATGTCCCAAAAATGGGGATTTATGACAAGAGAGTCTGGTGTCGCACGTTTGCAGATATAAAGTTTCCCTGAATGGTGACTGTCTGGGTCTGGTTTCTTTTGAGGAGCCTTATGGATCTCCTGTACCAGACCACAGTGCAAAGGAACCCACAATACAGGGGAGGAGATTGTAGGCTGGTGGGTGTTTTCACACAAGCCCTGATCCTATTACTGTGGATAAGCCCGCAGGTTTCAGGTAACAGGGGCTGCGACTCAACTACTATTGATTCAGGTCTGAGACCACTGAGTGACCCAAATGGAGACGGTTGACCAATCAGTGCAGGCGCTATGTTTATGGGGTCACAAGAGCCCTGAATAGAACGAGAACCATTCTGAGTGATGATCTCACTGGTGTATAACTGTGTTATTATTTTAATAATAATGATGTAAGACAGTGACAAAATAAACTGTACTACACACAACCACTTCCTCCGTGAGCAAGAGTTTTTTTTTTGCAGTAATTGCTTATTCCACAGTTTAGTTTGTCCCTGAAAACTTTCCAAAGACACACACACACACACACACACACACACACACACACACACACACACACACACACACACACACACACACAGTGTCATGATTAAATAGGTTAATATGACCTCCAAACAGCTGGTATCTTGGTTTGTCCTAGAAAACACGTCTGTCCTCACTTAGATGTGTGTGTGTGTGTGTGTGTGTGTGTGTGTGTGTGTGTGTGTGTGTGTGTGTGTGTGTGTGTGTGTGTGTGTGTGTGTTTCAGGCTGTAGCTGAGTATTTGCGAACATGAACCACACACACACACACACACACACACACTATCTAGGGATGAGAGTCTAAAGCATTAAAGGAGCACTATCTGTCTATTTTATCTCTTTTTCTCTTCCCCTCCCCCTCTCTGTCTGTCTGTCTGTCTCTCAGCGCTCTAAGATAGCAGTGTTTGAGAAGATGTGGTCATACATGAAGTCAGCCGAGCCATCAGTGTTTGTGAAGACGACTCCAGACGGTGTGGCTCGCGTCAGGAAGTCGAAGGGGAAGTTTGCGTTCCTGCTTGAGTCCACGATGAACGAGTACATCGAGCAGCGCAAGCCATGTGACACCATGAAGGTCGGCGGAAACCTCGACTCCAAAGGCTACGGAGTCGCCACGCCCAAGGGCTCGGCATTAAGGTGGGTGGAGTCATATAATAACTCCTCCCCCACATAGTTATTATACGATTCCACCCTCCCTGATACCACCACACACTCTCATTCTGTCTGTCATTCTTTCTATCCCACTCTCTCTTTTTTCATTCTTAAAATCTTACTTTTTTCTTCCTTCTCCCCCCCCCACGTCTCTCTGTCTCTTCTTAATTCGTCTATCTCTCCTCTCTCCTTTTTACTTCATCTCTTGTTTCTCTTTATTTTTCTTGTTCTCTGAGGTTCACGCAGAGGTAATACTGTGTGTGTGTGTGGGGGGGTGTTGTGTGTGTGGGTTTTTGTGTGTGTGGGGGGGTGTTGTGTGTGTGTGTGGGGGGGGGTGTTGTGTGTGTGTGGGGGGTGTTGTGTGTGTGTTTTGTGTGGGTTTTTGTGTGTGGGGGGGTGTTGTGTGTGTGTGTGGGGGGGTGTTGTGTGTGTGTGTGGGGGGGTGTTGTGTGTGTGGGTTTTTGTGTGTGTGGGGGGGTGTTGTGTGTGTGTGTGGGGGGGGGTGTTGTGTGTGTGTGGGGGGTGTTGTGTGTGTGTTTTGTGTGGGTTTTTGTGTGTGGGGGGGTGTTGTGTGTGTGTGTGGGGGGGTGTTGTGTGTGTGTGTGGGGGGGTGTTGTGTGTGTGTGGGGGGGTGTTGTGTGTGTGGGGGAGGGTGTTGTGTGTGTGGGGGAGGGTGTTGTGTGTGTGGGGGGATGTTGTGTGTGTGTGGAGGGGGGTCAAGTCAAGTCAAGTCAATTTTATTTATATAGCGGTTTTAACAATTGACATTGTCGCAAAGCAGCTTTACACAATAAAAAGAAGTAAGTTTGTATGCAATGTGTATGAATCAAAATGATAAGATTGTCCCTGATGAACGAGTCGAGGGCGACGATAGGGGTGATGTGCTCGTATCTTCTGGTTTTAGTGAGGACTCTCGCTGCTGCATTCTGTACTAACTGAAGCTTGTTTATACACCTAGTTGAACAACCAGACAGTAAGGCGTTACAATAGTCCAAGCTAGAGGTGATAAAAGCATGAACTAGTTTTTCTGCATCATTTAGTGACAATATGTTTCTTATCTTGCCAATATTTCTAAGGTGAAAGAAAGCTATCCTGGTAATATTATCTGGGGGTGTTGTGTGTGTGTGTGTGTGGGGGGGCTGTTGTGTGTGTGTGTGTGTGTGTGGGTGGGGGGGGTGTTGTTAATGATGTTGTTTTTCTTTCTACAGAAGGGAACTCAGTGTGTGTTAGTGTTGCTTTACTCGTTCTATCTCTCTGTCTCTCTTCATCCTGCTCCTTCCTGCCTGTGGCATTTCTAATGTGTGTGTGTGTGTGTTTGTGTGTCTTTGTGACATGTCACTTCCTGTTTTGTGTGTGCGCTCTTGCATGGTCTTATTTTTCCTTCTCCTGATAACGGACTATCCCTTCCTCATGTCTCTCTCTCTCTTTATCCTGACACACCTTTCACTCCCACATGCCAATAAACAATCGACCAATCAGATCACGTTACCACTTATCCTGTTAACCAATTAACCAATCAGCATCTTGTCCTCTCCCTGCTACGGTTATTCGGTTCGGTTATGGATGATGAAATTACTTTATTAACACTCTCTGTGTATTCATCGTTCATAACAACTGTAATCATTACCTCATTACTGCTGTACACTGTGGTAATTACATGTTTATAAACTATGGTAATGCCTCATAATATGAAAAGGAGGAGGAGCTTGTAGGCCTCGGTGTGTTTCGGAGGAGGAGCTTTCAGGCCTGAGGTCTGAGGGTGTTAGCGGGAGCCGACAGGTCACAGGGTGTTTTGAGGAGAAGCTTGGGGGTCTTGGGATGGCAGAAGGTGTTGCGGCTTTTTAAACCAGCTCAAGCAATCCAAAAGGGCTTTTATATGCCGACGCCCCCAAGCAGGCAGTTGGTGAAAATGTTCCTAAACCCAGCATGTGGTTCCTTCAGTCCTTTTAAGAGCTTGAGTTCAATAGCCCTTGTGTTCTCTGACTCAGAGATTAAGAGCAAGATTTAGCAGAAACTGCGTGCTGCTTTGTTGACTGTGGCGTCCTTCGCCAAGTGTCCAGTCAATCCTGATAGAGGTGACTTACAACAACAACACAAGCACACGTAACACCATCTCAACAAACAGCCGTTATTCGGCCAATGACAGGGGGAGGAGTTTACAGGTCAGGGGTTATATTCACTGAATCAGTCAGACCACATGACAGGTCAGAGTAAATGAGTAAAGGCTAATGACAGCTTTATGAGGCATTATAAATTTTGTAATGTATAACATGGTTACCTCACCGTACAGGAGTGTGATTATAGTAATGATTAGGATGGATGAGTACAGAGCGTTAACGTTAGTCTTTACTGAATTAACAAGTGTGATATTAGATTTCTCACGAAGCTGCTCTGGCTGTTGTTGTGACGCAACATGTTTTATCATTTCAAGAAGTGCTGTGAACCTGGCTGTGTTAAAGCTGAACGAGCAGGGCCTGCTGGACAAGCTGAAAAACAAGTGGTGGTACGACAAGGGGGAGTGTGGCAGCGGGGGAGGGGACTCCAAGGTCAGCCAACTAACTAACTAACTAACTAACTAACAACCAAGTAAGGCTGGAGAGAGTGACCCTGACGAAATACGGCTGTGACCCTTGACCCCGACAACACTTACCATCCCAGCAGTTGGCAACAACAGCCTGTTATTATTATTATTATTATTATTATTATTATTATTATTATTGCTGGGTAGATGGAGATCACAGTGAACCTTAAACTTGGAGAGCAGTGGGTAGTGTGCTTGGCATGTAGTTAGCATGTTGCCCTGTAGTTGGGAAAGGTGGTCTAAGTGTTTTTTAGCTGCTTTTAACATCTCCATGGCAACAGGCAGACGTTATCATCATGTGTATTTTAGTGAGTAATTTAAGCTGCCGCACAGTGCTCCCCATGTCGGGTGTGAAAGGTCAGAGGTTAAAAGTGAAGGTCAAAGATAGCAGGGTGAACAGTGAAGTCTTGAGAGGGCGAAGCATCACAGGCACACGTGAGAAGTCTAATGAAGAACTTCAAATAATGCCTCACTCAGTCACATCAACATAGGAAACAATTTCAACACACACACCCTGCAGTCAGCCACTCTTGTGCGGTGCTGCAGCTCACGTCACATCTCTGATTGGCTCTCATGATTGGACTTGTATCTGATTGGCCTGTGGAATCCCCAAATCCAGCAAAGAAACCAATATGGCTGCCAGATCTGTGCATACAGCAGCTGAGCATGCTGGGTAAGAGGGTGTGTAGTCCGTTATGACATCAGGACTGCATGTTTCTTATTTATTCACCTGCCTGTAGCCCTGCAATGCATGATGGGAGTAATTCAACTACTCACAGCAACAGCAAATATACTGCAGGGAGTTTCATTAGATAACTGTGTGAGATTATACACAGTGCTAATGTTAATGTAGAGAGAATACAGTACAGTCGAATACAGCGCCTTCTGTTTCACTGGAAAATGGTTTGAATCCTCATTGTGTGGGTAAGAAATCGACTATTGTAAATTCTTTCAACTGTTCGATATTAAAATGTCGACATTGTGCGCGTAATGACAGGTGGTGACCTGGCATCACTGTGGTTAGACACATAAAAGTTATAGGAAAAACTCTGGAAAAGATGGTGGTTATTTTTGGCAGTACGTTCATGTTATGTATGGTGAGGTGGCTAGAATAAAGAGTCTGAACACTGACCTCACGTTGGAGTGGAACTACTTCTTTTATGTCTGTTAGAGACATACACAGACATTACATGGTGTCAGAAGTACCGGTGTACAGTAAATGAAGGACATGTCCAAGTTTAACCCGCCGAGTAAGTTGGAGAGCCCAGCTGAATGGCCGGAGTGGAAACAAAGGTTTAACTGCTACCGGTTAGCTACAAAGCTAAACAAAGAAGATGGCGAAATACAAGTAAGTTCGCTGATATACGCGATGGGCAGTGAGGCGGAGAAGATATTTATCTTGTTTGAGTTCTCATACGAAGAACTTTGAGAAGGTTATGGAAAAGTTTAATGAGTACTTTATTCCACGAAGTAACATCATACATGAGCGGGCATATTTCTACCAGTGGAGCCAGCAAGCCGGAGAAACGGCAGAGAAGTACATCAAGGTACTACTGTATATGAGTTGGCACAACTGCAAGTTTTGGGGACAAAGGAGATGAACATATAAGGGACCGTCTAGGCATCACAGATAAGGAGGTTTCCCGCCACCTCCAGCTCAAAGCAGACTTGACATTGATGCATGTGATTGAAAGTGTGCGCCAGACAGAGGAGATAAAGTTACACTTAAATCTCCAAGCCAACAGACTTGATGCACAGCTGGCAACTGTTCAGGCCGTCAGAGAGAAAGGAGGAGTGTGGAAGGTGTGGTAAACCACAACACTCGGAGGAGAGACAGTGTCCTGCATTAAAAAGTAAGTGAAACAAATGCCAAAAGAAAGGACAATGTAAACGTAAATGTCGTACTAAAGCAGGGAGAGAAGTCACAAGCGACCTGAACAGACATATTTTTTGGGCACATTAAATAAACAGAACAATAAGGATTCATGGACAGAAGAAATAGCCATAAACCATGTGACTGTTACCTTTAAAATTGACACTGGAGCGGACACCACAGTGATCAGTCAGGGGACATTTAAAAAGATGAACCTGAAAATAAATAAACTCCAGACACATGTTTTTTCAGCCCAGGGGGCAACCTCAAATGCCTAAGCATGTGCCTGTGTAACACCAGCTATAAGAGGGAAAAGCACTCATTTAAGGTGTATGTGATAGAGGGGACAAGATGCTTACTAGGGCGTAAGGAAGCTGTGAAAAAGGGGATTGTGAAGAGAATGGATGAGGTCAGCGGCGTGTTTGGATCTAGTGGCCTACTTAAAACTGAGCCAGTCAGAATAGCTCTTCGAGAGGATGCCCAGCCATACGCAGTACACACCCTCAGGCAGGTGGAAAAGGAGCTACAGCGCAACGAGGGCATAATTGAAAAGGTAACGCAAACGACAGGATGGTGTGTTGCGATGGTGCCAGTGTTGAAACCTTACAATAGAGAGGTCCGCATCTGCGCAGACCTTGGAAAACTGAACAAAGTTATGCATCGAGAAAAGTATGTAATGTCCACAGTGGAGGAAATTCTACCAAGACTCGCAAGATTAAAAGTGTTTACCTCACTAGATACAGTAAGTGGATTTTACCACATCCCCTTACATGAGGAGAGCAGGATACTCACTACTCTTATCACCCCATTTGGGAGGTACGCTTTCTGCCGCCTCCCTTTCGGAATTACAAGCACACCGGAAATTTTCCAGAGAAAAATGGCAGAGGCTTTAGCCAGCTTGGATGGGGTTGAAATCTTC
The DNA here is from genome assembly GCA_030347435.1 of Clarias fuscus. Taxonomy (NCBI): domain Eukaryota; kingdom Metazoa; phylum Chordata; class Actinopteri; order Siluriformes; family Clariidae; genus Clarias; species Clarias fuscus. Next base: position 499,886 of record CM059212.1, read on the forward strand.
ATGGATGATGTTCTGATTCATGCAGAGACAGTGGAGCTACATGACAGATGCCTCGCAGAGCTGCTGAAGGTCATTTAGACAGCAGGCCTCAAGCTGAATAGGGCAAAATGCTAGTTTAAACGAAGACAGGTCCGTTTCCTGGGTCACATCATCGACGAAACACATCATGGCATTAAGGCTGACCTTAATAAAGTGACTGGGATAGAGAACTTTCCGCAACCACAAAATGTGATTAGGATAAGAAACTTAAAAGGTTCTTAGGAATGGTTAATTATTTAGCCAAGTTTGTTGCAGAGCTGTCAACAGTAGCTTGCCCACTATATGAGCTACTGTACTTAAAGGGAACACAGAGTGGATGTGGGGACCTGCCCAGTGTGAAGCATTCAGAAAAGTAAAGACTGCCTTAGCCACAGCGCCTGTACTCACATTCTACGATGCCAACAAGCCCACCACGGTGTCAGCTGATGACAGCAGCTACGGGCTGGGTGGCATTCTGCTGCAACTACACGAGGACCATCGGAAGCCGGTAGCCTACTGTTCCAGACGACTGAGCGATGCAGAGAAAAGGTATGCGCAGATTGAGAAGGAATGCTTGCCTAGTGTGAGGGCCTGTGAACGCTTTGACAAATACCTATATGGACTTGATAGCTTTAGGCTAGTTACTGATCACAACCACTGGTTCCTCTCGTGAAAACAAAGACTTGGACTGTGTACCAATCAGATGTCAGAGGTTACTGATGAGGTTCATGTGGTTCAATGGCATTGCAGAACACGCACCAGGAAAGACACTAGCAGTAGTTGATGCGTTCTCTAGGGGTCCAGATCAGTGCTATGGGAACGGGGTCTGTCATGAGGAGGTGCCAGCCCACATCAATGTAGTCATCAGCCAGGTTCCAGCCACACCACACAGACTGTCAGAATTAAAACAACACACGGATAATGACTGGCAGCTTCTGAGAGTCATAGGCTTCTATATGAATGGGTGGCCCGAGCATTTGGAGAGTTTGCCAGAAGTCATCAGAGACTTTTACCAAGTGAGAGGAGAACTATTAGAAATAGATGGTTTAGTTATTAGAGGCTGTCACATCGTAATTTCCATAGAAATGAGGAAAGTAATCTTGGAAGAATCCATGACGGGCATCAGGGAAAGAGAAAGAGCAAATCAGTCTTTTTGAGGATATTGGAATGTTAGTACAGCAGTGTACCTTCTGTAGAGAACACAAAAATGCACAGAGAAAGGAGCCATTAATGCCCAGTGAGCTCCTGTCAAGACCATGCCAGAAAGTTCTATAGATCTATGTGAGTTTAAGAAGCAGAACTACCTATTGGTGTCTGACTATTATTCTAGGTTTATAGAGATTTTGAATCTAACTAACACAATGTAGTCAGATTGTAGCTAAGCTGAATTATGGCATTCCAGAGGTGCTCATGAGTGATAATAGGCCTCAGCTAGCTTCAGCGGGGATGAGGGAATTTAGAGAGGCATATGATTTTATTCTTATTACATCGAGCCACCGCTACCCTCAGAGCAACGGGTAAGCAGAGAGGGCAGTTCAAATAGCAAAATCTGTACTGAGACAGGACGACCCACTCATTGCATTGATGGCGTACAGAGCCACGCCCAACTCTTCCACAGGGGTCAGTCCAGCCAAAATATTGATGGGTAATAAAATCAGAACCACCTTGCTGACAGTTGCAGGACAATTTGAAACCAAGGCTGGACAGACGAGGATTAAAATCAGACAGGCTGATGCTGCAGCCAAGCAGAAACAAGCCTACTACTATAACAGCAGAAATGGAGTAAGGAGTCTACCACCACTGAGCAAGGGTGATACAGTGCTCATAAAGTTAGATGAACAGAAATAGTTAATCTGGGACCCAGTCAAACTGGACTGGTAAAAAGGGACCTTGGGGAGGGGCAATGTTAGGGGAAAAATGTTAAAATGTTAATGACATTTATGGTTTAAGTCTTATTGAAAGTATTGAGGTTATATTAACTGCAGCCTCTTTAAAGTGGGAAGATGTAATGACAGGTGGTGACCTTGGGGTGTCACTGTGGTTAGACACATTCAATTCAATTCAATGTTATTTATATAGCGCTTTTAACAATGTTCATTGTCTCAAAGCAGCTTAACAAGAATGAAAAAAAATGTTTTTAAAAAGAAAATTTTTGGAAATGTGTATGAGAAAAATGTGTCTAGATAATAATGAGATGAATGAGTGAATGATGAATGAAATGTCTCTGATGAGCAAGCCAAGGGTGACAGCGACAGTAGCAAGGAAAAACTCCCTGAGATGGTAGTAGGAAGAAACCTTGAGAGGAACCTTAAGGTCTTAACAGGGAACCCATCCTCATTTGGGTGATAACGGATAACAGAAATTATGTAACATTGTGTGTGTTATGGAGCTAAAAGTTCAATATAACAGAAGTTCTTTAAATTAACATGAAGTCCAGTTCAGCACAGAGATGAGAGGGTGCAGAGGGTTAGCCTATTGGGGTCGGGATCACTGGGAGCTCAAGAGCAGCATGTGTAGCTCCAAACCAACATGAAGCAGAATCCAGCTGGAGCTGGTTTTTCTCTGGATGCCTCAGGAACCTTGCAGGGTTGGCCTCTGTCTACTGAAGCTGAAATAATCTCTAGATGCCTCGGGATGGGTAGAAGAATACAGAACATATGAAGAGAATTAGCGTAGTTACCATTCAGGATGGATGTACTGGAGTATGATGTTATGGGATGAGTTACGTGTATGCCAGATTAAAGAGATGCGTCTTGAGTCTACTGGGAAACTGTGTCTGAGCCCCGAACACTGTCAGGAAGGCTATTCCAAAGCTTTGGACATTGATATGAAAAAGCCCTACCTCCTTTTGTACATTTTGAAATTCTGGGAACTATCAGAAATCAGGAGTTTTGTGATCTTAAGGAGCGTGGTGGATTGTAACGTGTCAGAAGACTGGTTAGGTATGTGGGAGCTAAACCATTTAAAGCCTTGTATGTAAGTAATAGTATTTTGTAATTAATTCTAAACTGAACAGGTAGCCAGTGCAGGGATGATAATATTGGGGTTATATGATCATATTTTCTGGATCTAGTGAGAACCCTGGCGGCTGCATTTTGGACTAACTGTAGCTTGTTAATTGAGGATGTAGGACAGCCACCCAGTAATGCATTACAGTAGTCCAGTCTGGAGGTCATGAATGCATGAACCAGCTTTTCTGCATCAGATACAGATAAAATGTTTCTAAGCTTGGCAATATTTCTAAGATGCAAAAAGGCTGTTTTTGTGATATTGGAAATATGATTTTCAAAGGATAAGTTACTGTCTAATATTACACCCAGGTCTTTCACTGTCGAGCTGGTGGTAACAGTACATCCTTCTAAACGCAGGCTGAATTGTGAGAGCTGTCGTGTACTGGTTTTTGGGCCAATAAGTAATATCTCTGTCTTATCTGAATTTAGTGAAAGAAAGTTATTGGTCATCCAATCTTTTATGTCCTGGACACACTCAGTTAGTCTAGACAACTTAGGTATTTCGTCTGGTTTAGTTGAGATATATAATTGGGTATCATCAGCATAACAATGGAAACTAATCCCATGTCTTCTAATGATGTTACCCAAGGGAAGCATGTATATTGAGAACAGCAGAGGTCCTAAAACTGAACCTTGTGGGACCCCATATTTCACTGGCATTACACCAGACGGTTCGCCCTTTAGATCTACAAAATGGTATCGATCAGACAGGTATGATCTAAACCATTTTAAAGCCTGTCTGTGAATACTTATGTGATTTTGTAAGTGATCTATGAGAATGTTATGATCTATAGTGTCGAATGCAGCACTAAGATCAAGTAAGACTAGTATTCTCGCTAAGTGCAGTTTCTGTACTATGATGGGGCCTGAAACCTGACTGAAATTCTTTGAGGATATTGTTTTCCTGTAAGAATGTGCATATTTAAGCTGATACTACATTTTCTAATATTTTTGATATAAACGGAAGGTTTGAAATTGGTCTGTAATTTATTTCATTCGGGTCTAAGTTAGACTTTTTAAGAAGAGGCTTAATAACTGCCAACTTGAAAGATTTAGGGACGTGACCTAGATATAATGAGGAATTAATAATGTTTAAAAGTGGCTCTCCAACCGTATGCATCACTTCTTTTAAAAATCTGGTTGGGATTGGATCTAACAAGCATGTTGTTGATTTAGCCGAGGTTATTAGTTTATACAGCTCTTCCTGTTCTATACCTAAAGCACTGAACATGAGCTGGATCATGAGATGCTATTAGAGGTTGAACCTCTGTTATTTTCTTACGGATACTATTGATTTTTTCATTTTTCATTCCTCTAAACTGTGATGGGATACTCTCTGCAGGCATTTTAGGTTTTGTTAGTCTAGCCACTGTACTAAATAAGAATCTGGGATTATTTTGGTTTCTTGCTATCAGTTGGCTCAGATGCTCGGCCCTAGCAGCTTTTAGAGCCCATCTATAGCTGCACATACTGTCTTTATACGCGATTCTAAAAACTTCTAATTGAGTTTTTTTCCATTTTCGCTCTAGGTTACGGGTTGCTCTCTTTAGGGCGCGAGTTTGACTGTTGTACCATGGTGCAAGTGTTTTATTTCTAACTTTTTTTAATCTGATGGGAGCAACAGTGTCTAATGTACTGGTAAAAATAGTGCCTATGCTGCTAGGATTCATATTTCTAACAAATCGATGACATGGGGAGACACAGCTAATCTGTTCTACAGGTAGAGTATATATTAGGAGGTGATGGTCTGTGATATCATGACTTTGGGGTAAGATCTCTATATTAGAGACATCTATACCATGGGATATAATTAAATCTAGTGTATGATTAAAGCGGTGAGTTGCTCCATTTATATTTTGTTTAACCCCAAAGGAATTTAGTGAGTCCATAAACGCGAGTGCTAAAGCATCGTTAGAATCATCTACATGAATGTTAAAGTCTCCTACTATCAACACTTTGTCAGAGTTAACCAAAAGATCTGATAGCAGATGTCCAAACTCTTTAAGAAAATCGGCATATGGCCCCGGGGGTCTGTACACGGTGGCCAGGGCAAAATATACATAGGGTTTATTATGTATCTCTCTGAGTGCAACATTAATAATAAGCACTTCAAATGAGTTAAACCTGGGTCTTGTTTTCTGAGTAACAGTGAGAACATCACTGTAGATAGTTGCGACACCACCACCGCGGTTTTCCTATTACCATCTCAGGGAGTTTTTCCTTGCCACTGTCACCCTCGGCTTGCTCATCAGGGACAATCTTATCATTTTGATTCATATACATTGCATAAAAACTTACTTCTTTTTATTGTGTAAAGCTGCTTTGCGACAATGTCAGTTGTTAAAAGCGCTATATAAATAAAATTGACTTGACTTGACTTGACCGCGGCCAGTTAGATGGGGCTCGTGCATATAGAAATATCCTGATGGAGTAGATTCATTCAGACTAATATATTCATTTGGTTTAAGCCAGGTTTCGGTGAGGCAGAGTGCGTCAAGACAGCAATCTGAGATAATTTCATTAACAATCAGTGCTTTAGGCGCAAGGGATCTAATGTTGAGAAGTCCTTTAGAGGTAGATTTTGATTACTTATTTGCCGTTTTTCTGGCTTTCTGGTTACCAGATTGTTTCGGGCGGATTTAAAGAGTTTATTCTTTTTTCTCACTATTCGGGGAATAGACACAGTTTTTATAGGACAAGCTATGTGAGCCCGTCTATCAGTATGGTGAGTTGTAATGTGGCTATTATGTTTGTAATCTAAGGTATGACTTACCGCCAGTCAGATGGTTCGTAGTGTCTTGGAGATGTTGTCTGAGAGGACTGCTGCTCCAGCTCTGCTAGGGTGTAGTCCATCGGTGTGGTAGAGCCTAGGACGCTCCCAGAAAACATTCCAGTTATCAACAAAGGGTAATCTCTGTTGTTGACACCAAGATTGTAACCATTCATTAAAAGCAAACAATGTACTGAACCTCTCGATTCCTTGCTGGAATGTGGGAAGTGGTCCGGATACGATGATCCTTGTCATGGGTGATGTGCTGCGGACCTTCTCAACCAGGCTCCTGAAGTCCTCCTGAAGTCTGCCTCAGCCTGGTGTCGTTCGTGCCAGCATGAAGGACCACAGCTCCAAAATTCACCCTCAGGGCCGCAGGCACCTGTGCAGCGACATCAAGAACACGAGCACCAGGTAAACAGCGAGTGCTCACCTTACCTTTAGCCGTGGTAGCACGGACGTGCCGGACGATGGAATCTCCGATGTACCGTCTCGCGAACAGGAGCGAAGCGGTTTCGGGTCGCAATCTCGAAGACGGGCGGCAGCGGAGGGGGAGAGGTCCTCGTCCGGGGCCTAGCGCGCGTCTTCCGCTGCTGCTGTATCCAGGCTTCGTGGTATCCCGGCGCCGGGGTGAAGAAAACTTGGACAGGCTGTGTGCTGCAAAACTATTAAAACTTAGCGATATAACAGGCATTTCGAGTGAGTATATTATAAAATACTATAAAATACTTATCTGTTATATGTTCACTCGTCGTAACAGGGCGAAAAAGTTGAAAAATTTGTAAAAAATTTGTCAATATGGCGGAGCTCGGAAAACAACACATAATGGGATACTGCATTAACATTATAGGCAAAACTCTGGAGAAGAAGGTGGTTATTTTTGGCAGTATGTTCATGTTATGTATGGTGAGGTGGCTAAAATAAAGGGTCCGAACACTGAGAACTGGAGTGGAACTACTTATTTTATGTCAAATTGTTTGTTCCGTTTGTTTTGTTGGACTTGTAACTTGTGTAACTGTGACATTTGGGTGTTTTTAGATCCCCCTGTGGGAGGAATGTGTTACTGCAACTCCTCTTTCACTTCCTCAGAATTGCAAACACGATTCAAAGGTTTATTCTGTGCATTCTCAGGACACACACCCAGCACAAGGTGACTCATTTATCCTACAAAGAAACTGTACCTCTATTCATGTTCACATGCTCCTGCTACAGAAGTGGCATCAGTCAGCTATGCACCACATTACAATATTAAACACGACGTTAAACAAGACGGTAAATACTTGTTTATACGTTAAATACGTGTTGTTTGTGTTTGAGTGGTGTACTGTATATTTGCTGTTGTTGAATTACAAACTATCATCATTTAACAGAAGGGAAATAAAACTGAGTCATTCCGCAGCCCTGTTTATGACATAATCAACATTTTACCAACTGTAAACACGCCCTACAGAGCCATCGCATCATCACCCTGCGACAGGAAGTGTCTGAGAAACGGTTGAGGGTTAGCGGCCAAGTTGAGGTGCAAACAGACAGCACACAAATGGAAACATTTAGAAAATGACAATTCTTTTTTGTTGATTTTAAAATATTCACGATCAACGTTACTATATATTTCACTGAAGAATTCTGTATATATTCTATTATCCATTATGCTTTCTCAGTTAGCATTAGCTTTTCTGATTTTGTGTTTATGCCTTGAGCCTTTATAGTTAGCATTACTCACTATGTGTGAAGTTTTTTTTTTCTTTGTGGGTTACATGTAGAATGTTTTGGTAGCTTTGTGTTTCTGCAGGAATCCAATGGTTTTGTTTATGGCAGTGTCTCTAAAGTTTGATAATCACACAAAAGGTTCTTTTTAGGGGTCCAAGCACCTGGCCTTTTCATGCCACCTGTTATAAAGTGTTCACTTGAACAAGTTGTTTTGGTAGAATTTGTATCTCCTACACTTGTACCCACTGCGGGCCCCACTGGAGTTGAGTGGATTTCTTGTGATGTTAGTGTTGTTCTTCTGCCTGTAGGGTGTGTTTAAGTTTGTAACGCATGGTTTGTGACCAGCACCCTCTCCCTCACTGAATACTGCTTCCTGTAAGCTAATAAGTGTTCTACATCCAGGATTCCTCATGAAATCACTACACATTTTTCACTATTGTAATATAAATAACAACAGCAACTAGTGATGTTTATCTCTTCAGTTCTTTCAGTGCGTTTCTGCTGGAACAGTGAGTGACGAATACAGTAGGTTCTGGTACTGTAGGTCAAGGGTCTAAGGTAATGCCAATGCTAGCTCTGCTTGCCCACCCACTTCCTGATACTCTATTTTTTTTCTTGCTGCTAATATCTTCCTTATGCTGCTAAAGTAGTGCACTATGCAGAGAACAGCACAGATTTAAATAAGAACTATATTGTGTCTTACCTGAACAGATATGAACAGGTAAGGGTCGGGGCTTAACTTAAAGAAGTTAAGCAATATCCCTTCAATTGGACAATTTAGCACCAGTAGTTTAGCAACATTAGCTAACCTTATCAGCTACTTATATGTAGATCTGAGCTAATGTATATCTGCTAATTAGTTAATGTTAACATGTTTAACAATGTTAACAATGCTTTTTTTTTTTTTGTATTTAGGGTCAGGTAAATAAATAAATATTTATCAAATTTTTAAATAAACATATGTAGTGATGTTGTGCTCATGCATGTGATTGGCTGAACAAATGTAATTTAAGTTCTCGGACCTGCTGCTGCTCTCTGCTTGTTGCATTGTTGGGTTATCTCCACCAAAATCTTCAACAAAATGATTCCAAATTGGCACTATATTGTTCAAAGGGTCAAAGGTCATTGATAACACCAGTCTGCTCGCTGCCTCCTGTATTCTCTCTCTCTCTCTCCCTCTCTCACTCTCTATCGTGCGGATGAACAGCAGGTGTTGGTAAAGTGTCGCTTTACAGGTTCCATTGAGATGCATTAACTGGCCGCTGCTCTGGTGTTATTTATGTTATTTCCCTCGTGAAGAACTCCTGTAAACCTTGCAGTATTGAAACTCAGTGAACAAGGCATCTTAGACAAGCTGAAAAACAAGTGGTGGTACGATAAAGGGGAGTGTGGGACCAAGGACTCGGGCAGTAAGGTCAGTCCTCCTGAACACGCCCACTGCAACTACAACACCTCCAGCTTAGTGTTGGATCTCACTAGTGTACCTTAGTGCCGGAACAAAATATTACTAAATACCTTCTCTAAACTATTTCAAAGAATTTAAATGCCAAATATTAACTTTATCATTCTAGCCTTTATAATGTTTCATTTAATTTATTTTGTAATGTATTTTAGTTTATTAATTATTTACACAGTTTATCATCTTAATTTTTTACTCATGTAAATATTTTTGCAGCCAGTTTTGTACCCGAGTGTTTACTGATCATTTAATTATTTATTGAAAATTGTTTATAAATTAACCACCTTAATGCTTTTGGTAACAATGTTTTCAATTCTAGTTAAGTATAGTTAGGTTACTTATATATTAGATTAGTTATTATTGTCTTAGTTACTGTTTAGCTGAAACTAAAACACATCATCTTACAGTCGATTAGGGAAAATTTAATGTGAAATTATTTCGTTCTTCATAGTAGTGAAGTGAACCAATGTGTTGTGTATTAGTTGTGTGTTTTAGGTAAACTGAAATGTTTATAGTGTTTAATTAGAGTCTTAAAAGTTTATAGAATTTTTATAGAATTTTAGAATTATGACCTTCTGCTGTTATGGCTGATCGACTAACAGACACCTTTTAATATCAAAGTGTTTATAGTGCTCTGAGCCCACCTCTCTGGCTCCACCTCTCTGACATCACCCCTCTGACTCCACCCCTTTGACTCCACCCCTCTGACTCCACCCCTGACTCCACCGCTTTGATGCCATCCCTCCTACTCCACCTCTCTGACTCTGCTCCTCTGGTCCCATCTCTTACACTCCACCCATTTGACATCACCCCTCTGACTCCACCTCTCTGGCTATATCCATTTCTGAAGGAAAGGTTTAATGTTTTATAAAGTGTGTGTGTGTTGTTGTTGAGGCTTGTCTTTGATTGAAATGTGAAGCTGTCGATCAGCTGATCATGTTGGTGTCCTGCAGTGAGTTTTGAAAGCTGTGAAGTTTGCAGCAGTAGTTCAGTGAGGGGAATAACATCCACTCTCATCTTCTTCACCTTCAGCATCTTCTTCCTATTCCCCTTCATCAACTTAATTCTTCCTCACCACTTCATCACCTTCCTCTTCATCATCTTGCTCATCTTTATTATCTACAGTACTTTCATCACCTTCCTCTTTGTTACCTCCACTTCTTCATCTTCATCATGCTCAGCACCTTCACCACCTTCATTATTTTCACTCCCTTTAACACCGTCCTTTTTTATCACCTTCATTATGTTTGTATTTATGATCTTCATCATTTTCTTGTCTTACATTTCAAATTTTCAATACCCTACTATTACTGATCTTCAGCATCTTCATCACTCGTCTCTTTCTCAGGCCGTTGTGGAGAAACATAACTACTTCGATCTTGCACCTAATAATTCATTGTTTTGTGTGTTGGGGGTGAGGGTGGGGTGAGGGTGGGGTGGGGGGTGGGTTGCTCAGTCTGCCTTAATAAGCCAGAGATACTCAAATCCATCAGAGATGTATTGTCGGAATTCAGTTTTATTTTTTGTTTCAAATCAAAAGTATCCAATATTCACTCAAATTTAAGTCTAAGTTTTATTCATTTCACACACAGCCATGCACACTGATGCATGCAGTTAAATTCATATTACAACGGTCTGTGACCTGAAATTAAATAAAATTACACTGAAAAATAAAAGTTTAAAAGTTTAGATAAAATATAAAATCTGAAAATATAGTAGAGGATGAGTGGCGGTGGCAGTGTGATTATTTTTAGCCTAAAGTGCAGATATGTTCATGTTTCGAGATATTTGTAGATAAAGATAAACACCTGTGCAGCATTGAACAGAGCTGATGAGGGGTACATTATCAGCATATGTAAGATGTATATTTTTTGTAAATACGAGATAATAACAATGTCAGGGTGTGTGACCTCCTCTGTGTTCCTCTGTTTCTGGATGCACTGGGGAAAGAAGCTCCTCCTCCATGCAAAATGCATGTCACAGTCACTAACCATCCATTACTGTTTCTGTCCTGAAGAAACCCCACCTACCTGCCTTAGTGCCTCTCGCCCTGTAGGAATGACCTCAGGTGAATGACCTCAGGTGTAATGAAGAGCTTTGAAAGGCTGGTCAGAGACTTCAGCACCTCTTCACTACCTGAAACACTGATCCAACTACAGCCATGACCAAAGGTTTTAAAAATGACAAATATTAATTTTCACAAAGTCTGCTGCTTCAGTGTTTTTAGATATTGCTGTCAGATGTAACTCTGGTCTGCCAAAGTATAATTAAAAGCATTTCATGAGTAACAAAGGCTTTTATTGACAATTACATTAAGTTAATGCAAAGACTCAATATTTGCCATGTTGATCTTCTATTTCGAGACCTCTGCAGTTTTCCCCTGGCATGCTGTCAATCAACTTCTGGACCACATCCTGACTGATGGCAGCCCATCAAGCAGTTGATTGACAAAGATCTAAAAACACTGAGGCAGCAGACTTTGTCAAAATGTATATTTTTGTCATTCTCATGACAAACATTTTGCCCTTGCCTGTAGTTCAGATCAGTGTTTCAGGTAGTGAAGAGGTGCTGAAGGCTCTGAAAAAGCCTTTAAAGCTCTTCATCACACCTGAGGTCATGGCTACAGGGCGAGAGGCACTAAAGCAGGCAGGTGGGGTTTCTTCAGGACAGAAACAGTAATGGATGGTTAGTGACTTTGACATGCATTTTGCCATTTGCATTGTTGGTGCTTTAAGCATTAGTAGTACTGTTAGCATTGTTAGCAGCAGAGTGTTCTGCCAGAAGATTGGTGTTTCATAGTCTGTTATGGTCCTCAGTCCTAGTTGTGACAGCACTGCTTCACCTCCTTGACTGCTCTGTGCATGGTGTCGAATGTAGTCTTGTACTCGCCTACATTTCCAGTGGTGAACACTGTGGTGTAGGCGAGATCTCTGAGTATCATAGATATTCACAGATGGCTTGTGGGTGGGAAATGCTCTGATGGTGCTCACTGATGTGTCCATCCAGAGTGTGACCTCCCTCTGTACGTGAAGCTTCCTTTCCATCATGAAGAGATCTCTCCACCCAAACCAGACCTGTCATTCCAGGTTAGATCTTTGGGTCCAGTGAAATGTTTTAGTTCAAGACCATTACAGGTCTAGGTTACACAGTCTACTCCAACAAGTGGAAGTCCAGTCAGACTTAGGAATACAAATTAAACTTGTGTTCATCATGTGACACTCCATTTATTCAATTAAATTTTATTTGTATAGCGCTTTTAACAATTGTCATTGTCGCAAAGCAACTTTACAATCAAAATAATTATGAAATGTGAATGTGTGTGAATCAAAATGATCAGATTGTCCCTGATGAGCAAGCCGAGGGCGACGGTGCTGAGGGAAAAACTCCCTGAGATGGCAGTAGGGAGAAACCTTGAGAGGAACCAGACTCAACAGGGAACCCATCTGGGTGAAACAGAAAGCAGGAATTGATCTGCATTCATACTGTGTGTTAGGTGGCAGCCAGTTCAGTATAACAGTCGATGTTAATTGATGTTAATATGGAGTCCAGGTAGTTATGCTCCACACTCCAAAACATTTTTTTCAAAAGCTGTATCAGAACTCTACATCAATTCTAGTTTAAATCAGACAGCAGTCGAGATCTGACCTTCATGTCAGAATTTTCAAGTCAAGCCACACAGATCATTTGGAACCAGTGCAGCTTCCACAGTATCCTAATGTCTAATCTACATCAAAAACTCGATGCCAAAACCAGATCTTACAGTTCCAAATAAGAATGTTGGGTCGAATTAAGACTTCAGTTCATAACCAGTACTCCAGTCCCATCAGCTTTTCCATTCCAAATCCAGTCCAATCAGTTATTGCAGGTACAATCTGATAATCTGTTCCAAATCAAATCTAACAGAGACTCGGTTATATTTAATTACATTACCATCAACTTAAAAAATAAACAACTTAAAGCCCGGTGTGAAATGTCTAACCTTCTGGTCTAGGTTAGATGTCAGTTCTACTCAGGTTGCTGCATGAAATTAACATCTCTTTGTGATTTATGTATCTTTGGTTTGAATTTGTAGCTGTAGTCTATTAATACACTTACAGTTTGAAAGAATCTGTTCTACTTTTGTTTGTTAAAGGTGATGATGGATACAGAAGTGTGTGAACGCCAGTCTTCGTCCATGCATGTGTGCATATAAAGCAGTGTATCTATTTATGTGTGTATTTGACAATGTGTGTCTCTGTTCTGCAGGATAAGACCAGTGCGCTGAGTCTCAGTAACGTGGCCGGAGTGTTTTACATCCTGGTTGGGGGGCTGGGACTTGCCATGACGGTGGCGCTAGTTGAGTTTTGCTACAAGTCTCATCAGGAGACCAAACAGCTGCGACTGCTCAATACTGCTCAGAACTTTAAACACAGTCTTCCGGCCGGAGCGCCGGGCTTCACCACCTACAGGGAGGGCTACAATGTCTATGGCACCGAGAGCATCAAGATATAGCACTAGCCACGTGCGTATCCCAGAATTCACTTTACCGAACTTAGCGCTCGCATCTGTCAGACTTAAAAGTGTTGAAAATGCAGAGGTTCCCCCATAATGTCCAGTGATACACACATCTACAGGCTCATCACATTTTTCACTCATGTTTTATTGGTTAATTTGTTGCTATTCCTGTGTTTTTTCCCCCAGGAAGCAGGAGGTCCACTTGAGGTCAGATGCCCAGTGATTGGTTTTAGCAGGATAAACCCCACCTTGAGATTGGCCCCTCTCACTGCTTTAATCTCCTTCCCTTGGGCCTGCTGTAACCATAGCATCTGCACTCAGATTCCGCAATATCTCTCGGTGCCTTAGCTTAAAGTATTCCACAGAGTTTCCTCTCTGGTCCTTGTTCTTCCTCCAAACTTACTATCCATCCCGGAGCACTTCCTGTTTACTCTCAGTCTGCCCATCTCCACCATGGACACTTTATTCAGTTTATTCTCGCTCTGTATCAGTTCACGTCTTCAGCTGAGAGGGTCATGTTGGTCTGAAGTCTCAATATCATGTCATCTTTAACCTTCTAGTGCAGCGGTTCCTAACTTTGGGATTATGACCTTATGGCTCTACCTCATGTAGAGCCATTTGATTTACAGACAGGGACTCGCCCTCTCCTTTAATGTGTGATTCGTTTATTTTACAGATTAGTATTAAATATATTTAAGGCTGATTTCGCATACTTAGTTAATATATGTCTGCATTGAAGGTGGTCATATGTTGAAAAAAAACTATATCAAATCTAACACAATTGCAAAAGAAATTTATTCAGCACAGAGGTATTGTGATGATATTGTATGAGGACGTGTCTGGTGAGTTACGGCTCTAATACACATTGAAGCGAAATGAAAAAGACTTGGGCTCACAGAACATTCATAAAGGTTCGGGAACCACTGCTCTTGAGCGATCTCCATCAACGTCACACCAGAGTACATTCAGATTAACCAATCTCCTCCACACTACATTCCAGAGCAGTTCACTTCCAGCACCACCCTTTGTGTTGTAAAGCTTTTCATGGAGACATTATAGTGCTTCCTGTCAACTCCAGCATCACAACGCTAGCATTCTAGGATCATGTTTCTACTCCAGCATCTTCTCTAATCGTCTGTAGTGCAGGTCAGGTCTAATCTGCAGTGCTTCCAGATCCGTCACAGTGCTCATCACACTGGAAATAATGGACATTTTGGATAAATGAGGTGAAAGATCCATTGAGTTTGGTCTGTTTTTTTTTTCTTTGTCTCTCCATCCGTTTTCCCTTTAGATAAGAAACTGTATGGTGAAAACCGTGTTTAAATCAAAGCTTGTAGTCTTTGTTATAATTATTTTAATGAATTTTAAAATGAAAGATATTGAATTTTTTAAATAAAAGAATAATAGGTGTGTGTTAAAGAAAGCTTAACTTGTGTCTCTAGTTTTATAAATCAGCAAAAATGCATCTTAAAAATATATATTTATTATTTAGGAATTTTCTAAACACATTATTAACATTATAAAGTTGCACGCCAGAGTTTCGAGTTGTAGAACGTCAGAGGTCTACTTAGTTTTTGTAACCTAGAGAAACATCGACTTCCTGCATGAGTGTCTGCACTAAGCTTTCATTTAATTTCATTTATTTTTGTAAATGAAAATTAGAACGTGAGAGTGTCTCTGACGTTTATTCATTTGTGTAAATCTGGTCAGACAGGCAGACAGACAGGTGATGCTAATCTGGGGACTATTACATATTAGCCTTGTAGAGTTGCTGAAAAATAAAGAAGTACCTGTTATACATGACCATGTCTCAGTTACAGTTTATTTCTGTCGCGTTCTGGAACTTAAACATGCAGAAGTTATGTTTTTCTCCACCAGGTGGCGGTAAATCTCCAGATCACTATCTGACAGACTCTCGGGGCTTTTATAGGAATAAAAACTCTGCAGAATGAAATACAAACTGGTGTTCTATGCCCTCATACACATTCTCTACAATTATTATTTAATTTTTATTCTTAAAATTGCATTTTAATTCAGGAATACATTTACGCTTCTGACAGTAGCCATAAATCCGAAGACGCACTTCCATATACAGCCACTCGATGGTGGTGTTTCTCCATTTCGTCACTACGATCATTAAATATGCTTTTTTCATGTGTGAAGATGTTTATAATAATCAGACAAAATCCCACACAATAATCACTAATATCAGAAAAATCAACATCCTTTCTTTGGGCGTGCGCGCGCGTGTGTGTGTGTGTGAGAAAGATTCCCCCATACTCTCACACTGAGTTTGAGTCAAACGCAACCTTCTCCACACCCACATCTTCCACAACTCCTTCTGAATTTCTTTCATGTGCTTGCGCATGCCTGTGCTGCTCTGATGAAGCTGTTTGTCTGTTTATAGGTGTGTGTGTGTGTGTGTGTGTGTGTGTGTGTGTGTGTGTGTGTGTATACTTTTTGTCAAAGGTTTGTACACCCTTCTAACTCTTTTGTCTTTCCTGATGTTTATTCCTTTCTACACTGTAAAACAATACTAAAGGCGTTTCTCCAAAATTCACAACAATCTCCTTTAATCTGAAAAGATACTCTATGAAAAGATATAACTCCTGAACAGTTGATATTGAGATGTACATCTGCTACTTCTGCTCTGTAAAGCTTCATAACGGCTCTAATCTGAGGTGCTGTTTGTTGATTGGTGATTTCTGAGGCTGGTAACTTTAAATGAACTGAAGTTTTGGTCTTGCTTTCCTGGGAGGGTCATCATGTGAGACAGTTTTATTTTATTTTTTCTTTTGTTCCAGAACAGCTGACATTCATGTCTTAAGATAACAACTGACACTTAATGGTGTTAAATAATTACCTAATGCAATATGTGTTATTTCATAGTTTAAAATATGTGCGTGTGTGTGTGTGTGTGTGTGTGTGTGTGTGTGTGTGTGTGTGTGTGTGTGTACAGTATACACAGGGGAACTTACGAACGTAATTCGTTTCGGAAGTGGGCTGGTATATATCGGGCGTCTGTGAGCTCGCGCAACGGAGGGAGCGGATAGCGCTGTCCTCCGAGTGTGTTACGCCGCCCCCAACGATGCGCGAGCGAGCAGTTCGAAAAGATGCGGTCGGCTGGCGTCACGTGGTTCGGAGGAAACACGTGATAGTCTTCGGCCCTCTCGGCTGAGTGGTAGTAGTAGCCTTAATGTGGAGCCCCCTAGTGATGGGGAGGAATTGGACACGACTAAATTAGGGAAAAAATCGGGGAAAAATCAAAAAAAAAAAAAAAAACACTCATATACCAAATCATATTGTCCCATAAGAAACAATGGAAACTCTAATTATTTGTTCTACAGCCCAAAAAAATAAATACATAAAAATAATTAATACAATATATAATGTAAAAATAAAACAAATTAACCTGCACTTTTGTGTGTGAAAGTGCACGGTGTCAAATGACGCACGCTGCAGGCTAATACAGAGAGAGAGAGGGAGAGAAAATGGATCTTTAACTTCTCTAATTAGACTTTCTTTTGCTTGATACGCTCGGACACGTGTTATAATAAACTGGACACATGCGCTGTACACACACTCATATAAACACGAATGAATTTTTTTTTACAGTGTTATAGTAAACAGTACACGAGTGAGAGACGAGAACTAAGACCCAGCAGGGAAGACGATTACCCACAATTCCACAGCGCAAGAGAGAGAAAAAACGTTGGCTCAGTAGTGATCACGTGACGCTCGACGTCAAAACAACAAGTGCATGCATGATACATGACACTCAGTATTTGTAAACCAAGACATGTCAGTTTTTCAAGTAAAAATTTATTAAAAATCTTTGCTCGTCTTGTGGAACACTCGCAAACCACTGTGTGTGTGTGTGTGTGTGTGTGTGTGTGTGTGTGTGTGTGTATATATATATATATGTATATATGTGTGTGTTTGTGTGTGCCGTGTCAAGTGGTGTATGTTTACATGTGTATATATTAAATTCAATTCAATTTTTTTAAAATTAATATAGCGCTTTTAACAATTGACGTTTTCGCAAAGCAGCTTTACACAATCAAAAGAAGTAAGTTTGTATGCAATGTGTATGAATCAAAATGATAAGATTGTCCCTGATGAGCAAGCCGAGGGGGACGGTGGCAAGGAAAAACTCCCTGAGATGGTAATAGGAAGAAACCTTGAGAGGAACCAGACTCAACAGGGAACCCATCCTCATCTGGGTGATAACGGAGGCAAGGATTGACCTGCACTCATACTGTGTAAGATTGGAAGTTCAGTATAACAGGAGATGTGTTTAATTAAATTAAATGGAGTCCAGTTTGTTCTTGGAGGCTCAGGTAGACTGTAGAAAATTCCAGTCCAGAACTATCGAATGACTGAAGTCACAGGTCCCCAGAGAACAGCTGTCTGCATCAATCGATGACAGGACAGTCTTTGTGGAAACCATCCCCAGCCACCACACGAATCCAGGCAGACCACACGGGGCATCCATGCGACGAGATCTCCAACCAGAAGCAGGACTCCAGGACGAGTTAGACGGGTCCAGAGGGCAGAGGGGTCTGGATCACTGGCAACCCAGGAGCGACATGTATAGCTCGACAGAGAGACAGGGAGAGGGAAAGGAGAGAGAGAGAGAGAGAGAGAGAGAGAGGAGAAGAGGAGAGAACAGAAAATAAGGAGAGATGGCAGTTAGGTCTGGTCACAGTCAACATGTATAAGGTGAATATATATTTAGTGCAAAGTGCAAGCAGGGACTCCGACAGGACTAACTATAACAGCATAACTAAAAGGCAGAGCCAGAAGGAAACACAAACATGAGGGCTCCCTGAGATGTAAAGCGACCAATCACCTCACCGTCAACAAACCTGAGTGAACAATGAGAGTGGGGAGGACAGCATCTAAACATACCAGTTCACCAGAATACTCTACGTCCATGAGTCCCCCAGATCTGCTCCTTTACCTAAGGCTAATCTATTTACAAACATGCTGCGCTAAATAAATAGGTTTTTAGCCTAGACTTAAACACTGAGACTGTGTCTGAGTCCCGAACATTAATAGGAAGACTATTCCATAACTTCAGGGCTTTGTAAGAAAAAGCTCCGCCCCCTGCTGTAGTTTTAATAATACGTGGTACTGACAGGCAGCCTGCATTCTTTGATGGAAGTAGGCGTGGCGGATCGTAAGACACTAACAGTTCACTCAAATACTGTGGCGCGAGACCATTTAGTGCTTTAAATGTCAAAAGTAGTATCTTAAAATCGATGCGAAATTTCACAGGGAGCCAATGCAGTGTAGATAAGATAGGGGTGATGTGATCTTCTGGTTTTAGTGAGGACTCTCGCTGCTGCATTCTGTACTAACTGAAGCTTGTTTATACACATAGTTGAACAACCAGACAGTAAGGCGTTACAATAGTCCAACCTAGAGGTGATAAAAGCATGAACTAGTTTTTCTGCATCATTTAGTGACAATATGTTTCTTATCCTGGCAATATTTCTAAGGCGAAAGAAAGCTATCCTGGTAATATTATCTACATGAGCTTCAAACGAAAGGCTGGAATCTATAATCACACCGAGGTCTTTTACTGTTGCATTTGATGGAACAGAAAGGCCATCTAAAGTTACAGTGTGATCAGAAAGCTTACTTCTAGCTACTTGTGGTCCTATGACTACAACTTCAGTCTTATCAGGATTAAGCAGAAGAAAGTTAATTAACATCCAATCTCTTATGTCCTGCACACACTGCTCAATTTAACAAACTGGTTTCTCTCATCTGGTTTTGCGGAGACCTATAATTGTGTGTCATCAGCATAACAATGAAAACTAATACCATGTTTACGAATTATGTTGCCCAGAGGAAGCATGTAAAGGGAAAAAAACAGTGGGCCTAAAACTGAACCCTGTGGAACACCAAACTCCACTTGAGAACATGTGGAATGGTCATATATACAGTCATGGCCAAAAGTTTTGAGAATTACATAAATATTGGAAATTGGAAAAGTTGCTGCTTAAGTTTTTATAATAGCAATTTGTATATACTCCAGAATGTTATGAAGAGTGATCAGATGAATTGCATAGTCCTTCTTTGCCATGAAAATTAACTTAATCACGAAAACAACTTTCCACTGCATTTCATTGCTGTCATTAAAGGACCTGCTGAGATCATTTCAGTAATCATCTTGTTAACTCAGGTGAGAATGTTGACGAGCTCAAGGCTGGAGATCATTATGTCAGGCTGATTGGGTTAGAATGGCAAGTCATGGTGACCTGCAAAGAAATGCTTGCAGCCATCACTGTGTTGCATAAAAATGGCTTCACAGGCAAGGATATTGTGGCTAATAAGATTGCAGCTAAATCAACAATTTATAGGATCATCAAGAACTTCAAGGAAAGAGGTTCAATTCTTGTTAAGAAGGCTTCAGGGCGTCCAAGAAAGTCCAGCAAGTGCCAGGATCGTCTCCTAAAGAGGATTCAGCTGCGGGATCGGAGTGCCACCAGTGCAGAGCTTGCTCAGGAATGGCAGCAGGCAGGTGTGAGCGCATCTGCACGCACAGTGAGGCCAAGACTTTTGGAAGGTGGCCTGGTGTCAAGAAGGACAGGAAAGAAGCCACTTCTTTCCAAAAAAACCATCAGGGACAGATTGATCTTCTGCAAAAAGTATGGCGAATGGACTGCTGAGGACTGGGGCAAAGTCATATTCTCGGATGAAGCCTCTTTACGATTGTTTGGGGCATCTGGAAAAAGGCTTGTCCGGAGAAGAAAAGGTGAGCGCTACCATCAGTCCTGTGTCATGCCAACAGTAAAGCATCCTGAGACCATTCATGTGTGGGGTTGCTTCTCATCCAAGGGAGTGGGCTCACTCACAATTTTGCCGAAAAAACACAGCCATGAATAAAGAATGGTACCAAAACACCCTCCAACAGCAACTTCTTCCAACAATCCAACAACAGTTTGGTGAAGAACAATGCATTTTCCAGCACGATGGAGCACCAAGGGTTAGTTACTAACCCTAACCCAAGGCAAAAGTCATAACTAAGTGGCTCGGGGACCAAAATTTTGGGTCCATGGCCTGGAAATTCCCCAGATCTTAATCCCATTGAGAACTTGTGGTCAATCCTCAAGAGGCAGGTGGACAAACAAAAACCCACTAATTCTGACAAACTCCAAGAAGTGATTATGAAAGAATGGGTTGCTATCAGTCAGAATTTGGCCCAGAAGTTGATTGAGAGCAGCCCAGTCGAATTGCAGAGGTCCTGAAAAAGAAGGGCCAACAATGGAAATTCTGACTCTTTGCATAAATGTCATGTAATTGTCGATAAAAGTCTTTGAAACGTATGAAGTGCTTGTAATTATATTTCAGTACATCACAGAAACAACTGAAACAAAGATCTAAAAGCAGTTTCGCAGCAAACTTTGTGAAACCTAATATTTGTGTCATTCTCAAAACTTTTGGCCATGACTGTACACATATAAGTTTGAATGCATCTTTTCCTTCAGTGTTTTTTCTTTATTTCATTTATTACCAACATTGTGCATTAAACATTAAATAAAGCAAACTATAAAATAACACATGAAATTATGTAGCAAACAACAAAGTGTTAAACAACCCTAAATATGTTTTATATTTTTGATTGTCCAAAGTAGCTACATTTAGCTTGGGTGACAGCTCGGTACGCTCATCATATTTTCTCATCGGTTTCATGAAGTAATCACCTGGAATGATTTTCAGTTTACAGGTGTGCCTTGTCGAGAGTTAATCTGTGAGATTTAGACAATCTGTTGTCTTGTTCAGAGGAAGGGTGGTTACAGACTCAACAGCCCTAATAGTGCTATTACAACTACTGTACAAATCCATATTATGTCAGGAAACACTAAGTAGATTAGTAGACAGAAGCATTAAATAGACAAAAGAGACTGTACATCATTACTGTAAGAAATGAAGGTCAGACATCTAAAAAATTTCATTTCAAGAAATTTGAACTTATCCCCAAGTGCAGTCACCAGAACTATCAAACACTATGATGAAACTGGCTCTCATGAGGATCAAGAGCTACCTCTGCTGCAGAGGATACGTTTTTTGACGAGCCTCAGAAACCACCAGTTTACAGCACCTCAGACTAAAGCCCACATAAATACTTCTGAGTTCAAACGGCAGACGTATTTCAACATCAAGTATTGAGGAGATTGTTTGAGTCAGAACTTCATGGTCAAATTGCCACAACAAAACCAACAAACAAAAACTTTACTTCAGAAGAACAACAAACAGAAGAGACTTGCTTGGGTCAAGAAACACGAGGAATAGATATTAAATCAGTAGAAAATGGTGAGATTTTTGGTTCTAACCACTGTGTCTTTGTCATACATAGAGAGGGTGAATGGACGGTTCCTGA